>JAWWLV010000183.1:2072497-2102738 GCA_035041135.1 Platyrinchus mystaceus
TAGAAATGTTCAGTAGGATGGAAATGCAACGAGCTGCAGTTTAGAATCCCTTTAAAGCACAAGGAATGATTATTATCTTTAAAGTTAAGGCAGAGCATTTTTATTTTAACTTGTGAAGTTGTGCGAAACAAACCCTGGCTGCTTAAATTATTTCATGCTTAATTATCAGAAATTACACTTTTAATGAGAAGTTCCTACAACCTGAGAGGCACTGAATGCTTATAAAACAGCAGGGTGCTAAAAATGATGCACCTCTTTCACAGTGCAGGGGTCAGGCTGGGATTCAAGTGCTGTTTGGAAGCCATACACGAAATTAAATGCTAATACTGAGTTTTATTTAGAAAATTGTGGCTGTCCCAGTGATGCAACAGGTGGTCTGGCACAGGAATTGCTCTCTGATGTGTTGTGATCTGGAGCTCCAGAGTTCCCCACCCTTTTTTTTTGCACCCCGAGCTTTTCTGTGTCTGTCATTCACCACCCACCTCTCTGGCTGTTGATCTGCTTTGCTTCCCCCAAAGGATCCTTTCTTCTGGTGTTCCCAGGGCTGGCATTTTATCCCTGGAATTAATATCTCCTGATGACACCAACTCTGCTGCTTGGAAAGGCAGAGTTTTTCCACAGGAGCTTTGGCAGGGGACGTGCTAAAGCTGCTCTTAACAGTTTAATTAATGCTGGGTTATGGATGCACAGGTTGTTTGGTTTGGTTTGGTTTTGGGTTTTTTTTTAGCAGATACTATTTGGAAACACTGCCTGATATATAGAATGAATAAAGTGTGCACACTCCCTGAGTGATGCACGTTGTTGTGGCTGTGAACTCTGCACGTTTGCAATGTGAAATTTGCCCAAGTTAATGTGTTGAAAAGTAACAAGTTACTTAAGTTAGTTAAATGTCTCTTTCTGGAGGAAAAAAATTACCATAATGGTTACTTTTACTAAAATGCAATTACTGTCATTGGAACAATCAATCACATTTTCTGGTGGAAGGAACTTTGCCTGGTTCTGAGTGCATTAAAATGTGAGATTTCTCTGCTCTGCCTTCAGAGGAGCTGCACAGGCAATAAACTCCTGGGGAGAATCAACTGGAACTTCTGCTCGTATGGTTGTCTCTCAGACTGTTCCAAAACAAACTTCTTCAGTGAAATGGAGCCCAGTGGCTTGTAAAACCCCAACCAGAGCATTATAAATTCTGAAAGGCTTTCAAAATGTTCGAGAGAGGTTTTGCTGCAGCTGAGCTCGATTAAGCCCCGAGCAACAAGTTCCCACCTGGGAGGTTCCTCATGGAAATCTGTGGGACAGACCTTAAAGATCATCCTGTTCCACCTTCCCCTAGTCCAGGATAACACTCAAACATTTTTCCATGGCTGTTTTTATAGGAATTTTTCTTCCTTGCACGAAATGTTTTTGTCTGCGAAGAATTGTACCTAAATTCTCGGGGAGGAGAAATAATTTTGGTGCTCAGCTCGAGATGTCCTGTGAATACCTGAATTATTTTTTCAGGCAGTATCCATCATTGCCACGTGGAAATACAGTCTGAGCTGTCCACCCATCACTTGAGGCATGATTAATAATCTTTAATTTCAGTAGCTAGGTGAATTAGTGCTGTAAGTGTGTTTTTAATATTTATTTCTGTGTGTGCTTTCCGAGCTCTCTTCAGTACAAGAGTGAAATAATCTGTGGTTTAAGCCACGGGATTTTCTTGTGTTCAATTTTGTGCATTAAAATATATGTTTTGATTTTAAAATTCACTCCTTTATATGAGGAAGTGTTCTGGCTGGTGTTCTGTTGGACTTTGGAGAGATCACTCACCAAGTAATACCCTTCTACAAAACTGACCTTTTACTGGGAATGCTTTACTTCCCATCTCACTATTCTGGGTCACATGATAACATGAAATACCCTAAAATTTGATAATTTTAGCCCACTGAGAGACTTTCCACTAGATTAGGACGCATTGTACATCCCCCTGTTTATCAAATTCTTCTTGCTAATGAAGGACTATCTCCTTATCACATTTCTATTAAACATCTTTGGACTAATATCTCTTTTTCTGGAATGATTACCTATTAATAACCTCGCCCAAGTTGTCCTGTTAGGATTACCCTGCCTTGTTCCCCCCTTGCAATACCTTCCTGGAACAGATAATTACTGCAGTGATATAACCACAGAAGTGATAATATTGTCCTGATGTTAGAAATGGAGGTTAATACAAATGATGTTCTAATTAGAATTCCAAGGCCTGGAATTGGCACGGGGTTGATTTCCTTGGCTGGCAGCCTAATCTTGTTACGTTGTTTTGAACTATGAAGAGAGTGGGTTTAAAGATCTCCAGCAGAGCAAATGGGATGAGGGTGTCCTAAAGAGCTTAAAGAATCACAAAAGTGTAACTCCTCCAGAGCAAACCAGGTAATAAAACCTTATTTTCATTCTTTTAATGCTTAAAAACTTGGCCTAAAGGTGGGTGCTCCTGGAAAACCATTGCAGTTTTTGGGGGGTGTCAAACAGAGCAAGTCCAAACCTTGCAGGGTTTGTGTTACTGCATGTGCTGCTACTCTCTGATTGTACAGCAATATAGAGGTGTAAACCACTAATAATATGCTACATTTTTATTTTTTTAAAGTGCTTTTAGACCTGAAATACTAAAAAAAATCACTTAATTCTGGCAAATATATGTAACTTAATATTATGCTCTTTTAGTTAGATTTTTAGGGCATTAATTTCCAGGGGTTTGTGTCAAGCTTTGATTTGAGTTGACTGATGGCACAGGGAATTCAGACATTTTAGTCTTATTTGTTTGTTTGTTTTGTTTCTTTGATAAAATTCTGCTGCCCCTGATGTAGAATAAAATAATTTCTATAAAATAAATCAGAGGGAAAGAAATGTTAGCAAAGGCCTTTATGAAATCTAATCCAGGACTTCTTTGAATAGCAGAAATTTTGGTCTTGTGAGTTATCCAATCTCTGCATAACATGTAAACCATTAATAATATGTTACATTTTTATTTTTAAAAGTGCTTGAAATACTGAAGAATCGCTTCATTTTAATATATGTAACAGTTATATTATGCAGCCTCTATAGTTCTTCTCAGTAAGACTGTTTATAACATTGATTTCCATGAGTTCTAAGACGTTTGTGTGAAAATTAATTGATATGTTTGACTGATGGCACAGGGAATTCAGACATTTTAGTCTTTTTTGTTTGGTTTTCTCTTTGTTTTTTTTGATAAATTTCTGCTGCCCATGATATACAACAAAGTAATATCTAGAAAATAAAAAAGAGGGAAAGAAATTACAGCAAAGGCTTTTATGAAATCAAGGGCAGGTCTTCGAATAACAGAAATGTTGGGGTTGTGAGTTACCAGTTTCTATTCTGTGTTAAGGTGTTTAAAATGTGGAAGTCCATCAACATTTTGAAATACTTTTTTACATTATTATAACATATTTTTTTCCTTTATGTGATTCATTTTGTATACAAATAGACACACACATTACACAGAAATATACACAAGGCAATAATTTAAAAAAAATTCCCATTTTTCTTTAGGACAACCTTCAAAATTATCCCTGTTAATGGCTTAATTTCAGTTCCACTCTCAATAAGAATGAAGGTTTTGCTCCAGTTTCACTTTTCTCCAGGTGACAAACCAGCTGGAAAACTGGAAAGCACAAACTTTCTACAGGCAGAATTTTGTGTGGAAAAAGAACAGGAAATGTTTGAATTGGTTCTCTTTGTATCTTCAGGAGTCTGGGTGAGATTTGGTATTCAAGTCCTTCACTTTTCATCTTGGAGGTGTCTTTAAGTGGGTCCAATATGTTGGGGGTTTTTTTCATTTTCTTATAATTACTCCCTGTTTCAACAATCATTGGGATTCCCTTGGATCTCCTGATGAAATATCCAATTTAATGCTGATTCTGTGGCTCTTTACAGTTGCCAGTTGATGGAACTGCTGAAATTTGACTCGTAACCAAAGCAGATCGTCTTATACTTCATAATTTTGCACATTTCCACCTGCTATTTCTTTGCCTCTCGTTGGAATGATCATCATTTCTTGATGGGTGGGTTTCCATCCCACCAAACAAACCCCTGTCCTCGAGTGGGGATGTGTCTCTCGGGGAATTCCCTGCGGATTTGTATCAAATCCGTCGGAGTGAGACACCGTGAAGCGGGAGGAGGTGGAAGGAGGGAAACTAGGTCAGCTGAAATGATCACTGGAGGCTGCTGGGGAGGGCTGGGAGAGGAGGATTCTGATTTCACACCTGATCACTTCACACTGGGTGACCCTGGAAAGGAAAAATACCTGGGTTTGTGTGGCTGCGCTTCGGGACACGGCGGGAATAGCCCGGGAGCTGAGGAAAACAGACTGAGCTCCTGAAATCCTAAACTTTGAAACAGTGGAGTAAAACACTTTGCTTTCCATTATTCAGTGAAGATAATAGTAGAGCCTAGTGCAGGTTGTTTTCCAAGTGACTGATTTTGGCAGTTAGGAGCTGTTTTTTGCCGAAATTCCTGGTTTTTTACTTAAGCAGATTCCTGCCTTTGTGATGCTCCCGTTCTCCAAGGAGGAGACAGCCTGGAGTGTGTGTTCCTGCTGTGTGGGCAGGATGTCCAGACCCTTTCCTCTACCAAAATACACCTTTTTTTCCCCTGCCTGCCTTTATACCTTTTCCTCCTGTCACTCCTACAGTTTATTTTAAACTTTAATTTATACGGAGCTTCTGCTTTCTCTATCAATATCACATCATTATTCTTACCTGATTCTCTTGATAATTTGTTTGCACTGGAATTCTTGGCAGTGAACTAAGAATTTCATTGTCTACCTACTCTCTTTTCTCTTGGAGAGTATAATAGAGTGGGAGGGAGAAGCCTCATGGTAATATTTTTATATTTGAAATGTAGCCACACTTTATGTGCTCCTACACATCGTGCTACTTATAGCTAATGAAACAAGTCTCATCTTGTGGTCTAGAGCTTTTCTAATTTTGGACTATTTTGGGCTAATTCTACTCGTTTCAACTCACTCTCATTAATGCTGCTTCTCTTCTCCGTGGGATGGTTTAGGAAGGGACAATTATCCCTGCCTGGGAAGCACAGCAGTAATCCTCACCCTAAAAATGAGGCAGAGCAAGTGCAATTATTAATGGGATGGTGCCTCATCCATGGCCATTTCCCACTGGATTGTCATGGAGGAGGATGGATCCTGTAGGAACACAAAGCACTTCCTCTTCTCCACCCAGCAGTTTCTGGGAGGTGGTGACACAGAACTTGGTGTTTTCCTCCTCTCCCATCCGAGGCTCTCAAAGTCCCCACAGTCTTTCCTGTAACAAATCCAGCAGTGCAACTGTTCTGATTCAAAGCCAGTGGTAAACTGAGGAAAAGAAAATCCATCATCTGCTGGACAATTACTGATTTAACATTATAATGCTGTTTTTTGTTATGTGTCTTTACCAGCCAATCATCAAGTAAACAAAGCATATACAGCAAGTAAATAGAATTTAGTTTAAAAGTAGGTTACCATTGGCAGAGCTGATTATTTTCAATCCCTGATTCTTTTCTCTAAGAGAAAAGATACTTTTACAAGACACACAGTTTATTACAAAGCAGAGCTTTCCCAATGGCACATCACCCCTTTGCACATCCATCATCTCCTGCCTGGGAGATTATTTGTTCTGCTGTGAAGGTTCTGTTTTGAACTAAGTTTACTATACACTTCTCCTCTCACAGAAACTATTTTACAGCCTATTTTTAGGTTGCTTAGATTTCAAAGTAAACTGGGAGTGCTTTGATAAGGTTTAAGGACTGCACCTCACCTGAATTCAAAAGGCACAGCAAGAAGGAACCTGCTGCGCTCTTCTCCCTCTCAGCCAAGTTTGACACCTGATGGAAGAGAGAAAAATCACGAGATTCACCCAGATAGTGAAAAACCAACTCGAAATTCGGGAGTCTAATGACACAGCACTTCAGTGTGAGCAGGCAGTGGAGCATTAAACCCACTCATTGCAGACCAAATTAAATATACATGGGAAGAAAAAAAAAATCATTTCTTTTATTCGGCTTTGCTATTTCCAACTCTGCTTTTGGCTTAAAATGGGTTAATGGAACTGTAGGGGAAAACCATATTTCAGAAAAGAGGAGATATTCTGGAATTAGGTACTGCTGGTGTACAGAAATACTCAGTTTAGGTTTTTTGGGTTTTTTTCCACATCTTAATACTCATAATCTTTTAGACGCATCACAACATTTTTAATGGGTTTAATGGTTTACGGTTTTGAAATTGATTTAAGCTGGTTCATTTGAGTCCCTCTTCCAAACTTTTAAAAAACATTTAGGATCAATTCCTTAATATTTAATACACACTATCTGGGAGACTTGTTAAATCCTTAATATTGCTTTCAGAAATACAGAGATTAATTCTTGTGTCTGACTGTAGTTTTACACTCATCAAACATCTCTGTGTGATCAGTTGATTGAAACTTGATGGTCTCTCTGAGACTACATGAAATACATGAAATAATGGCTGTTTCTCCCCATAAATACCAGGATAATGCTTAACAAAGGAACAGTGTGTCCTGTGGGTTAACAAAATAGGTGGCAGCTCATTCTTTTGAGGGTAAAAGTTACCCTTTTATTCTCAGTTGATGCCATCTGTGCCACTGTGTGTTCCTGTTCTTTCCTGGTCCCACAGGCTCTTGTTGCTTGTTCACATCCCAATCCACTCGATGGTGTTCTGCAGGACTGAGAACTTCCTGAGATTGATATAGATATTTTTCAGGGGAATATTTCTGGTGGAAGGTTTCCCACTGCAGATGGTGTTGGGGGAGATGCCGTTCCTCCCCAACTTGAGTTTCTCTGTTTGTTGTTAATAAA
This sequence comes from Platyrinchus mystaceus, assembly GCA_035041135.1. Taxonomy (NCBI): domain Eukaryota; kingdom Metazoa; phylum Chordata; class Aves; order Passeriformes; family Tyrannidae; genus Platyrinchus; species Platyrinchus mystaceus. The sequence goes on from JAWWLV010000183.1 coordinate 2,079,359, forward strand.
CAATTCTGGGAACAAATTGCATGGGAGATGCAATTTCCTTTTTATGTGCCATGGAACTCTCAAATGTCAGCAAACTTAGTACTAATTTCCTTCTTTCTGTTTTTTTTTTCCTCTAGCTTATTTTTCCATAATAAACACTTGTATCAGTTTCATTATCACAAATAAATCTTAATTTCCTGTAATGTGTGTGCCAATCTGGAATAATCCCCTATGTGCACTTTCAAAATTTAGGAATTCAGCTTAGGAATTTAACCTGTTTGTTCAGGGTTTTTGGAACCTTTCACGTCTTCCCCTCCCGAGGAAGTTGGAACTGCAGTGAGGTCTCCCCAGGTTGGAAAAGCCCTCCCAGCCCATGGATCCCCCTGTGCCCCATCCTCACCTTGTTCCCCAGCCCAGAGCACTGAGTGCCACATCCAGGCCTTCCTTGGGCACCTCCAGGAGACTCCAAACCTCCCTGGGCATCCCCTGCCAGTGCCTGACCACCCTTCCCATGGCTGCCCTGGGATTCTCGTGCTGCTCCCGCTCTGGGTTGGGTTCCAGGAGCAGTGAAGGCCCTGCCCTGCTCTCTGAGCTCAGCAATGCTCTTTGCCACACAAAAGAGCCCCTTTCAGAGTCTCTCTGTGTGTTTATTGGGTTTTTTTTGGGGGAAATAAAACTGTGGAAAGGCAGATCCTTTGGGCTTTGCTGTGGCTGGTCAGTCCCGTGTCACGTAGACCTTGTGTGAAACGCAGCCCCCAAGTTTTCAGTGTCTCGTATCAGAGTCATCCTGATAACATTAGTTAATGTTATTTATTAAATTTAAAAATTAATTAATTTCAAAAAAATAATTCATTTGCTCAGTTTCTGAGCAAAACTCATTAACCACTGAAACGAGGCAGCATTTTGGATGTTTATAAGGTTGGTTATCAAATCAATTAATGTAGTTTCCAGTTTCCCTGGCCGGCCCTGCTGTTCCCTCCAGAGGTATCGGTATCCCTGGAGTCAGGAGGTGGTAAATCCATTTGTTCTGCTGGTTCCTGGGGCACAGCTGTTCCAGCTTGCTGGTTTTTGCTTGTCTGAGATCTTCTTAGGCCCAGGGGCTGATTTACTGCCCCATATGCTCTCTGTGGTATTTCTGCACCCGCACTGACAACCTCACACCACTCAGAGTTTACCTGTGTTTAGCTGCTGCCTTTCTCTAATTACAGACAATCTCATGCCCTCTCTGTGTGACAGAACCTTTTAATAACTTTTTTTGTAATATAAAGTCTTTTTGCAACTGTTGGACTTTTCCCCGAGAGCCCTTTGGACCGGAGCATCACGTGATGTAGGTGCTGTTAGTCACTTGTGATGCTCCTTTTTCCCAGTGTTCATGAAAGTGGCAACCTTTAACCACGTTTTTAACCCCGATTGGGATCTGCTTTTTAACTGTAACTACGATCTTAGGCTGGGACTGGCAAAACTATGGCTTATTTAAACCAGCGCCGTGATCTTGAGAAGATTAGACAGTAACATGAGAAGCACATGCAGTGATCAAAATTACGAAGCAACTGCTCTGTGAAGAGAGATTGAATTCTTCGGGATTTTTCCACTCTGCAGTGAGAACACTCAGTGCAGAGTTGTGGAAGGAGGGGGCTGCGAATTGGTGAACAGTGTGGGAAAGGTGCACAGAGCATCATTTTTCATCCCTTTCTCCTCCCCAAGAAGCAGGCAGTGCACAAACGTGAAGGGTTCCTAATGCGCTGCCGCGGGAGATTGCGGAGGCCAAAAGCATGAATAGGTTTTTAAATCACCATCAGCGGCTATTGAAGCGAAACAAAAACCCTGCGAACACACACAAAGCCGCTGCTCAGGGCACAGATTCCTGCTCGGGAAGATCCCAAAGGGCTGATTGCAGGAGGTGGAGGTGTTACAGGCCTCGGTGGCATCCAGAGACGGGAGAATGTGTTGATGAACGTTATTCACACCCAATTAGGGATTTTTGTCAGGGCCACATTCACTTCTCTTTGCTGGCATCGCTACAACCACTAAAAAAAATTGAATTTTGTTGATATTGGTCCATATTATAAAAAAAAAAAAAATCCACCCTGGTCTTCATCTCAGGGGTTTTTATCCTTCTTTTAAGCTGTTCTTTGCCTGCTTCACAGTATCCCAAGGGAAATGACTCCGGAGTAGCGAACAGAACACAAATATCGCGGCTGCACTGCAGAATTCATCCCCTTGTTCCCTTCCTTTGCAGTCCCACATCACCCTGGGAGGGGGAGTGTCGTGACAGGGGCTCACACCTCCAATTTTCCTGTTTCCTTTCGTACTGCACTTCCCTGCCTGTGACTCCAAGCCTGGAGAAACCCCCTTGATGGAATTCGCCAACAGGTTGGGCAGTGAAATCCACACTTACAGCAAACTGCCCGACCACGGCTGCCAAAAATAACAGAGATAACAGGTGGAAGTGGATCTGGGATGTGAAGCCAAGGGCTCCACAGCCATCCTTTGTTTCCTCAGCGAGTGGGAATGTTTTCCTGCAGGGAGCCAATTCCAGGCCTGGAGCAGGGGGGACGCTCTGAATGACTCGTACAGTGCTTTTCATCCCAAGAGTTTCTCCCGTTGTGCAAACTCTGACTCACTCTGGGGTCTGGAGTTCAGTTTGGCACCGAGAGCATCAGTTGTGTAACAGTTCAAACAGAGGGTTTGCTGTGGAAATTACTGGGATTCTTATTCCATACATCTTTTAATGCTGGAATCTGACATTGCTTAGCTGGGGAGAGTTTAGTAACCCACAACCTCTCTAGAGCCCTGTTACTAATAATTAGATGAACTTTTTCAGTGTTTGATTGAAATTTAGTGGAAAATTTAGTATTTTTCTGTTGGTTTATCTGCCTCTATTGAGGTTGAATCCTTTGGGATAATGATGGATCAATGGAAACATCTTCATGGTGTTTTTATCTTCGCTGATTTCCTCCTTGTGTCTGAGCCTTGTAGGTGAGAAGCGGTGGCTGAACTTGTGTGGATTTACAGAATCCACCACACGTGTTTCACAAGGCTTCTCAACTTTCTGTGGTACCAAAAAATGATCAAGGCCTTGTTCCTCGAGAAATCCTATAAATCAGGATTAAAATCCTGTTTTGGGCTGAGTTTTTGATGTATCTTTAGGTTTTTGCTGCTGATCTGAATTAAATGAATAACCCGTTTTTTTTCATGCAGAATTGCATCAAATAATTAGGCATAAAAATGCCCTTTCTTTGCTTCTAGCCAAAAAATTAAGTTTTATTGTTCCAAAACTAAGAAAGAAATAGAATAGTGGCCCACTGTCTTTCTCATGAGCTCTGGAAATGGGAGGGTTTGTTGGTCCATGGGGAAGAGATTCCAAGAGCTGCTCCAGGAATGTTGCTATAAGCAGAACTGCAGTAGGTTTTGCTGTTTCCTGCTAAGTGTTTTTTGGCTGCTGTGTGTGACTAATTAATACAGTTCCACTGATACAGTTTGGAATTATTATATCAGTTGATGTAACAACAATTCTCTTCCGGGCAAATTCTGTCCAGCTTTTTTTTTTTTTTTTTAATGAGGAATTTAAAATCAATCCCTACAATCAATAATTACTAGATACAGGCTGCAAATAGTTAAATAAGAAAATGTCTTTGAATTGTTGAGAGTTAGCATATTATGAATTATTATTTAATAATATAGATACTTTAAATTACTGGATGAGGGTTGAAAATAGGATATGAAGTCACGAGATTTCCTATGTAAGCAAATCAAAGTCCACAGCGTCATTCTTGTGTTCCCAAGGCACTTTCTTTCAAAGTAGATTTTTTTTTCCAAAGGTAACAAGTGACAGGATAAGAGGAAGTGTCCTCAAGTTGTGACAGGGGAGGTTTAGATTGGATATTAGGAATAATTTCTTCATGGAAAGGGTTGTAAAGCGTTGGGAGGGGCTGCCTGGGGCAGTGGTGGAGTCACCACCCCTGGATTGTGGTGACCATGGTGGTGGTGCTGGTTGATGATCCTAAAGGTCTTTTCCAACCTTAACAACTCCATGATTTTACATCAGAGTCCACCTGAGTCGATGTTAGGGTGGGATTCACCCGGACAGAGTGAGGGAGGTGCAGTAATGAAGGTGTGAATTCCCTTTCCTGGCTCCAATCCAGCTTAAACACATTCCCAGCAGAGGTACCAATTAAACACTTCCCAGTTCTTGTCATAAAATGCAGCTGGAGAATGCACCACTGTGGTGAAAAACTTGGTCTAGTGAGATATTTAAGTGACAAGTGTGAGTGTGTGAGTGTGTATGGGGGAAACTACAAACACTGCTGCTTTTTTACAGCTTTTCCACTCTTGCAGTGGTTCCATTCAGTGATTCCCAGGGCATGAGAACTCTCTGCAATGAGGCTCCTGGCTGAGTGCTGCCACCTCTTCCCATCACACTCTGCCACTGCCAAAGCCACGTGGCCACTTCTGCAGCCCAGGATCTCCCTGCAGACACCAGACCAACCCCCCCTGCATAGCTGCAGCCAAAATAGCCCCAATATTCTCTCTATTGCTACTACAGTAGCTCTTAAAATGCAGGGTGAGGTCATGGAAGCGTTTTGGGGTTTGGTTCAGTTTCCTATTTCTTGGTGGGTCTTTTTTAAGCCCCGGAGTGCCCTGCTGGTGATGAGTGTGCCCAGGATGGGCTCTCTGTGCTCCTCAGGGGCACTGGGATAACCCCAGACAGCACTTTTAGCTTTATGGGGGATCAAAAGGGGTTTGCTCACATTCCTGGGGACAATCCAGCACTGGGGTGGGAATGAAGAGTGGCAGAAAGCACTTCTTAATTAACCATCAACTAAGGAGCTAATAATGCCAGAACACTTTATTTTCCTTCTAGTTCCGTAAAGAAATCCTGGGGGTCAGTTCTTTTATTTTGCACCAGCTCAGGATCTAAAAGGTTGAGCCTCAAGTAGGAGCAGATTGGCAGGTCCCAATAAAGTCCTAATGGAAGAGATTTATTTACAGTGCTTGGTAGTAAACACCACACTCAGTAGCACGTTAATAGCCTGATAGTATGTTTTTATTTGCTACTACAAATCAACTTGTACATTTCAGATTTCTAATCCCATATCCTTATAAGATATATAGTGTTACATCTTTGCCTCTCAGGGATTTTGGGGCATATAAGGTGCATTTTGCTGTGTTCACCGGTGTGAGGGTTCCAGCTGAATTTTTGTGCCCTTGAGAAGCAAATGCCTGTGTGTCATGAGACCTTTTATTTAAAAAAAAAATATATATCACACTGTTCCTATGCCAAATATTCCTTTGGAAAGCTATTCTTGCTCCCACCCCCAATAGTAACAAGAAAATCCTGCACTGGGAGTTATTTTTAAGTGGCTGGAAATAGCATCCACATTATTTCAAGCCACTGGTGTATAAAATGTTTGTAAGAAAAGAACAACCAGCTTGTTTTGTTGTTTTCTCACTTCTGTTTATTCTTAAAGTTTAGAAAAGTGCCATGTGAACAAAAATTGCCATTCAGGATATTTTGCCAGCACCAGACATTCTCACATGGCAAAAAAATGATGTTTGTGTATGTAAATGAGAGTTACACTTATTCTTCCCTTCTATATTGTGATTAAACACAACACAAAGCTCTGCATCCTTGATTCCCACACACTGTGATCTGTCTGCCTGAACAGCTCCCAAAAACCTGCAGACTCAACCCCACGGAATCATCTTTTCCCCTTTGTTAACAGAAAGGAAATGAGGATGATAAAACTCAATGGGAGCCACGAAAACATGCACCTTATTTTGGGTTCAGCCCTTAATTTTACAGGTGTATAAAATATTTCATACATATATATAAAAAAATAGAAATTTCATCAAAAAAGGGTGGGGGTTTTTTTGGGAAAGTCACAATGTGGAGATTGTGCCACAGCCATTAAAAAAGTGGGGCTGAATTTTCAGCAGCACCACGAGGGCTGTAAGATCATTTCCCCTGATTTATAGTTGCAGTGGCTGTGCAAGAGTTAAATGTGGTGCTTGCAAGAGTTTGTTTTATTCCAGCAACACAATTTATTTATTCCCTCTTCAGACACCTTAGCTGGATATAAATAATTAACAGAAGTCAGTATTTTCTAGTATTTTATTTAGGCAGAGCTCGAATTTAACTAAATCCTCAGTATATTTCCACTGTTACAGGCAGCTTATGACTTCAAAGACAACAGAATTTGTACCATATGTGTCAGGAGTAGCTTGAGAACTTGTAAAATAACATCTTAAATGCAGTCACACTGTGTACTTCACTTTTAAAGATTATATTCTTCAAAAGAGAAGTTTTTGCTCGATGCTGTTATGCTCCTCATTTCCAGCGTAGATGCTCCTAAAAGCATTAAAAATAAATGGTCAACTGCCTTTAGTAATGTTTTCTTGTGCATTTTAATTCATTTTATAATACTTTTTGTCTGTAATTAGCTTCTCTCCCCGTTCTACAGCCAGAATTAATTACCCCTGTAACAACCAGCAGAGGAGTTTTTGGAGCAGCTCTATATTTTAAATGTAAGGAAGCATGTTGGGCTCTACACTCAGAAGAACTTCTGCCACACCAGACTGTTTATTTGATGGATAACCTTTTTTTTTTTTTTTTTTTCATGTCTTCCCAAACTGTATCTAATCAAACCCTTCCAAAGCAATGCCACACATCCCATGCATGTCCCATAATTCTCCCTGGAGACAGTGCACAGCTGCTGGGTTAGTATTAGCTGCTTCTTATGGCTTGGTGTTTTCTTTCAATAAAAATCCCAGATGGCCGGGTGTCTTTCACACCAGCATGGGGAATATGAGCCTGGTTCAGGTGCAGAGGTGATGTAAGTACATATAATTCTGCTTTAAGGATAAAAAGCCCACACTGAGCCCAGTGATTGTCTGTTTTTCTCCAGTCTCTGGAGCGTCCAGACTTGATCTAGTGACAGGAGTGACACGAAACACAAACTGCTGTGTGTTAGAAAGGACACAGACACCCTGTACCTATAGAAATAACAAGGTGGAGCTCTCTGGAACTTCCCTCTGTCTGTGTTTGGCAGTGTAATTATTCCAGCTCTGGTTCTGAGTTGTGGGAAGTGCAGGAGACTTCTCCAAACCTCCCACTTTTCCCAAGTTTTCCTCTGCAAATGCTGGTTTCCTGCTCACACCTTTGGGTGGGAGGGGGACACTTGTCAGTCACTTGCTTGGAAATTCTGGTTTATGAGGGGGTTTGCTGCTCATTTTGGGGTGAAAGCCACTGATTCCAAACATCATCTCAGATATCCCAGATTCTGGATTTGTTTTCCTGCTGAAAAAGGGTAATTAGAGCACATCTGTTCTGAGCTGATGGTGAGGACTGGATCCCCTCTGAGTGACCTCCTGTGCTGCAGCCAGGGCAGCTTGGACTCAGTGGTCTTGGAGGGCTTTTCCAACATCACTGGTTCTGGGATTCTTTGTTGTGGTGTGAAGACACAGCCCAACAACAGGCTGAGATCCTACAGGACTGTTGCAGAACTAACAAGCATTTCAGAGTGGTTCCCATGTGTTGCTGTCCAATACCAGCTCCATCTCCCTCCAAATTAAGCAGGAGGATGTAGAAACAGAATATGGAACAGGGACAGACACAAGCACACAGCCCCTGCTATGGGATGATGATTAATTGTAGAGTTAGTTCTGGTGGACACCGGCTTCCTTTGTCCCTGGACAGTCTCCCTGTTGAACTTCTAATTATTGCAGCAGAACTGGTGAATTTTCAAGGCCCAGAGCTTTGCTGAGCACACTGAACTCAGCTGTCAGGGGAATCTGTACCTGCCCTGTGTTTTCCAGGCTGTTTTCCAGGCTGTTTGAAATCCCACATGTGCTGAAGCTTCCACAAGCCCTTTTCTGTCCCTTCTCAGCTCAAAATACCCCACTGCCAACAAATTCACCAAGTCTAACTCAAAGCCAGTCTTTGCCCATAAACCCAACGACAAATACAGCAATTTCAGCACTAATATTTCTACCATTTAAAAATGTGTAGGCAGCACTGATTTCCCCCCAGTGTTTCACAGCTCTGTTAAACTCTGGTGTCTATATCCAAGTTTTTTTGCCAAGTTCTAATGATTTTTCATTCGTCCCTGTTCACTTCAATTTTTTATTATTCTTCCACCAATCTCCTGTCATTAATTTAAACCTTTCTGGTAATGAAAACCCTCAGTTGGAGTCTCAGCATATGCAAGTGTGCATCACTTCAGCTTTTATTTTTCCTGCCAAGCTCAGTTGCTCACTCCTAGAGCTGCCATTCACTATTACCTTGCTGAATAGTTTTTATTTATTTCACTTTTCTAGTGCAGAACCATCTCAGATCCTTTCCTCTGCTCTTGACTTTTTGCAGATTTTTCTGAGCTGAAGGGTTTTTTTCATCCTGTTCTGTCAGTTTGGTTCTCTGATTCCTTCTCTCTTATTCCTTTTTACAACACTTTTATCATTCTTCCTTAAAACTGCCACATCTTCTGAGGGATATTTTTCTTAATGCTCATTTTCACGTTGGTTGCTTTTTATTCCAGGACACACAGTATAAGAGGTAAAAATCCAGCCAGTCTTTGTGGAATAGTCTGGATGTAACAGTTCATTACATTTGCCTTTAATGCCTGTGATTTGCATTCTGTTTATTAGCACCCTGTATTTATTTTCAGTCTCTGTGTGTGTTTACCTGTGGACTTTATAAGGATGTGCAGAAACGAACTTGGTAGTGGATGGATTTCCAGGAAACATCAGTAGGATGGTGTGGAAAATATGGATTCCTGGCACAGCTGTTGGTTTGAATATAGATGGGATATTGGGAAGGAATTGCTGGCACAGGTTGGGCAGAGAAGCTGTGGCTGCCCCTGGATCCCTGGAAGTGTCCAAGGCCAGGTTGGATTTGGAGCACCCTGGGCTAGTGGAAGGTGTCCCTGCCCATGGCAGGAGGTGGGATTGGATGGGCTTTAAGCTCCCTTCCAACTCAAACCATCCTGGCATTCCATGATAACAAGCAAAGACGGTATTGAGGACCTTTCCAGGTCTGCTTAGTGCTCTGAGACAAATGTCTTCAGGAACAGACAATTCCCATTTATCATTTATTGTTTTATTCAGTAGTTGGGCCCTGACCAGGCTCCCCAGGGCAGTGGGCACAGCCCCAAGGCTGCCAGAGCTCCAGGAGGGTTTGGATGATCCTCTGGGGCACAGGATGAGACTCTTGGGTCTGTCCTGTGCAGGGCTGAGGGTTGGACTGGATGGTCCTTGTGGGTCCCTTCCAGCTCAGCAGATTCTGGGATCCTGTTGTCACACTCCTTCCTGTTCTTTACAGGTGAGTAGGAGTCCCCTGCTTATGTCTTTCATGTGCTTGGTTACCTAATTCTTGTTGTTGAGGACAGCTGTGGCTGTGCATTCCTGCCATGGTGTCAGCAACTCAGTCCATGACATCTGACATTCCCGTGTCCTGGTTACAATCCAAAGGGAAAAGGCAACGGAGCTGTTTTGATACACACATGAGGATGTTTATCACAGTTCTATTACCAGAGGTGTCTCAGAGCTCACACCTCTGGGTGCAGCTGCCAGACAAACAAAGTTCTGCTGGTCTCAGTCCTGTTTCTGCTCAGATTTTTGGAGCAAACTTGAGAGGATTTCAGAGGGAACAACAAGCACGGCTTGGGAGGGAACTGATGGGGCACACAGGCACTGATGCATTAGAGAAGGGGTGGCAGCAGTCACAGAACCACAGAATTACAGCATCATTTGGGTTGGGAAAGCCCTCCCAGCCCATCAGATTTTCCCCCCTGTGCCCGATGCCCACCCTGTCCCCCAGCCCAGAGCACTGAGTGACACATCCAGGCCTTCCTTGGACACCTCCAGGGATGGTGAGATCTGATAAGCTAAAAAACCCCACCCAGCTCCAAACCCATGCATTGATTATCTCCCTCTCTGAAGCAGATATTGATAATACTGCCTGAGGGAGGTAGAAACAAAGGTTGAAAATTCATTTTGCAGTTCAAAAAGGGAACTGTTTCCTCAGCTTTGTGTATGGGGATACTTAGATTTTGAGTGTATAGAACTACATGAAATTTATTCCATCACACCTTTTGTTTGGCTTGTTTTGGCAGTGATTTTATGTAATGCTGTAAATTTTAACTGGAATTTAGAAATTACTAATTCCAGGCCTCCTTTAAACCCCTCAAATTAATTTGGAAACAAATCTTTATTTTGGGGAAGGTAATGCATTGCTTCTGGTCTTTGTGAGATTTTGTGCTGTAAAAGATGTTGTTTTATGAGTGGGATAATTTCACCTAAGCTCATACTGAAGGACCTCAGTTTGTTCATGTGATGGTGGTCTGCTCTTCATATTTTAATTTGAACTAAGCTTTAATTCTGGTAAGCTCCTTACACTCCTCTGCATCTGATAGTTTTTCCAGCATGACATTTCCTACCGGGGGATTTTTAGGATGGAGCTTTCCTTTGCCCCCTCCCTGAGCTCCACACATCCCATATTTATGAGCCAAAGAGTTGGGCAGGTTCAGGCTGGGTGTTGCCCAGGTTAGATCCTTGAGGAACAGGAGTTTACACAAACCCAGCTCAGTCTCTGGACAAGAGCCAGTTCTGTGGAGCTGCTCTTGAGTCTGGAGCTCTGTGCCTAAACCTGCCAGGCCTCGTGGAAACTGTGAATCCTCTTCCCTTTCTTTCTGCTTTTGCACATTCTCTGCTAAAATTCTGTGAGCAGAAAACAGGTGAAATCACCTGAACTTCCAATCAACTCCTGAGTTTATCCTGCAGAGTCATTTTCCCTGGAAACAAGACACTTGGACAAGTCCTTCTGGGTCAAATTTTGACCAAGTCCACTGAGCTTTTCTATAACACAATGTGAATTTTGGAAATTGCTGGTAAAGCCAGTTCTCATCACCCCAGACAACCTATTTCGGTGCCTAAATAGGAATTTTGGACTCCATCCTTCCATGTGCTGTTTGTGTTGCTGGAATCTTGGAATTCTTAGAAACCTGTTGTTCTTGGGTGTTGTGAACACACTGAGTGTGACTGTCACCAAATTTTGCTGAAAGGGACCCCAAGTCTTTGTTATCTTCAAGAAGGAAGGCAAGATCATTAAAAAGAATTCCCCAGTGCCTCTCCTTCTTAATTACTTGTAAATTCATTATTTTAGACTCTGCTCAGAGTCTCTCCTGCCAGGACAGTAGCCTACAGGTCCTGAATATAATTTTATTAGTGTCTTTGAAGCTGCCTATTACCTATTTAAAAATACTTCAAAATGTAATTATTTTAATTATTTTTAATCCTACAGGATGCCTTGCTAATTATTCCTGATATTATAAATTTATTTTATTGTACGGGGTGGATTTTTGTCCGACTGGTTTCGGGGGTTTAATTAAAAGTTCTAATGGATTTATTATTAATAGCTTTGGGCTCTGTTAAGTGGAATGCTAATCACTTTTTCTGCCCAGTATTTTCTCCTAAGGTTTGGAACCAAGTAGGGGCAAAAGCTTGAAAGAGTGCCAAGGTGGGGGTCTGGGAATGGGGTATGAGGGGTGGGAGGTTTATTTAGGAAAGGCTGGAAGCCTCTGTGCTGCCTGGTTTGACAGAATTAGGGGGGGACAGACTGTGTGAAGTGCTGAGGAAAACAAGAGTCACCAAACTATTATTCATGCAGAAGATGTGAATAGTTTGGGCAGCCTGCAGCCATCTGGTTATAGTCAAAATGTCCATCCTGAGGCCTTCAGAGTGTGCAGTGACCAGAGATCCTGCAGTTCTTTCCATTCTTTCACCTCTTATGTACATTCCCAGGAAGAAAATGCTCCGAAAGAAATGCTGGGAATTCTGACATTTTGCCACGTTGCACAACAGTGGTGATTAAAATAAAAAAAATAAACCCAAACACAAAAAAAATTTACTTTATTAAGATCTATTTTGTGATAATGTTCACAGAATTATGGAATCCCAGAATCAGCTGAGCTGGAAGGGACCCACAAGGATCACTGAGTCCAACCCTCAGCCCTGCACAGGCCCATCTCCAAGAGGGAGCTTTAAAGGAGCCCAGAGAGATTTAAATCAGGGAATCATACTGAATGTTGACAGGGAAAAGAGCCATAAGCACTCTCCTTGCCTTTGGAAAATTAGAGGAGGGATTGTGGGCTGCCTGGTCTGGACATGTGGATGGGACAGTTTGGGTTGGCCTGGCTCTTACCTTCCCTGTTTAACTGCAGCTGTAGTGGTTTTTTATCATTTAATATCTGAGATGAAGCCAGAAAATTACTCACCTGAATTCAGGAGGAAAGAAAAAAACCCCAACCAAACAAAGACAGTCCTCCATGAGGTGAGTTCTTTGTGAGCAGAGTAATTCAGTGGTCAAATTCTCTTTATTGCCTATTGCTCTAATGCTGAAAGCCAATTGAACAGAAAGTTTGCCTCTGTAAACCAATTTACTGATTAAAAATGGCACCCTCTGCCCATCCCCTCCATCAGGGCCTATTTAACTCCTCTCTTGGCCTCTCCAGACAAATGCAAAGTGACATCTCGGAGCAGGAGCAGCTATTACTGGCACTCAGAGCTTAATGCACTGACCTGGAGTTCCCTCCCTGGCCTTGGCACAGCCAGGATTAGGAGTTTGGAGCGTCTCCCTGGCCGTGTTTACTCCCTCAGAGGTATCTCTGTTGTATCTCCACACACCTCACCAAGCTGGGAAGTCAAAATTAAACCCTTTGCCACCGTGTCTCGCAGCAAATCACACCTGTGTGGCTGAGTATCAGACAGGGCTGTGTTTTTTTTTGGGGGGGAGATATTTTAGGGAGAAAGGTGAGACCCAATGTGAGGAACTAAGTTTATGCCTTTTGAAACAACTCACTTGGTTTCAAAGGGATAATTAGAAATTAAAATAATTGGAAATTAAGGTGGTGTTCACATGACTTAAATACTTCTGAAACTCTGAGCTCGAGCACTGCTGCACCACAGAATGTTCTGATTGCACCAACCTCCCCTGTGAGTCTCTTTCCAGTAATCAGTAAAGCAAATTTCTTTACAAGCCAGTGGGAGAAGTGAATTTATAGTTATTCCCTGCCAACTGCTTAAAAAGCTGCCAGCTAATCTGTTTCCCTGCTTTTTGTGTCAAAGTTGAAATCCATCTTGACTCGAGCTGAATTCCTTGTGTAAAAGCCTGGTGATTGCTGCTGTTTTCCTGCTGGAAAAAAAACCCCAAACCAACAAACCCTCCACAGAAAACTTCTGAGGGCTTTTTTTTTTTTTTGTAATCACACAATTTGCAGTGGAGCCCGAGAGCTCTGGGAGAGTGAGAAAGGGAGAATTACTGAGGATTCACACTGGTCACTTGTTCAAACTGTCAGGCAACAACAGTTACTGGGCTTTGTGGGTTTTATTATAAATATTAGATTGTGTTTGATGGAGTTTGACCCTGTTCTGTTGGTGACCAACATAATTGTGACCTGTGCTGTTATCCTTGGTGTGTACACATATATATGTACAATATATATTTTGCCTCTGTGAATGCTTAGCAGAGGTGGAATATGAACTCAGTCAGCTCTGTCAGGGATTCCCTTTCCAGAATAATGTGATTATCACTGTTTTCCAGAGGAATCCTGCCCTTCATCAGCACTCATTGAGGCTTTTGGTGCCTCTTTTTTTCTCTTCTTGTGGAGCTTTGCCTCTATTCCTGCAGGTTCTGCCCCATCTTCTTGAATTTTCTTCTGTCCTCACACTCTTATCACCCCTTTTTCTCACAAATCATTGCTTTCTGATATTGATTCACCTGACATTTCTGATATTTGCCCCATCCCTGGAAGTGTCCCAGGGATAGTGGAAGGTGTCCCTGTCCCATGGCAGGGGGTGGACCAAGATAATCTTTAAGGTCCCTTCCCACCCAAACCATTCCAGGATTCTGTGATCCTGCTGTTTTGTGTGTCAAACAGTTTTCCTTTATTCTTATTCCTTTTCAAGGCAGAAAAGGTGCATTTGGGACAAATTCTGGAAGCCACTGGTGCTTGACAGATTCAGGAAATGCCTATTTTCCCTTCCTGTTTGTCACAGACTTCCTTTGTAATTTCAGAAAAGCCTCTCTGTGTTTCAATGTATTACAGAGAGAAATACAAAGGTATTTTCCATGTTCCCTGTTGTAATGTTTAGGAATAATTATTAAAAATATGTAAATGTAAGGAAGGCAAGGATGGGTAGAAGCCATGGCTTCATCCTCAGTCCAGCTTACAGCACTGGTCAGGAATATTACAGGCAAGTGAAAACATCCCAGTCAAACTTGATGTTCCTGCTCAAACTTTTAGCTCTAGGTTTTTAAACAAAGAGCATGTGGTAAAGACATCAACAGGATCATAAACACTGATTTGGTATTTACATTAGAAATTCTAAATATAATTACACAGACAGAAGGTGCAATACAGGTGGATTTTCTCTTTGGGACTGTTACCTGAATACATCAGTGATCCTGATTTTTGATCACATACAGACACACTGTGCTTGCATGAGCTCCTGTGTGGAGGTGACATCATCTGGAGCAATTTCTGTGATACTATTTTGACCCTGAGCTGCAGGGGGTGGTTTTATGTGTGATTTTAGTTTGCTCCATGTCTTAAACACAGAAGAGCAGCCTGGTCCTGAGTTACACAAAATCCTTTGGGGGGAACTCACAAAGAACTGCTCCATTATTTCAGGCTTATATTGACATCCCTCATTTCTTCAAACCAAGTGCCAGGGAATAAATCTGCACATGGTTTCACCAGTTACTCAGCAGGAAATATTAGAACTGACATGGTATGAAAAATGGGATTCCCTCACCTGTTAAACGGGGCCTGATCTGACTCATTTCAGTCACAAAACTCTGTGTTAATACTTGGATTGTTGGTTGCAGGTCCAACCCCTCTGTGTGTGGGCAGAGCGTTGGTAAAACAATAATGTTTAGGAACAGTGGTGCTCAATATTTAGGAAATCCACTCCTACCCACAAAACATCCTGACCTAAACCCTCTTCTGTCAAACCTGTTGTTTTCGAGGTCATGGTTAGAAGGTTTTCCCTTCAGCCCTGGCTGAGGCTCGTTGTGCAACTTCCTCCTTCTACCAGTAAAGGAATTTAACCTCTCCCAACCCCATCCTGTCACATACCTGTCATTGATAAAGCACATTTATTCCTCTGCTGACAATTTTTCATAGCACTCAAATTCCGAGTGGTAGCAGAGGGTTCCAAGGCAGCTTTTGTTAAAAGCCTCAATCATTCTGGGGTTATTAAGGGTAATAATTACCTCTGCAGTGTTGGAACAGTGCTATGGCCTCACAAACTTGAGGTGTGTTTTGCTCCTTAATTTCTGATTTTATTTTCAGTTGTTTAGATTTTAAAGTGTGAAAGTGGGGATTAAAGCTGGAGTGGCCCAATCATAGTTTTGGCAGCTGTTAATCACCTGTGATTTAATGGAAGGCGTTTAGGAGCTGGGAAAATGAATAAAACCTTTTCATTGACAATTCATTGCAATCTTCGGTGGTCTTCATAAAAATCAATTCAAAATTAAGTTGGCAAATGTTTGAATGGTCCATTTTCTGCCCAGACCTGTTCATTGTGGGTGAAATATTCCCCTGAATTGTTAAGGAGTATGTGGAGTCATATCCATGTTTATCCTGACCGTGTGTTCCTGTGACAAAGCCTTCCTTCAACATTTGAATTTAACTGCCCTCCCACTGCAGAGGTGACCTCTGGAATGTGAGTGGATGTTGTATGTGGGTACAAATGGAATGAATAAATGTTCCTGTCCCTCTCCTTTCAGTGTTGGCTTTGCAGGGACAGATTATGGTGATTTAAATGTCACCAGAGTTATTTTACTTCTGATCGTTTTAGTAAAAGCATCCAGTTAATGTGCTTATCCAGCATGGTTGGATATTCCATTCATCTGCAGGGACATTCCAGAGGAATAAGGCTGCAGGTTTTAAACTGGGGATGGTTTCACCCTCCAAGCAGCAGGTTGGATTTTCTAGACTAACATGTAGACTCTCTGGAACCGCAGGTCCAGGTCCTGGCAGGCAGCCCTGCTCAGGGGCACACGTGACACTGCCCTGGTCCCTGCTCAGAGCTCACACTCAGGGGGCTGAACTAACAGTGTCATCCCCTGCCAGGCCATGGACATGGACAGCTACTTCCCAAAGCCTGGAATTGCCCCTGCTCCTGTTTGTTCTTTAAACAGTGGGAGAGAGGAGAAGAGCAACACCAGGCTTTTAAACTGTGGGGAACGTGCATTTTGGGACAAGCTGAACTTCCCTCCCTCCACACGGAGTGTGATAAATATTGAGAGAAAATGCAGGTTTTGCTCTAGAACTGAATGTCTTTGGGTTGGGAGGAAGAATGTGGAAGTTCAGGTGTTACCTGAACTCAGCCCCAGTCATCAAAGTGGCTGTTGAGCTGCACTTGATTGTTTGGTGAGGCCTTCCTTAATTATACAGCTCGGATGGAGGTCAGACAAGGCTCTGGGAAGAGCTTGGTTTTAGGACTTAAAGGGGTTTATGAAAAGGTGGGAGAGCAAATTTTTACAAAGGCAGACAGTGATGGGACAAGGGGGGACGATTTTAAACTAAAAAGAGGGCAGGGTTAGATGGGATATTGGGAAGGGATTGTGAGGGTGGGGAGACCCTGGCACAGGTTGCCCAGAGCAGCTGTGGCTGCCCCTGGATCCCTGGAAGTGTCCAAGGCCAGGTTGGAGCACCCTGGGCTAGTGGAAGGTGTTCCTGCCCATGGCAGGGGGTGGAACAAGATAATCCTTAATGTTCCTTCCCACCCAAGCCATTCTGGGATTCTTCAAAAAAATTCCTCTGCCCCAATTGAAAAACTGCCTGGAAATGATCCCAAAATGGGAATAAATGGGAATAAACCCTGAGAACTCTGCCAACACTTTGGCACATGACCCTTTTTTGAGTAATTTCTTGACAGAGAAATTAAGTCCCATCTTTGATGAATAGAGTGAGATTCTCAGGCTGCCCAAGTGACATTTCACAAACAGCCCAGGTATTGATTTTCATCTCCTTTGCCTCAGAGCTGTGAAAGAAAACAGGGAGAACTGTGAAGAAAGTGTAGGGACAACACTACCCTAGGTATTGTAGGGAAAATGGGCAGCATTTCCTGGATAGCAGGGTGGGAATTCTCCCATATCACTGAATGGCTCCATTCATTCCTGAGCTGATTGACACTCAGGAAGGATTTCACTGCATTTATCAGTTCTGTGCCTGAGAGCTGAACAGACTCCACATCAACATTGTAATGCACCAGATATGTTGGTTTTGAGGAGGATTTTGACAGACTAAGCCAAGACAGTATTTTAACCCTGCCCCATCCTTGGTACTTTCATTGATAAAATCCTGTTCAAGTAAGGTCTGAGGCACTTCAAGTCATAATAAATAAAACAACAGCATCATTCATTTAAAAATATAGAAGACTGAAATAAAGCTGGCTTCAAGATGGTGAGAATTATTTTGAAGCATATTGGATAGAAATGAGGGAAAAAAGTGCCCTGAACATCAAAAATTGCATAAGATTTCCATAAAGGGGATAAAATTTTTTTAAATTTTTATTTGTATTTTTATTTATCACAGAGCAGGTTCCTGATACTGAATAGCCCAGTTTTTCATGTGTATCCTGGAGATAGTTGAAGCCTGAGGAAACACTGATGGGTCTGAAACTGTGGACTGAGTAATGAGACAAGGAACTTTATCCTCCAAATTAGTCTTAAGAAGCTGTTCCAAGGGGTGTGGCTCTTCTCCAAGGGGTTTGGGAAAGTCCTACAGGTTTGCTCGGTGGAACAATTCTTTCTTGTTAGATTTTTGGTGGAATATTGGAAGGAAAATGGCAGGAATGGTGTGGGGAGGACTCAGCAGCGTGGCCAGAGCTGGGGTGGTGCAAGGAGACAGAACAACACCAAGTACTCATTTCTAGTTAGACAATAGAATAAAAACGAGCCTGGAATAAAAAGAATAATCTCATTATTGTGAGAGGTGTTTGGCAGAACAGTGTCAATCACTGCCAGACTTTGTGCTGTAGAATAAAGGTAAAAAATGTAGCTGTGATATCCAGAGCTGGGTGATCCTCGTACATTGTGTGTCTTCTTCCATTCTGAGAAGCTTATTTTATTCCTACAGATACATTTATGAGAGAATTTCATGCTTGGGGAAGAAAAAAAAAACAAACAAAAAACCAGTCAGTTTTTTTAGAAAAAGCGATTTTCCCTTTTGACTAATACAGTGATAATTCGGGCTTTTAGATTATTGCTCCTGCTCTTCACTAAAATGGAAATTAAACAAACTTCAGCCTAACTAGAATCAGTTGCCACAAAAGTAAAAACCTGAGGAGAGGGAAAAGCTATTAAGAGATTTAAACACACAACGAACAAGACCTTTTAGAGGAGATTAAAGTGTGTGACAAGCATTAGTATTTCAAGGTGCTGCTGGATCTAATCCTGGATTGATGTGCCTCAGAATGAGATGAGGCACATTAAAAGCTCAAATCATTCAAGCTGGTGTGAGACTGAATAGGAGCAATTACCAAACAGTTAAGGCATTAAATAAAATGGGTGATTTTGGGAACCTGCAGCACAGAAGATTTCTTTGTGTGATCAAACACCGGGGCTTCGAACCTTCCCCTTGGAATACAAACTTTCCGAGACAGCACTTTTTGTGGGGCCTGGGAAGTTGGAAAGGAACAGTTCCATTTTTCCTGTTGCTTGTGTAGCACTTGGTGTGGCGAGAAAGCATCACTCACACTGAGAGAAAATCACATTAAAGTGGCTCATTTCTGCATTTAAAGTCAGGGCCACCATCAGGTGCAGGGCTGGAGTGTGGGGTAAACGTGCCCAGGTACCTCTGTGGGGCTCGAGGAGCAGGGAAGACTTAGATACAGACCCCATTAGGAGGGTTTTTGTGCATTAAAGAGCCTTATTCCTCCTGAGTATTAAAGCAGAATCCTCTTAGGCCCCGTTCAGACAGTTTGTCTGGCCTGTAAGTCGGGCACAGCAGTTTAACAGGGGGGTTGAGCCTAAAGGTGGACAACTGTGGTTAAACAGCAAGGCCAGCTTCCCACTGGAGAGGCCTTAACAGGGATCCAGGACTGAGCCACGCACCAAAGTGGCCAATCAAGCAGCAAAACAAACACTGAAATGGCATTTGGGAACATTTATAAATGGAGCACTCACTGACAGCGAGGGGAAAAACTTTTCTGAGCCTCGTTATCTGTTTCTTCCAATAATCAGAATAAAAAGCAGGTCCTCAGAAGGAGGATGAGTTTTCTTGCCAGTGGATTGATTTGCTTTCGCTGAA
This sequence comes from Platyrinchus mystaceus, assembly GCA_035041135.1. Taxonomy (NCBI): domain Eukaryota; kingdom Metazoa; phylum Chordata; class Aves; order Passeriformes; family Tyrannidae; genus Platyrinchus; species Platyrinchus mystaceus. The sequence continues at coordinate 2,098,654 of JAWWLV010000183.1, forward strand.
CTCAGCTGAAGTTTTGCCACTGAACTCAGGAGGAGGCACAAAGACCCTTAAAATCCTATAAACTCATTAACAAGATACAAACGTGAGGGTGGGTTTGTGTCGAAACATCCAAAAGGAGAATTTGGCTCTTTAAAAACCCCTTGAAACTCATGAAATTAGAGCGTGTTGGTCGCCAGATTCGGTGAAATAAACTCTTCTAAACCTTTCAGACATCAACCCCCAATTTCTGGTCGCTGGTTTGGGTTCCAAAATGGGAAGTGTTTGTTTCGAAAGGAATCTGTTCTGTGTGAAAACCTCCCTTGGCCTTCCGAAGGCCAAACCGGCCCTGTGTGTCTCATCGAACATTTATATATTTTTTTCTTGCTTTCAGCAACTTTTGGTTGTGTTAGTTTAGCAGGGTTGAATGTATATTTATATATATATATATATATTATTATTATTATTATTATTTCAGCCAGGTGGATTCCCTGGGGAGCCCAAATAAAACCAGCATGAGCTCTCCTGGTGACATTTGAGAGTTCACTAATTAAAAATATCAGAGTGGGTCTCAGGACATTCGTGTGGCTTTGAGCTCAACATTTATCACAGTTGAGTAATCTCAATGTATTTTAGAAGCAGCAAGAAATTCAGGTTTGCTCAGAGCCCAAGGAGAGCATCAGCTTGGCCAGAAATTATTTATTGAGCAGCCAGAGTTGAACACACAAAGCATTTTGCTGCAAGGACTTTGAGAGGCTTTTGGATAGAATCAATATATTGATAATAATAACAACATTAATGACAATAGCAGCAATATTAACAATACCAACAATAATAATAATAATAATAATAATAATAATGATAAACAACCCCCAAATTAAACACAGTTATTTAAGTTGCTTTCAGGAGGTTTCTTATGAACATCCCATCAACACCTGGAATATTTTCTTTTCTTGGCTAAGCCCAGTTTGCTACTGAGTTTCCCATTCTTTGATAGGAGAAAGTTATAAATTGACATCCCTACTACAAACATTTATTGACTGAAAAGTCTCAGTCGTGATTTTGATGTTTATTTTTGAAGGCTGTTTCAGAAACCTGAGATGGAATTTGTGATATTTGGTTTGCCATTGGCAATTAACAATTTTTCTTTATTAAATAAAGCTGTTCTAATTATCTTTGTTGAACATTGTATTGATGCTGGATATGGCATCATGTTAGAACCAGATCTGATTCAAATGTTGGATACTTTTACTGGGCAGGTGGTGCAGATCAGTATTTTAGTTATATTTGCTTCTAGGAAACCTAGAAAGTTTGTTCAAACTAAAATTCGTTGCTGGCATCTCTTAATTTCCCTTTTATTAGGAAAAACAATATTTCTCTAGCAGAGTTTCCCTGCCAGGGAATATTTAAGACTGTCATCCATGGGAAAGTTTTCCAAATTTTTAAGGAAAGCAGTCGATGATAATTTCTTTTTGTACATTTCTGTGAGAGATAAACTTCAAACCGTTGGGTTGGAAAGTTCCCTCCTGGAATTCCCTGGGCTAAAAATTTTCAGCTATTGCTTTTCTGTTGCTGTGCCTTGGAAAGGTTTCATAAAACAGGGATTGGGCAGAGATCTGGGCTGTCAGGATTTGCTGTGATCAGAAAACCTCTACAGGGTGTAAGTGGGTTTTTTTGTGAGCTGCTGGGTCAGACTCCTGTTGGAGAGAGATGATTTTTTAAGATCAGTAAAACTATTGCTGTACGTTGATGAGGAGCTGGTGCCGCTGTGGAACTCGAGAACAACTTTCCAGAGAGTGTTGTAGTGTTTTCAGTCTTGTGTTTTATGTAAAGAGATAAAACATCATTAATAAATCATATGCAAGGGAAGTATATTAATTTCCCTCCTTCCAAGCATGGCCATCACTCCTGGGGCTTTCACACATGACCTTTCTAAACAACGGGAGTTGTTTATTTTCTTGGGACTTGCCTTCTTTAAAAGCAAATATTATATCCCCCTTATTCTTTATGAGCATTCTGTATTCAGGGTATGTCATAGGAACATAATAATAATAATATATTGATATATTAGTGCTTTGTCATTCACAAAGCAGCCACTGTGGAGATGGGAATGAAGTTTTCACACCATTCCAAAAAAACCCATGAGCTTCCACTGCAGCCAAAGTTAGAAGGGACAGAATGGAAACACACTGTAAATGTAATGTAAAAACAAAAACACTGTGCATTCATTCTGACATATTTCCTTAATTATGGATTCACTTCAGAATGAAATGAAAGGAAAAAAAGGATGTTATTTGTGATTTCTTTTTGGCATTTGTTTGTTTGTTATTGGGTGTTTCTGTGGCAATTTTGATGGAGCTCTTGGAAAAAAACAATTAGACAAAACCCTGTGTTTGAATTCTGTCCTTCTGCTTTGATCTAACAAGGAGTGAGGAGACAAGCTCTTAGAGTTATTATGGAAGTAGGTTGAAGCTGTGTGAGGAATCTGAGAGGAAAACTCCTTTCTTTTATGGCATATTAACTCTAGAGGTGTTCCCAAAATACATGTTATTCAAAGAAGGAATAAATAAATAACTAGATAGAACTGTAAGCACTCCAGTTGTGTTGGGGGTGATACATCTGTGTCTTTCTGTGCTGATTCCACATGTGGATTCTGTATAATTAATTCTCTACAATTAATAGTATCAATATGCTATTAATAACTTTGATTGGTTTTTCTGCAATCACCCCTGACACCAGTTTGAATAAGAGCCAATTAGTGGGTCCTGCATCTTAATCTGGTTGAAAAACCCCTAATTTATATATTAGATAGATAGTTCAGCACACAGTCACTGCTGCACAGCCAGGCAGGGATAATTGGGATTGTGGGAGTGAAGGAGTCTGTCAGGTACTGCTGGTCGGAGCAGCACGTTGGGAGGGTTGTTCCAGGAGGAATCCCAGAGGAGCTGCAGCCTGGGAAGGGAACTGCCAGCAGAGAAAGCAGCTCTGATGTTTAATTCCTTCTGTGCTCAGGGATGAAGTTGTTCCTGGGTCGTTGGAAACAATCCAGGCTAAACCAAAGAAGGAGCTGCCTCCAGCAGCTCTTGGGATGAGGGAAAACTGGAGGCTCCCAAATCTAACTTAGCCATGGCAACTGGAAGGGTAGAAGTGACTTCCAGCTCTGCTCCTCTGGGTTGGGATATTTATCCTTTACCATCTTATGGTGCTCACTGTGGAGCTGCATCCATGCCCAAAATCACGGATTCCTTTCCCCCACCGTGGCTCTTTGCTCCAAAGCATGGGAAGCTGTGCTGTCCAGGAGCTGCCCCTGGGGATGTGCTGCCTCCTCCCACTGCTCCTGATCCTGTTTGGGGATGTCATTCCTCCTGGCTGTCACAAAAGCAGCAGTGTCTGTGCTCCTCAGGCATTCCAGAGGAGTTTCTCCCAGGATCTCAGGAGGAGGGCTGCGCTCTCATCACCGATGGATTCCATGGAGCAAACGCTGCCTTGTCCGGCTACGGAGGGCAGGATTGGTAGGATAATCTGTTTAGCCAGGGAAAGTTCAGCACTCCAGAGTTTCCCTTTGGTTGTTCCCTCTGCCAGGAGAGCTTAAGACATTCCACACTCAGGAGCACCAAACCCACCTCCCATGAGCTCACCAAGACAGACTCCCTGGGTGCATTTGGGATGGACTCACAGTGGTGCTTTTTGAAACAAAGGCATTTTCCATGGAGTTTATTCCAACTAATTTTAACTCAGGCTCTTTACTGGAGTCATTCCCAGTGCTGAGGATGAGGTTATCAGCTTGTTCCAATCCATACAGGTTGTTTGTGGGGAAGGATCCAGCTTGGTGTATCCTGTGGGGGGACTCGTTGGGGCAAGCACTGGGTGTTAGAGCTGGTGCCAGGAGAGGTGGGTGCTCCTCTCCTCTCCTCTCCTCTCCTCCCCTCTCCTCTCTCAGCATTGGAAACTTTCCTCCAAGTCAGTGTTCCAACAAACTTTATCCAGCATCTGTGCTGGGATCCAAACAGAACAATAATGGTGGATACAGTGATTCAGCCTGGAGAAGAGAAGGCTCCAGGGAGACCTGAGAGCCCCTTGCAGGGCCTAAAGGGGCTCCAGGAGAGCTG
>JAWWLV010000183.1:2115139-2140007 GCA_035041135.1 Platyrinchus mystaceus
AGCCCAGGTTGCTCCAAGTCCTGTCCAACCTGGCCTTGGACACTTCCAGGGATCCAGGGGCAGCCACAGCTTCTCTGCCCAACCTGGGCAACCTGCCCACCCTCACAGCCAGCAATTTTTCCCAACATCTACTCTAAACCTCCCCTCTTTCAGTTTAAACCATCCCCTTTGTGCTATCACTGTCTGCCCACGCAAAAAAGTCCCTCTCCATCTTTTTTAGTAAGTCCTGAAAGGCCAAATCTGAATCCATGCAATTGTTGCATTTTTTTTCTCATGACAAACTTCAAACCAAAAGTGGGATTTGCCTTTGACCAAAAGGCTCTTTGCAAGGACAGCTGGGCTCGATCAGAATCACAGTTCTGAGTGTGGAATTTGCTGCTTCTTGGGGAAGAGAATATGTTTTAAATTCTTACATGAAGCTTAAAAGCCCCACATTGCCTTGAACTCCAGTTGGACAAGCTGAGGATTGTCCAGATCTCCCTTGTCTCCAGTGCAACAAGTCACATGTTTCTAATTAAGCTCCTGGTTGGAATCAAGATGTAGAGACAATAAATGGTTGCTGCAAGAGTCATTTCCTTGCACAAGGCCAGTGAGCTTTCCTGAATATTAAGCTCTGCTAATTAAAATGACACAGCCACATATGTCTTTATGTGTGCAAAAAGAAGCTGAGAAACCTCCAGAAAACAAAAGCTCGTGGCTTTTCTCACATCAGTTCAACTTTTTTTTACGAGGAGGAAAAATGGAAAAAAAAATCAGGATAGAATAAAACTTCAGTCTGGGTTTAAAGACATATAAATAGTTCCAAATATCCCCTAAAAAATTAAATTCAGAGGATATCACTGCTGAAGAGGATCCAAGGAATCACTAAATATTTTACCTCATTGCCAGCCTGACCTCCTGAACACCCACCCAGTGGAGGCCAAGTTAACTGAGATTCTGTGTTATTCTTTTTGTCTGAGACATACTAAGCAAACAACAGCAAAATTAAATGATCTGCTTGTTTCTGGTGCTGCTGCTGCACCAGTTTCATGAGAAAAGCATCAAACACAACAGACTTGTGTGTTTATAATATGGCTCTCAGTAATAGGCTAAAAATAGGCCTGTGATTGAAGTGTTAAGTGCTGAATTGATTATTTTTATTAACATTCACAGCTATTGGGAGTGGATTTATTAAAAGCTCTGTTGGATGTGCACTTTTAGTGGAATGGCTGAGCTTCACTCAGGGCGAGTGGGAGGGATTATGGAATGTCCAAGGCCAGGTTGGAGCAGCCTGGGCTAGTGGAAGGTGTCCCTGCCCATGGCAGGGGGTGGAATAGATGATCTTTAGGGGCCCTTCCCATTCCATGGTCCTGTTTGTCCCTGAGAGGAGTCGTCTCTCCTGCCACGGCCTGTGTGTGTCCTGGCTCTCCATCGGGCACTCTCCAAGCAGTTCTTTGTGGGATGGGTCACTGTGGGATTTCTCCATCTCCTCGTGGCCCCAGTGCAAGTGGAACATCTTATCTGGAACACATGAGAGCTTCTATCAGCTGCCTCCACCCAGGAATTAGTGATTCCAGCCCTGGAATGGTGGAAGCTGACTTGGCTGGTTCTGTCCTGACTGCGACCGATTCCAAAGCTGGTTACAAGCTCTTCATTAGCCAGTAATTAGCCCAGGACAGGCAAGGAAATAGGAAATTGTACAAATTAAGAGCAAAGCAAGAAATAGCAAAATGAGGACACGCAGCCATTGTAGACAAATGTTTGCTAATTAAGAAAAAATTAAGGGAAAAAATAGCCTAATGCAGATGGAACCTCTCTGCAAATGGGAACCTTTAAGCAAAGACACTAAAGGGAAAAATATGCACAGAAAATTTCATATGTGGAGCAAAGGATGTATGTTCCAGGAGCACTGTTAATTATTTTTGTCTTGGAATTACTTTTATGTCATGCAGAGGAAATACAGGAACAGTGTTGAACTCAAACATAGATGTGGGGGCTTAAAATCCCTCCACCAACAATAAGTGGGCTATAGCTAATGGAGGGGGGGAGATAAGGAGAAGATCATAGAATTCCTGAAGGAATGGGTTGGGAGAGACATTCAAAAATCTGCTTCCACCCACTGCCATGGGCAGGGACACCTTTCACTAACCCAGCTTGCTCCAAGCCCCGTCCAGCCTGGCCTTGGACACTTGCAGGGATGGGACAGCCACCTCTTTTGGCAGTTATATCCATAGAGGAGAAGGATTTTCTACATGGGATTTCTGGACTGTTGGTGATTTCTCATCCTTATTTCAGAAGACTCTGAGTTTCATCCAGTGAGATGTTGATTCCTTAATTATCACAGAGCTCTCCTGGCTCACCAGGGACCACTGGTCCTTAGTGGGCTCCAGTTTTCATCCCTGTGTGTGTGAGGGCAGAGGGAGGAGGAGGAGGGAGCTGACCCCTCTGATCTGATCAGCAGGATTCCCGTGGGATGTGGGAAAAGAGCAGCTCCCTTTTGCCAAGGAAGAGGATCAAACCCCAGCAGGGATGTGTGGGGAAAGCAGCAGGACACAGAGCTTGGAATCCCTGTTCCAGGACAGCAGGGAAGGATGTGTGCCCTGCAAAATCTGCAGAACCCTCAGGAGTCACTAATGTGGGAGGAAGAATCATTTCCATGGATTCCTTTAGGAATCAAACAGGGAATGTCATGAGCTCAGGCTTGTCTTGGAGTCTCGTGATTTCTCATTTCTCTCTTTGTAGGGCTTTTCTGAGCCTGGGGTTTGTACACTGAGTGGGGCTCACATGAAGGTGCCACGTGCAAAGAGAAAGTGCAAAATGATCCTTTATGACACCTCTGTGAGGTAGAAAATCGTGGAATCATAGAATTCCAGAACGGTTTGGGTTGGAAGGGAACTTAAAGCTCATCCAGTCCCACCCCCTGCCATGGGCAGGGACACCTTCCACTAGCCCAGGTTGCTCCAAGCCCCGTCCAGCCTGGCCTTGGACACTTCCAGGGTTGGGAATTGCAGATAACCTGCAGTGTTATGAGCCAGGTAAGGACAGAGAGAAGCTTTTAGATTCAGGCAATTTATAGGATAGCATATTATGCTCCTCCACTTTCTGGTAATGCTGTCCACAGCAAACTGGAATCCAAGAAACACAGGTATGTTTTCTTTTTAATTTCTGATCCATAAACACTCTGCCTTTGCAGTTGTGAATCCTTCTTTCCCAGAGCTGTGGCATTCCCACTGCTGAGAATGCTCTGTGAAAGCAGCAGAGGCAGCAGTGATAAGAGACACTTTTTCTGCCTTCCCTCCCTGCAGTTTATCAGGAATTCCATAGTTTCCTGTAGGAAATTAGGCTATTTTGAACAGGTATAAAACACTAAATTCCTTAGAAGGAGGAGAAGCCAAAGAGTGTGACCAGAATTAACACTGGAGTTTTTCATGGTGGGGTTTTGTGTGGGTTGGTTTGGTTTGGTTTTTTTAACTCCTCCAAAGCCCTGTGATCCTCCCCGTCCAGCACAGCAGCTCCCAGACATCATTCCCTGATATTTCTCTCCTTCTTTAGCTGTTGTGGAAGCTGAGGACTGTGGATTATATCCCTGGAATAAGGCATCCAAAAATAGGTGTTCATTTTAGCAGTCCCACATCACCACAATTAATTCCCTTTGTGGTTCCCCAAAGTGTTGAAAACGTGTTGGGAGAAGAAACTCGGGGTCCTAATTGCCTGGGTTCTGAATTCTAAATTCCAAATTCTCAGTTCTGAGTTCTAAATTCTAAATTCTGAATTCTAAATTCTCAGTTCTGAGTTGTGAATTCTAAATTCTTAATTCTAAGTTCTGAATTCTAAATTCTAAATGCTGAGTTCTGAATTCTAAATTCTAAATTCTGAATTCCAAATTCTAAATTCCGAGTTCAGAATTCTAAACTCTGGGTTCCAAATTCTAAATTCTGAATTCTAAACTCTAGATTCTGAATTCTAAGTTCTGAATTCTTAGTTCTGAATTCTAAATTCTGAATTCTAAACTCTGAATCCTAAATTCTAAATTCTGAGTTCAGAATTCTAAACTCTCAGTTCTAAACTCTAAACTCAGAGTTCTAAATTCTAAATTCTCAGTTCTGCGTTCTGAATTCTGAATTTTAGATTCTGAATTCCAATTTGTAAATTCTGAGTTCAGAATTGTAAACTCTGGGTTCTACATTCTAAATTCTGAATTCTGAGTTCTGAATTCTAAATTCTGAATTCCTCTGATTTTTTTTCCAGCTCAGAACACAACTCAAAACTGAATTGTAGGCAGAAATCTCAATCTTTCCTATAATTAAACCAAACTTTTAATAGCTTTTCCAGGATAAATTAACAAACAGTGGTGTACAGGCAGTGACACAGTAAGGAGTGCAGGTCCCACCTGGATCTTGGTTCTTTTTGTGCAAAGCCAATTGTGAATTTTGGTTGTGGAGCCCCTGGCACTGCTTTCTTTTGCTGGAAAATCCTGTGTAGTATTTAAGCCTCCTAAGCACCCCAGGGGGATCTAATCAAAGAGAAAAGAGGCTTGGGAGAGAGCCAAGAGGGTTTGCCTTGTGCTGTGTCACAGGGAATTCTGCTCCAGGGAAGTCCTTCATCCTCCTTTTGCCTTCCTGGATTCCCATCAGGAACGACACGGGAGGAAAGATTTGACAGAGACAATAATTTGGTCTTTAAAACTCTGCAAGTTAGGCTGAAAAAATAATAGTAATAAAAAAAAAAAAGGTGCCTTTCTGGCAAAGCTGATAATGAGGTTTACTGATAGTTTTATTCAAATGTGACCTTTGCAGAAATCAAAGTCTAGCAGAAAAAAAAGCCTTAAATGCCACTTTATTACAGTGACACCCACGGGTGTCGCTGTATTTTAGGGTCTGTCAGCACTTCCATTAGAAAACTCCAAGAATTTTTAATTTAACCCTGCTCTAAAATCTGTTCTGGATTTGAAACACATCCCTGTGTTTAGGACCATGTTTTAGCTCAAAAAATAAGTGTCTGTCTCTCTCTCTTTTCCTGTCCCCCCTAAACATTTCTTTAGAAGGTACTTCTGGTTGGGTAATTATTTCTTCTCTAGAATTAATTGCTGATTCTACTACTGGACAGAAAGCTTTGGGAAGAGCTCTGTGCCTTGGAAAATTTGGTTAAAATGAGTTTGCAGTTGGGTTTCAGAAATAAAAATGCTGCTATGCTGCTTTCCAGAATTCATTGTATCCCTTCTGTTTGTGGCACTGAGTGGAAGGAGGGGGGATTTTATAAGATTTCATCATTATCACTGGACCTTTGGGTGTGGGGTTCAAAAAAGGGGTGAAAATGTACTTATTGCACTGAAATCCCAGTGCTAAACCTGCTAAACATAGAAATTACATTTAATGTCTTTTGGGGTTGTCTCTGTGAGGGATGAGTGAGAAATTCCTGAAGGATCCACATTTGCCATCTTTAGCTTTCTGTTCTGCTCAGGAATTGCCCATCAATGGGTTGTGGTTTGAATGGATCATTCCAGGTTTTCTTTGTAGGCTTTTTTTGTTCTCATTTTATGGTTTATGCAAAGTTTTGGTGTCCCATCTTTATAATATGTGTGTATATATATAGTATAATATATATTAAAATATAAAATATATAACATATATTTTATGTATTATATATAAGTGCACATATATATATATACACATGAATATATATACAGAATGTAAATACATTTTTCAGGATGAATAGTTTACTTTCAGTGCCTTATTTCACTCTGTGGATGCATCACCCTACATTAAACCAATCATTAACTGATGGTAAGACCCACTCTTACCTGTGAACTTTTCCTTTTTAACCTCACTTAAGGTCTGGGGACTAAATCCTCCATCTCAGTTTTAAGAAGGAATAATAATGTAGATATTGTTATTATTTCTTCTTTAATTCTGTGCTGTTAGCTTTTCAAAGCAAAGCAGCCAATGTTCTGGTTGGTGGAACATTTACTTGCCCTATTAATAGTTTAATTGTTTAATATAAATAATAAGTATCAACAAAAAATTAATAATTAATATCGGTTCATACCAGACACTGCCACAAAACACAGCCAACTGTTTCAAGCTGTATTGGTACATTTTCCAACAAATTCTGAAATGAATCCTTCTGGGAAGACAGGGAGTCATTCCACAGCCGTTGTTACACACTTCCCTTTTAGATGTCCTAAAATAAACCAGACTCATTTTCTTTCCCCTTCTGTTTTTCATGAATAAAGTCTCGGAATAAGTGATTTCTTAGCGAAAAGGGCACGAAATACATGGGGGGATTGTTGTGTGTGGCTGCTTTCCTTGGAAATGTTAAGTGTCTCTCTCCATGGTGAGCAGGTGTATTTTAATGGGTGTCCATTTAGAGGTGTTTGCCCCCAAATTCCTTTGCCAGCAGCACGTGCTGATTAGAGGAACGACAAGGAAATCTGATGCAGATGGAAAAAAGTTTTCCCATAAAGAGATTTCAAGGCAAGAGCAACTTTCAGTGGCTCTTGGAATGCCCAGGGAGTTCTGGAGGGAATAATCTCTGTAGGGAATAATCTGTAGGGACTGAGTGGCTGCTGTTTGTCACCATTTTGATAGTTGATATAGGTGAGTAATCCTACTATGATAAGTCACTTCTTAGTGTGTGTTTCTCTTTCAAAATGTGGATGTAGCTCCAATTAATACTAATTGGATTTATGGAGGAAAATACCCATTAGCACTTCCATGCTGGGTTGGTGTGCTGGAGCTGTAGGAGCCGTGTATGTGGAATATATTCCCACTAAATATGCCTGTTTTCCTCATTGTTAAACACATCTATAGCAAAAATAGCTGCTTGTAAACCCATCTTCTATTAAACAGAGAATGGGACCTGCTCTGCCTAAGCCTTATAACTGTGTGAGAAACTATATTAAAATATATATAAAAAAGGAGTAAGATTTTAAGAAATGTGCAGTGCCAGCAAGTGCAGGCACATAAAGAACATTAAAGGACAGTGTAAAGAGAATTTCATGGGAGGCTGAATCCTTGAGGAGCTGCTCACCTGAGCACGTAGCTGTGACTAAGAGCTGCTCAGAGGCAGAGCTGCCACCAGGAGCTGGAGTGGAAAGGGGAAAACAAAAGCCTCTCTATATTTAGCTGGTTTGTAGTTCCTGGCAGCTTCTTACCATCATTATTATACTATTGAAGTGTCAAATGGAGAAATTTGCACCTTTTCCTTTCCACTGATTTTTTGGTTATTGTCCTTAGTTTGTGCGGGGATTTAACATCGTTTAAAAGGTGTTTGTGAGCAGCCTGGGAGCTGCATTTTGAGCGGAGTCAGCAGGAGAACGTTCACAGCCTGGCTTATAATACTAAAATATATCAGTGCTGGGGTCATGGGCAACGCTGAGAAATCTGTGCAGGCTTGTGAGTGTGGAAAATCTGCATAACTTTGCATGGAAATGCAGTCCCGTGACGTGTCCGGCGGCTCCCTGATGGTGCCACCCTTGTTTGGATTCTCCCACCTTCTGAATTACAAAAAAGCAAACCCCCAAATACGTGACAGAGCTGTATTTATAGCTGTTATTGACTCTGTTGTTGTGGAGGATGGAGATGCATCTCTCTCTCTTCAACAAGTTCCATATGCTGTCTGCGTCCGTAGGTGGTTTTCTCCTACATTCAGGGATCTGTCTATTAACTAATGTAACAGAAAAGCATTTAGTTGTTCTGTTTATTTACAAAAAGCCCAGCCAAACTTGGCTAATGGCGTAATGGATAGTTAAAAATATCCTTCTGCCTCATTAGGCAGCCAGGCTGGGGAATAGATTGCCCAGAAACGTGTCCTGGAGGTTTCCAGGCCCTGACCAGTTTTAACTCTGAGGAGGTTGGGGTGGATTCTTGGCAGGAGTTCTCCCGAGTGCCCTCCCAGCTTGGGTTGTCCCCTGATCCTGACACAGACAGTGGATCCTGTGAGCAAATGCCAAGCCTTCCTGTGTGCTGAGGGCAGAATTTCAGGTAGATGGTTAATTCCTTGTTCTCCTCTTCCTTCACCCCTTTCCTTATTTCCCATCCAATAAAATTAACAAGGAGATAGGACTTTGCCCTCTGCCTCATCTCAGAATTAGCTCCAATTAGGGCTTATTCTTCATTCAGGGGCTGCTGAGTAGCTCAGTGAATCCCACAGATTTCCTCCCTGATGTGTAATGGGAATATTGTCCCTGTATCCCAGTCAGGGTACACCTGGTGCCAAGGAAAACCAGTCACCGTGTGTGTCCTGCCCTGGTGACCATCACAAACCTGCTGGAATCCTCACCCTCCTCGCAGCAGAACCCAACATTCCCATCCCTTTTCCCTGTATCCCTCTGCACCTTCTTCCCTGGATGCTCCCAGAGCCTTGATGACTCCCTGTAAATGCTTTTGTTTCCCTCTCCTCCCAGGAATTCTCCCCCAACACCTCATTTTCACTGGGGAAGTTTCCCATTTGTGCTGCTTTCCTGGGCCAAACAGAAGAGTGGTTGTTGTAATAACGTGGGAATTGGGTATTTAAATTACAATTTCAACCCTTGACTGGACATGCCCTGGCATGAGACAAATCCTTGGATGTCAAAATCAGACCTGATCTCAGGAAAAAGTGATTTTCTGTCTATAAATGCCCAAATGAATTAGATTTTTTCCCTAAACCTTATGATGGGATTCTAATCTTAAGTTCTCTCCACTGTCTTTCTTCAGTAGAAAATACATTCATTCCTAGATGCTTTAAAAGATGCTTTCTTTCATGTTTTATTAGTGAAGAGTATCTTTATTTTAAAAAATCTGTCTATAAATGATCTTTTTTGAGGTATAAACAATGGCAAAAATTAATAAAGCGGGTTCAGTATTGCTGAGTTCAACCCTAAAATCCAAACAACAAAATAAATTCCATGCAGAGATCATTTATATAATGTAAACAAAACGAGGAAACCTGATATTTTGGACTAAACTTAGGTGGACAAAATTCCATCAAGGTTAAAGGAGATAAATGCTGATCAAAACCTCAAGCAGTGGCCCCTGAGTAATTAGAATTATTTTGTCTTTACCCTGAGTTAGATGCAACCCGTGTATGCCCAACAAGGCAAGATTTTACCTACAGTTTTGCCTCGGAGATGACTTTAATTCTTGCCTGAATTCCATCAATCAGAGCATCAGATCTCAGGTTGTGAAGACAAAATGTTGCTGTAGCTGCTCTGATGAGGAGATTTATTGAGTTGAGCCTCTCCGAGGAGGGCGGAGCTTGGAGATGCTTTTTAAACAAAGCAAACTTTTTTTGCAAAGTTCTTTTTAAACAAAGAACTTTTTTAAACAAAGCCAAAGTCCCCACTAAGTGCTCTCCATACATTCTCTTTAGGAACACTCATCCTGAATAATTTTGCAGCCCCTTTTGGTGCCAACATCTTTGTTTAACTCACACTCTGCATTATTGCTTTGGGAAATGTACTTGTGAAAGGGAACGTGGCTCGTGTTGCTGTTGTAGCTTAAAAGTGCCGCTATTTAACACTTCTCCGGGGCTGATTTCTCTCTTCAGGATCCGTGCAGATCCCTCCTTCTAGTTGCAAATATTTCAAAAAATAAAGAGCAGGGATGGTCTGAGGTGGCAGGAGTGGAAGAGGGAGGCCATGGAAAAAACAGCCTGAGGGATGCTGGAGCATGAGGAATGGTGACAGTCCGTTCGTGTTAAGCTACAATTTATAATAAAACCATATTAAAAAAAAAAAAAAAAAAGAGGGGATTGTACTGTAGGGAAAAGCCAGTATGGAAATATCCAGGATAAATGTAACAGTGGATGTCTCCCTTGTGATTTAGGGAAAATACTCTGAGGGGAAAGTTTCCAGCAGGGATAGAGACACGTGCAGAGCCTCAACCCACTCTTAATTTGGGGGGATGAACATTGAGGGCAGTGACTGGGGAGTCTTGTGAGGTTTAATTTATGGGGTAAATTAAAGAATCAAACCCTACAGGGAATCACCATCCCTGGAGGCATCCAAGGAACAACTGGACGTGGCACTGAGTGCTCTGGTCTGGTTGGCAAGGTGGGGATCGGTCACAGGCTGACCCTGGAGGTCTTTTCCAACCTCAGTGATCCCACAATATCCTCATGCTTTGAAAAATCCAAGGGTTTTTAAAACCCTTCCTGCTTGTTATGAAACATGTCACTATTTCTTTTTTTTTTTCTTTTTTTTTTCTTTTCCTTTTTTTTCCTTATATTTTTTTTTGTGGTTATTTTCCTCCCAATTATAGCAGAAGCAAAAATAGACACATCCTCCAATAATTTGGAATCCATGGATGCTTTTGGTTCTACCGCCGTGCGCACAATATAAATGGAACTCGTTTGCTTTTTTTAGGGAGATACAGCTGCAGTTGGATTTAGATATTCCAAGGCAGTAACCTCTGTAAATGACATTTAAGGAACACATCTAAAAATGCCTTGAATTTCAGATGGCAGGGAACAGATGAAAACGCTGCGTGTGAGGCAACTGTAAGGCCTGCAACGAGAAACCGGGCTCTGGAGCCCGACAGCTGAGGGCAGCTGCTCTCAGATGGTACCAGATATAAAGATTTCATTATCACCACGGTGAAAAATCTTGTATTAATTGTAGCTCTTTTTTTCCTAAAGAGATTTCGAGGCGAGAGCAACTTCCAATGGCTCTCATGGAGCTTGGGGTGCCCAGGGAGTTCTGTAGGGGATAATCAATAAAATTGTAGCTATTTTTCTTTTTCCTTTGAGAAACAACGACTTCAACTTTGACACAAACCTATTTTTTTTTGGTGAGGATTTTGGTGGGTTTGTTCTGCTGTTTGCAAACTATTCAGGAAGGAGAAGAAGCATCTTCAGCCTGGTCTAGTGGAAGATGTTCCTGCTCATGGCAGGGGCGGGGGGACCTTTAAAGGAGCCTTCCAAAGCATTCCATGATTCCATGAGCTTCTGGTCCCTGTGCAGAGCTGTGGAGGGTTTGTTCCTGCAGCTGTTTAAAGCAGAATTATCCCTGAGCACTTCTAGCCCTGGTTCCGAGGGCTTGGGGAGAAGTTTTGCAGAATTACTCTGCTGGCTCAGTGACAGCTGGGAAACTCCCTCATCCCGAGGTTATTCCTTGTGAATCTTGTTCTGCTGGCTCCCCTGGTGCCTCTTCTTGTGGCCGTGACAGCACGAGGAGATTGGAGAACTGGATTCCCAATTTCCATGCCTTTGTTCTGCAAAACAAGCCCATCAGAATAGATAATGGGTGAGATACCGAGACCTACATGCCTGAGCCCCTTATAAACAGGAGCAAACGAATGGAAAAAAGGAATTAAGAGTATTTTTATTTGCATAATTTCCATTAATAAAACATTCTTTTATCCCAAGAAGAAATGGAGCCTCAGCTACAACTTGAACGGGAGGTATAAAAAAAAAACCTGTTTGTTTGTTTGTTTTCCCCCCCTCTCCCTGCAGTCTGACAGGAAGCAGCGAGTGACTGCAGAGCAGCAAACTGGGCTCCAGCAAACACATTCCAGCCATTCCTTCGCCCACCACGCTCCTGCCCCGGAGCTGAGGGGAAGGGAATGTGCCAGGGAATCTTCCATCAGGGAATCTTTCATCAGGGGATCTTCCATCAGGGAATCTTCCATCAGGGAATCTTCCATCAGGGGATCTTTCATCATTCCAGCGGGGCCACTTGTGCCACGGAAAATGAACAAGGGAACCATCACATGTGCTCTTTGTGCGGGTCTGCAAAGCTCAGGATGTTCATCCTCAGTTCCCAAAAGAGCCTCTGGAGCCTACAAGGCCTACAAGGGCTGCAGGGCTGGCCCTCACCGGGATGAGGGAATGAATTCCTTGCTCCACGTGCAAACATCGCTCTGCTCTCAGCTGAGGCAAAGCAGGCAGAGGGGCTGCAATACAGCCTGGGATAAGGGAGACTTATCCATGTCTTTGGGTTGATTTTCATGGAAAGAATGAGATCCTGCAGGAGGCCAGGGGGTCACAGAGCCAGGGAAGAGGGGAAGGTGATCCCCAAGTCATGTGGTTTCACTCCATGGCAACCAGAAGATGGACTGGAATCCATGGCTGTGCTTCCCACCCCACAGAACTCCTGTTTTCATGGATGGGGCCTTGGATTGTCACATTTTTTCCTGGGAGTCTGCAAAGACTCAGGTTTGGATAAGTAACTTTCTCCTGCACCAGCATTCTGAGACACCTTCTGGGTGTGTTCCCTGGTTCTGTGCCTGGTGCAGACCCTGAGCACTGAGGTACAAGGAGGGATGTGCAGATAAGGAATTCCAAACTGTGGCTTCTTCCCTTTCTGTCCCTAATCAGATTAAAACCACAATTTCCAGGTGTGGTGGTGAGGAGAAATCCAGGGGATGCCACAATGCACTGACTTTCACATAATTTTAAGCAAATTAGTGAAAAGATTATCATGGAATTATAGAATGGTTTGGGTTAGAAAGGACCTTAAAGCCCATCCAGTTCCACCCCCTGCCAGGGGCAGGGACACCTTCCACTAGCCCAGATTGCTCCAAACCCCATCCAACCTGGCCTTGGGCACTTCCAGGGCTGGGTCACCAACAGCTCCAACAATTATGTATCCTTTATGCTAATTGATATTATTTTTAGTTCCAATGGACATGGCTCAGTGTAGACATTTGCCTTTTACCAGTGGTGGGGGCAGAAGACACCTGAAATATTTTATTTATAAATAAAATGCATTTTTTTACCTACTCCTGCTTTTCTCCATCACACTTTAAAGCTTTCCATTTTTTTCTGGCAAGATGTGTCCCTGCTTACAGATCCAATGGATTGACGTGCAATTTAATAATTTCTCCCTTTTAACCCATTTTTTAAAGCGTTCTTCCTTAGGCTTCTCCTCAGGAACTTATTCAGGCTTTGCTTTGCTTCCCAAGCCTCAGCCTCCCCGAGGTGTTGCTCCCTGTCTCAGCTGACCTGTACCTGAGCACAGGATGCTCTGCTGGGTCACTCCTCCTGTTGGCATCCCTGAGGAAGGTTGGAACATTTTAATACGTGGCACCATTCCCACAGCTGTCAGTGCTGTCTGCAAGTTTATTCTCAGCACAGTGTGAAGTTTGAGCCCTGCACAAGGGCAACACTTTTCCCTGAAATTGCTAAGACATGAGTTTTATATTCAGTTTTCTCCTGAGCATAATAGAACTTGTTAGCAGGTCCTCTCCCCCCCACCCCCACCGCTCAAATTCGAGATTGGTGTTCATTGTTCAGTGAATTTGGGGCTGATTTTCTCATGAAGGTGCTTTGTTACAGCTCTGCAAAGGTTTTCTGCTTAGGCAATGGCTGCAAAGCACCACTGAAGGCCATGAAATCATCTAAAATATAGAGAAATGTTTTTTCTTAGCACAGAAAGCCTGTGTTGCCCCACAGACTGATCTAGTTCTGAGGGGCAAAGAGAAATCCTTTATCCCTGAAAAGCACAGCACTTCCTTATGGATCCCTGTGTTCCAACCACAATCTGGTTGCTCTTTCCTCCTGTAAATAGGACATGGCTCCAGTGATTTATCTGGGATGGATGTGCACGTGCACCCCTGTGCTTGCATGTGGATATCAACACCACATCCAGGAGAATTATCTTCCAGATTCATACTGGTGCACCCAGAATGCTTTTGGGAATGGAACTCCGTGTGGGGAATACTACTGGAAACTGGGAATTATCTGAAAGGATCATCTGGGATATCAAGACCTTGTGGCTCCAGAGACATCAAAAAATCTGGTGGAGAAGTTAACCCACTCCAGGAAAATATGGAAATAATTGGCAGCAGAACAAACAGCAAAGCACTGAATAAAGAAGAGGGAAGAGGAAGTGACTGGCAGGGAAGAGCAGATGGGAGCATTTTTAGGGAAAGTTGGTGGCATCCCGTGAGTTCCCAGGTTTCGTGGCTGTGGTGCAGCAGCAGTTCTGGGCTCCCCTTCCTGTTCTGGTTTTCAGCTCTGTAAATCAGGGCTCAAGTCTCTCTCTCCACCTTTGGAATTGTCTTGCACAGGGAGACATTTCTTAGGGAGAAATCCTTCCCTGTGAGGGTGGTTACCCACAGAATTTGTAGCTGCCCCTGGATCCCTGGAAGTGTCCAAGGCCAGGTTGAACGGGGCTTGGAGCAACCTGGGCTAGTGGAAGGTGTCCCTGACCATGGCAGGGGGTGGAATGAGATGATCTTTAAGCTCCCTTCCAACCCAAATCACCCTGGGATTCTGTGATTCTCTGATTTCCTTAAGCTCGTTCCCTCCAAGCCTCCTGGGATGGTTCCTCAGGCCAGCCATGGACTTGTGCTTGTGGCCTCCAAAATGTCAGATTTTCCACTTTTTCACTGCAGGGAAGGGAGAAACATTTCATAAACACCTCCATGTTTGAAGCAAAAAAGGGATTTATAGTTGTTGATGCAGAAATTCCAGGAAAAGAAAAAATTACTGAGGCAGCAGTGGAATTGTTGCACCAGAGAGACATAAGACATTTTCTTTGTCTGAAGGAAGCTGGAGCTGTGCTTTTATGAACCGTGTATCAGCCATTACCTGCTCACAGAAGGGCTCTTCAGCCTGGCTCACATGGGCATAAAACATTCCAAGAACAGAAGGTGGAATTAGTGGGTGTAAAAAACCGGTTCTCCCAGGCTGGGATTGATGTGGGGGGAAGTATCAGACCATGGCAGGTTCAAATCCAGGGTATTTCTTTTATTCTAAGGGACAATAATTTCACTGAAGTTGCTGTTAAGAGTTCTCCATGTTAAGGCATTCCAGCCACTCCTCCCTAAGGTCCTGTGGATGTTCCCAGTCTCCCAAGGGGATGCAAATCCAGGTGCCTGGTGGATGCAAACGCTCCGGGCTGGGCAGAGCAGCCGGAGGAACGAGCAGGACAGGACCTGCTTTCCTGATACAATTCCTGCTGTGCCTCTCTCCAGAGCTCCCCTGCCCGTTCCCAGTTGGTCTCCTTGCTAATTCCCAAGTAAAATATTTGTTCCTGAGTGGCTGCAGAAGTGACAAGTTTCCTGGATCCTTTCCATCCCGTGTTTGGGGCTGACATCACCATCTCCCTCGGAGCATTCCTGCTCCTCAGGGCCTGACCTCGGACACCACACAGACTGCTGCCTTCCAGGAGTCAGGGATTCACTGGCTTGTGTTCCTGGAAGGAGCCACACAGGCACAAGACTTCTTTGATTTCAGGGATTCCTCAGTCACTTGCCATTTGTTGTCCTTTAGAATTTGAAGACAAACACGTTGAGAGTGCTGGACACATTTATTTGGATGTTGGTTCTCCCTTGCAGTTCCTGCTCTCTCTGGAATCTATTTCTGTCCTAGACATTTAAGATCTCTTTGCCTGTGTGTGTTTTTTCCTCTGTTTTTTTTTTGCCCCTTTTTAATGTTCAAATGAATCTGCTGGGGGGTTGCACCCCTTTAATTCCGTATTTGTGGAATAAGGAACCGATCTGTCTTAATGATTTGCTCTTATGGTAACTCCTAAATCCTACTAAAACCAAACCAACACTTCCTTTTCATTGCTTGCAATTGCACAATTTATATTTATTGCTCAGTTCCTCGGGGAGAATAAGTAACCAGTTCCTAAAAGGACAGAAAGGATTGATGCTTTTGCAGGAATAACTTTAAAACATAAATACTCGATTTTTTTTAATTGCTAAATCCTACTCTCCTTCTAGATCAGGGATAATAAGGTCAGACAGGAGACACAGATTCCATGGAGAAGCTTGTCAGGTGTTTATTATGGAACCTGTGATTTCTTCTTGGCATTTGTGGAGCACAGACCTGTAGGGATCAATGATCAATAACAGTGAGAGAATCTTCCTAGAGAAGCAGTTGGAGCACAGGGCATTGTGCTGGTTGGAATCTGGGCTGGGAATGTTGTTTGCTGAATTTATCTGGGCAAATTCTCCAACTTTTCAGTGACTCAGCTTCCCTGTTTTGAAGCAGAGTTACCAGTAAGACATTAAAACTGGATGTTATTAATGAGAAATCAAGTTGCATTGCTGAAGGTATCAAAAAATTGCTCACATCCTGCTTTAAATAGACCCATTTTCTCACTCCCAGTAACTTCTGAGGCCAGAAAAATGGCCTTGGTGACAACTTAAGTGGAATTGATAAAGGGCAAAGTAGTGCTTAAAGCAAATAAGAATAACAGAATGTGCTGACCCAAGGAAAACAGGAAAACTGGTCAATTTGGGATCTCTCAGAAGCACAGGACCCTCAGGGATCTGACCAGCTGCCATTCCAGGGCCTGCTGAGGTGTTTCTGTGGGAGGGGAAAGGGAATAAGGTGTTCTCTTGCAGCATTTTCATTTCATGTGCAGAGGCACCAGTTAGAGTTGGAAGGTGATGAGTTAATTTTGAAGGGAAGGAACTCCTTGATAACTGTTAAATAAATCAGTGTTGCTTCCATTGGCAGAGCCATGTGAAAATTGAAGGGTTTAGTCCTGGGGTTCAGAACTGGTTCTGAGGTGTCCAAAATACCCAATCCTTGTGGCAACTTCTGGTTTACAGTACAAGGACTCTGTTCTCTGGGCTTTAAATTATTTACAAATACATAAGCAGACAGTAACCGAGCTCATCACTCTGTTGAAAAGCCTTCATGGGTGGGTTTCATGATCTGAAAAGGATGTACATGGACATTTATACATGTGGGAAAACAAATCCCTGTGATGAAGGATATTGGGTGGTTTGGAACACAGAGCAAACCGGGTGTGGAACCCCAAGTTTTGAATGCCAGACTCGGTTTTGGGGATCACTGCTGCAGTAATTGAGCTCTCAGTGTTGTACAAACTTCATAATTGATTCAAGTGATTTAATACCTCATACCTATTGTCTGCAATAACTAAACCCTCCCCAATGTTTCTGCTAACAGGGTGGAGGGATCTGCCCAGGGCTGGATTTCTGCCTGCCAGACAAAAGACCTGACAGCATTTGTGGTGAAATAATCTGCTCTGTTTGCAGACTGTAGGAGAAATCCTTTCTGTACAGCTGGTGAGTTTTTGTTTTTACAGTCAAAACAGATGCACTGGGGAGGGAAGCCACTGGGGATGGTTTGCTTTAACCCTGCTGGAGTCATTAGCTGTTGGATTCTGAACAGTTTGCTGTTTAAACATGCTGATTCCAGGCCAGCTTTCCAAGGAAAAACCCACATGCTGTTAGAGCTCTGATTAAGTGAAAGCTCACCCAAAACAATAACAACAACATCAACAAAAAAAGCCCAAACACCCCTCCCCTCCCTCTTCTGCTCTGTGGCCCTTAAAACCTGAAGAAAATTTATAAGGAGCACGTGCACATTTCTTTACTAAGCCTTAAATTTGTGCCAGTTAAATGTACAGAGAATGTGGGGCTTTGTGGCTCTCAGGCACATTCATTCTCGTGGAAGCACAGGCTGTAAATCCAATTTTATAGATTAAAGCATAATGTAGGCACCTGTTGGTTTATGGGAGCCTAAAAATACCTCCCTGGCTATAACATGTTGGGGTTTTTTTTCAGCAGCTTGGAGCATGTGTATGTTTTCTGATACCTTTTAGCTATTTTTTTCTCAGTCCTTGTCTGTCACCTCAGCCTGTTGTGCCAGCTCTAATAGGGAATAATAAAGGACATGCTGTTCACTGCCTGGTTCAGATGCAGTGAGGGTTTGCCATTAGCAGTTCATAATAGAATAGATATAATAATACAATATAATGTAATTAATATAATCTCATATCTCCCCATGGTGCAGAAAGAAGCCCAAAGGCAGCCCTGAGGAGGTGACAAGGTGGGCTCTGTCACCCTTGGTGAGCTGGGTGTGATTGCAGGAAAGGGAGAGATTGTCCTGACTGGGAAAAATTCAAAGGTTCTGTTTTGCCAGGGACTAAATGAGGAGGAGTCTTCGTGGTGTCAGGGTACAAGGAGCTCTCCCAGGCTGAGGATTTGCTTGTGGCAGTGTGGAAGGCTGGTCCTCTGGAATTTGGAACTCAAAGCTGGTCAAGACCGTCGGTGTGGGGCAGTCCTGGCTTCAGGACGTGTCTGTGTGAGCACATCAGGGCCACTCTTGACTCTTTGCTTGAGGATTTGTGTCTTGTGAGTGGTAAATGTTCTGGGACAAGATATTGTGGAGCCCAAGATGAGCCACTCACCAAATCACAGAGTCACAGAGTCATGGAGTGGTTTGGGTTGGAAGGGAGCTTAAAGATCACCCAGTGCCACCTCCTGCCATGAGCAGGGACACCTTCCACTTGCCCAGGTTGCTCCAAATCCAGCCTGGCCTTGGACACTTCCAGGGATCCAGGGGCAGCCACAGCTTTTCTGGGCAACCTGTGCCAGGGCCTCACCACCCTCACAGCCAAGATTTTCTCCACTTTCTTTCAGAGAGAAACCAAACACGGGTCTTTTGCATCCTTTTGGTCCTTTTCAGGATCAGGTCAAATGGAGTAAGAGCTAATTAGAGATGAGATTCAGGAATCCCAGCACCTCACACCCGAGTCTGATGCCCACAGCAGGAGCACTGCTTTGGGAATCTCTGTTCTCCCTCCCACCTTCCCTTAATGGCATCGAGATTTCCATCCTTTCATTAAACACGGTTGGAACTGGCCCATGGTTCAAAAAAATCCCCATTTCTGAACAGGAGCAGAGGCAGACTGGGAGCTGCTGTGTTTGCATAAGCCTTGTTTTCTTAGGAAACCAGGCTAAAAAGCCATGGCTGTGTTGATATAACCTCTGCTGGTGTTGGGATGGGGTTGGCTCATATCGAAGTGCTGATTCATCTGACAGCGTGTTTAGCTGTGGTGAAGAGAACTAGAGCAGGGTTTGCAGATAACACACAGTTATTAGCTTGAAACTGGGAGACGGGAGGGAAGAAACAGGAAGGAAATCTGAGCTCTTGCAGGTCAATCTTTTGGTTACATTGGCATTAAATCAAGAGCAGGAGGAGAAAAATTGTGCAACAAGAATCTGAGTCTTTTTTTTTTTTTTTAACTGGCTCGCCACTTTCTATTTATGGGAACCCAAAATGACCTGGCTTTCTGGGCTGGAAATGGTAGTAACATGTCCTTGATGACAGTCTGACTTTTACATTTCAAGCCAGTCTTTGCTACATGTTCAGGACATTTTTTAGCTGATGCCATAGTTTGGAAGGTGGTAGAACCTGGGACTGCATCCTGGGACACAGGAAACACCAGGAGATGGTAATAAAGTCATAGAATCACAGAATGGTTTGGGTTGGAAGGGACTTTAAATATTATCCAGTTCCACCCCCTTCCATGGGCAGGGACACCTTCCACTAGCCCAGGTTGCTCCAAGCCCCATCCAACCTGGCCTTGGACACTCCCAGGGATCCAGGGGCAGCCACAGCTTCTCTGGGCAACCTGTGCCAGGGCCTCCCCACCCTCAGAGGGCAGAATTTTTTCTAATATCTCTTCTAAACCTTCTTCTCTCTCAGTTTGGAATCAGTGCTGTGTTAGGGCTGCCTCTTCCACCCCCAGCAAATCAACACTTGGTGCTTCCCTCATCCTCCCCCTCACTCTTATATAAATATTGTCCCTCATTCCACTTTTCCCAACAATGCCTGCAGGAAGAACGAGGCAGGAACGGTCAGCACGAGGGAGATTAAGCAGAGCCATCAGCAGTCCAACTGGTACAGTTTCTCTCCTTTGCTGGGCTCTTGTGCTAAATTTAATCTGTCCCCCAGACAGCTCAGAATCTATTTTTTCCCCCTGTTCTGTTTTTATTCAGGCTGTTCTCTGAGTGCTTCTTACCTGTATGATACAGGGACAGAGTGATGAGACATGAGGTGATACCTTGAGCCCATTAAAACTGGGGGAAGGGTCCCCACTGGCCTCAGCAGAACATCAGCACCGTGAATCGCTCAGGCACTTTATTCTTTGGAAGAACAGGAGTTTGAGGACGTAGCAGCTGGATACAGGCAGCTGAATATTTGTTCTATTTCTGAAATGCATCACTTGAGGGACAGAAAGATTAATCTCACCTCACACACCTTTGCACCCACTGCAGGGCCACCAACTGCACCCCAAACTCAATGTACGTGCTTTAAACAGGTATTTTAAAATGCAGCTCTTAAAAAGAAGGGAGGATGTGCATCCAGGAGATGGTTTTTTGTCATTTAACCTCTTACCCAGACAACAGTTGTCAGAGAGACCCCAAGCATGAACTTGAGGGAGAAAGAGGACAGAGAAAGGAAAGAGCAGGAGAAGTTGTGCTCACACACCTTCCTGGCAAGGTGAAAGAACACGAAGCTCTTGTTTGACACCTCATGTGTGTGGGGGAATTCACAGGGTCAG
The DNA here is from genome assembly GCA_035041135.1 of Platyrinchus mystaceus. Taxonomy (NCBI): domain Eukaryota; kingdom Metazoa; phylum Chordata; class Aves; order Passeriformes; family Tyrannidae; genus Platyrinchus; species Platyrinchus mystaceus. The sequence continues at coordinate 2,135,376 of JAWWLV010000183.1, forward strand.
GGATCTATGGAATCACAGGATGGTTTGGGTTGGAAGGGACCTTAAATCTCACCCCGTTCCACCCCCTGCCATGGGAAGGGACACCTTCCACCAGGCCAGGGGACTCACAGTGGCACTTGTCATTTGTTCTGTCTCCCATTTTCTTCCTCTTTTATCTTGAAGGGACTTGAAAACTGGACTTTGCCTCTCAGTGTTTGGCTTTGGTCAAAAGCAGCCCCATCACACAGAGCCCTTAATGGTTTCTTAAACAGCTCAACACTTCTAATCTTCTCTGACCACCATGGCCAGCATGGAAAGTGTTCCCTGCCCCTTTTCCTCGTTTCCACATAATATTGGGACCACAGAATTCCTGTTTTTCCTTGCACTCCCCATAAGCAGTGACTTTTACCATCGTTCCCATTGACTTCTTGCCATAAGAAGCTTTTTTTTGCTTCTTTTTCTGAACGTCCCTAAAATGAAAATTTGAGTAATTCCTCACAAGTGTAACCAACCCACCCAGGAGAGAACAATTTAACTGAGTAAGAGCCTATAAAACACAGTGTGGTGGAATCAGCTACCACCTGCATTTTCCAAAATGCCCTCCCTCAGAAATGAACTTTATTCCACTTCTGTGGAATATTTATTATGCTGGATGATGCAGAAGAGAATTAGGATTCATTGCTGTGCATGCAAATAAGACATGCACAGGAGTGGGATTATTTATTCATAGGTGTGAGGAAATAGTGTAAATACTTCACACAAAATTAACATTTAAAAAATGCATGAAAAGTGATTTCAACAGTTAGTCCTACCTTAGATATGTGGCTTTAGTTATTCTTTCACTGTACTTTTTGAAAAAGTTCTGTTTCTAAAATAAAGCATCTAGAGATACCAGAGGATAATTGGCTATTAAATTGAAACAATTAAATTATATCCATTTCTGTGGAGTCTGAATATTTGACACTTTGTGAACACTGAAAAATCTGGAATAACTGAGGAAGTTTATAAATTCTTTTTTATATTTTTGTTTATCCAGGAGAACTTTAAATTTAAACTTGAATATTTTGGTCTTCTGCCTTTTACTGAGCATAACTTGATGCCCAACTGTATGAGCAGAAGAACTATATTTGAAGGAGGAATTTGAGCAAAGCAGGGACTGAGTTCTGAGCTTGGAGCTGTTCAGTTCTCTGCAGTAAGTGAGACCTGAGAGCACTTCTTCCCTTCTTTCAATTCTGCAGTTCAGAAATAAAGCCATTTGAAGGGAAAATGGCTCAAATAGTCCCCCAGACTCTGTTGTTCACATCACTTGGGCCCAGCTGGGAGTATCTGCTCAGGAAGTTTAGCTGAGGCTCAAATACCTATTTCAGTTCAAGGTCTGTCTGGGTCAGAAAAGGAAGGAAGAGTTTTCCTTCTGCTGCTGAAAACACTGTATTGTGGTGTTTGCATTAATTTGTGTGAACACTCTAATTGTTTTTACCTGAGAGTTATGGGTTTGTTTTTTTTTTAGAACAGGAGATTCTAAAGATCTCCAGCACTGATGCTTCAAACTCCTGTCTGACAGGAAAAAAAAGGGCAGGAAAAGAGGTCCCAGAGGGTTTTGTGGGTGTTTCTGTGATAGAGAATATCCTCAAACCAGGGATTCTGCAGAGATGGTGGTGAGTGGGGACAACACAAACAAGTGAAATTGGAGTAAGGATTCAGGAGGAACATGAGTCACGTGGCTCTTACATTTTACATCTGAGTCTTTACTCTTTCTGATTGTCTTCTCTGTGTGTGTAAGGATGGGAAAAGGGAAACTCAGGGAAGAGAATGCCTGGTTTTCCTGCTGGCCAGAGACAGGTTTGGCCCCAGAATGGGGAATGGGAAGGAGGTGGATGTGTGCTGGTGGCAGCAGTGCCAGGGGAGCTCCTCTGCTCCTGGGGGCAGGAAGTTCTCAGCCCACCCCTGCTGGGTGACACCAACAGCTCCTTTGTCTCCAGCTGAGGAATTTGCTGCCTCTGCCACAGGCAGAATGCCTTGGATAAAATTCACAGCTGCTGTGGGTGGAGAAGAATGTCTCAAAGGGCCAAACTGAGCCTTCTTCTGGCTGGGGAGTCAGAAGGGAAGGAGGGCAGGCCAGGCTTGTGCTTGTGTCACGGTCTCACTATGTCTGCTGGCTTGGAAGGACCGGCATCACTGGGGAGAGTTGATATTCCTGGGCCAGATTTGCTTGGGATCATGTTAATTGAAGGCCTCTGGTTTTTAATAGTCTCACATTTCTTACATGATGGATCATATTTGTTGGACGGTTGGTTTTGTCTAAGCAACGTTAACGTTCTTAGGAGGAGAAGAGAAGGTTCTGGGAGGACTTCCAGTTCTGGAAGGGGGTCTGTGAGAATCAGGGGGACAGACTTTTGAGCAGGACATGTGGCCATTCCTTTAAACTGAAGAATTTAGGTTGATTTAGATTAGACATAAGGAAGGAGCTTTTTACAGTGAGGGTGGTGAGGCCCTGGCACAGGTTGCCCAGAGAAGCTGTGGCTGCCCCTGGATACCTGGAAGTGTCCAAAGCCAGGCTGGAGTGGAAGTTGTCCCTGCCCGTGACCTAGAGGACCTTTAAAGGTCCCTTCCCACCCAGTCTCTTCTAGGATTTTATGAATATTATTTATTCTGCCTTAGAAGCTGAACCAACATTAATGCTCTTGTACTGGAGATATTCTCCAAAGTGTGGAAAAAGGCTACGAGCCCGTTCTGATCCCACCCATTTCTGAGTGGAGAGGTCTCCACTGTGCTTTGGGATCCCTGTGGCCTACAGGTTGTTCCACTTGTTGGCTTGGAACAGGAGGCAGGATCCCATTTGTCCAGGTTAAATCCCAGGGCTGTGTTCCTCAAGGTTGGCTTCCTTCTTCTTGGGTTGTTTCTCCTTGTTTATGTTACGCTGCCACAGGAATGATCAATAGAAGCCTTGAACTGGAGCCAAGAGGACTTGTAGGAGCCAGTCTGGAATGACTTCCTACTGCTGTGTGCCAGAGTCATGAATTCCTGACATTCCTGCCGCCTGAGCAGGTTCAGTGGCACTTCTGGAAGGGGTTGGCTTGGAGTTGATTGGTTGGATTTAATCACACTGGGGTGATCCTGCTGTTCCTGATGGAACTGTGTCACCTTGGGAAGGCTGATGGCACCAAATGTCTTGGAAACCTTGGGATCCTTATTGTTGTTAAAATCCTCCTGATGGACTTCAGGAGCCTCACAAAAATCCCCACCCCACTGAATTAATGCACAATGCAAAATTTTATATTTTCCATGCCTTTTAATTCAATTTGATTATTTCCTACTCCAGAAAACTGTTTATTATTTATTAAAAAAAAAAAATCTCCAAAAGGACAGTCACTTATTTTTAATAAGATTCTGTTTGAGTCCTCCCCAGACTATGGGGGGGAGGGAATGCCAGGTGTCATTCCAGGAGCCAGGAGCAGGGAGCTCCTTTCCTCAGTGCTCTGGGGCTGGGCATGAAATGCTCTGGCTGGGATTTTATGAGCCAAATGTAAATGTGCTTAATGAGACACGAGGGGACCTCTCTGTGGCTGGGGAGAAATGGCTTTTAGCAGCAGATGCAGACAAAAGTATTGGATTTCAGTCCACCAAAAGCTAAAGACAAAAAGAAATAGAGCCTGTAGTCCCAACTGGAGGGAGGAGGTGTCAGAATTTGGAAGGCTGAACAGCTGTAGCCTGTTTATGTGTTTTAATCCATTGTTAGAGAACTGGAAATGAAACAAAAGGCCAAGAGCATATTAAATCCCCTTTTTAAAAAAGACCTGCAGTTGACCAAGACTACAAAAAGAAATGCAAGATTTGTCAGTAGTTTTAGGCTTATATGGAAAGAACCTAAAATACACTGAAAGGTTTTTCTGAGTGGGTGTTGCAGGGAAAACTCAAAATCACGGAATGATAACAAATAATTCAGATGTCTCATGGTGTCAGAGACCTGGTGAGTGTCTGAAACCTGCCCTTCCAAAGCTCATAACCTCCATCTGAGAATATTCCTGCTGTGCCAAGTGTTTCAATCCCAATCTGGCTGCCTGGGCAAACCCTTTCTCCTCAAAGTGTTGCAAAGTGACATGTTCCTGACCTTTAACAATGCTGGCATTTGATGCTGGTGAAAAAAGGAAGCAAAAAGTAATTATGAAATATTTTTATTGGCCTCAGCAGCAGCTCTGCAGTGCAGATGGTTTAAATTACCTACCTCAGGGTTCCAGTGTAAAGCTCAGATCCATCTCCACAGTTTTAATATTTAAAGGGAGGTACTAACTTGCTGGCCTGCATCTTGAAAGCAGCTTAATTGAGCCCTTAAAAGCTGGTAGTTGTGTCTTGTTTTGCAGGAGTCAACAAACACTTTTCCCCTGTTCATTGGCAGGGCATTACTCACACTCAGACAAGGAGGGATTTTTTTTTTCCCCAGACTATTCCATCTTTCAGCAGAATGTGAATCCTAATGGATGCAGTTGGACTCCACTGGCTTGTCTATGTGGTGGCTCAGGTCAAAACAGGGATCACAGAGTGGTTTGGGTGGGAAGGGACCTTAAAGTCCACCCAGTGTCACCCCCTGCCATGGGCAGGGACACCTTCCACTAGCCCAGGTTGCTCCAAGCCCCGTCCAGCCTGGCCTTGGACACT
>JAWWLV010000183.1:2145116-2162722 GCA_035041135.1 Platyrinchus mystaceus
GGGGCTTGGAGCAACCTGGGCTAGTGGAAGGTGTCCCTGCCCATGGCAGGGGGTGGGAGTGGATGATCTTTAAGTTCCCTTCCCACCCAAAACTGCTCCATGATTCCCTGATAACTGATTTAGAGCTGTGTGTGAGTGACAAGGTCACCCTGAGCTCCTGCACCTGCAGTGAATATCTAACCCATAAATCACATCCCCTTCACCACAGAATTCCCTTGTTTTGCCCCACCATGAGTTACAAACTTCACAGAAGCTGAAAAAACTTGCTTCATTCAGTTTAAAGAATTTTACTTTGGTGTGTTTGAGTCAGGGACAGAACTGAAACATGAATACCATCGAGCTCACCCATCCTCCAAAACATGATTGGCAAGTCAGTCCCACAGCAGCCAGTTCAGTTCTCCATCTCAGGTGTCCAAGTAGGTCTTGAGCAGCAGATTTTTGTGTTGAAAAAGCTGAAGGGTTTTGTGTTTTCCACGATCATTCCCTAACTTTTATTAAAATAGGTTTCCACTTGCTGAAAGAGCAATTTTTAAGTGTTGCACTCCAGTCTGTCACCAGGGCTTTACCTGAAGACATCTGGATAGTGGAAACAGGTTTGTGTCAAGGGAAAGTGGACAGTTATTTCCAACCTTTCATTTTCACTGCTGCAAATTAACAATTGCATGCAATTCAGAATATACACTCTGCACATTCTGGCTGAACAAACCCACTAAGATATATAAAAAGGGCCAGGCAGCTTTAGAGATGTGTATGTTCAGACTGGAAATATTGGGTTACTCCCACTGAAAAACACCACTGCAAATGTTCCTGGTGAGGCCCTGCTACGATGAGGTGGGAAGGATGTTGAATTTGCCACCCTCAGAGTTATTAAAGAGGTTTTTCAGCCCAGGACAGACATGCAGCTGCAAAGCTGTGTCCATTCAGAGCCTTTGAAACAGGAAACTGGGCTCTCAGACCACCAGGAAACACGAGGAATGTTTGCAGCAGTGCAGTGCTCATGTTTTCCACCCGTGGCTTGTGAGACTTCATTAAATATCTCCCGTTGCCTTTGATGTTGGATATCTAAGATTTGCCTCCTTTTGTTTAAATGGGCAAGCAATAAAAACTGGTAACTTTTCCTTGTTGGTTCACACCTCAAGAATTTAGTGCTCAAGCCTCTGTTATCAAATTAGAGTCAGGAATTTCTTGCCACTCGCACAAATATAAAAGAGCAAGGAGGAATTATTTATAGAGCTCCAGATCCTGCAGCCTCTGAACAACAGATTAAAGGCACTGGTGGTTATTTCGTGCTGCAGTGAATGTTTTACTAATTATGAGCCTTCTATTTTCCTTCCAAATATCAGAATGGGAAGAAAACAAATGTTTAGCAAACTAAGCACTGAGTTTATATTTCAAACAAATCTGTGAGAAAATGTGTCTTGCATTCACAGCTCTATTAATCCCTCACAGGGATCTGAAACAAGCAGGCAGTGCAGGCAGGATAAGTGCAGGTTTTTCGAAAACTGCCATAAATGTTGTTCTGCAACAGTAAATAAAAGCACAACTTTTAAGTATCAATCTTCAGCTGCTCAAAACCCAGTTCAAAGTGGAAGGTAATGTTTGTTTCTGCTGGTAAGAAAGGCACTCGTACAAACACACCTCTTCTGCAGCACTTTCGTTTGGCAGCAAAATACGGGACAATTCAGGGGTAGAAATTCATATTTTACATGGGATGTGATAAAAACATTCGGGTGTCTGTGGCTGCCCCGGCCCTGCAATGCTCAAGGTTGCTTTGGAGGGGGCTTGGAACAACCTGGGATAGTGGAAAATGGGTGGAACTGGAGGGCTTTAAGGTCCTTTCCAACCCAAACCAGTTTGGGATTCGCTCCTGAAGGTCTAACACAGTTCACTGCAGATATTCCTAAAGAGTCACAGGAGCAAAGTGCTCCCACATCAGAAACCCCAACCTGCTGGGTGACTTTGGGCAGGTTACTCTGCTTTACATTCGTCAGGAAAAGTGCTTTGCAAAAGTTCTCCAAAATCTGCTGATGAGAACCATTTTTATGCTGTTTTTATTTGCAGCTGTGAACACTTTTCATGTGAGAAAAATCCTGCACAGTTATCCATAGATCCATCACCAAACAGCACAAAAAAAGAAAGAAAAAACTCCAAAGATCTGTGCTTTTTTTTTTTAATTACATTGGTTAGAGAGGATTAGAATCTGATATTTTCAAAAATAAATAAAAATAAAAGGGATTATTTAAGCAGCTCGAGTTCAAAGGCAGCAGCTCACAGTGAGTCTGTGTGTTTTGAAGTTTGTAAGAAAATATTCTGAAGCCATTAGGCTGCTGCTGCTGCTTGGGAGCAGAGGGGGGACTTAATTAAAGTTTGGAGGCAGAAAAGAGGATGGGGAGAGTTTTATAACCATAGGCTGATATTTTTGAAAAGCATAGTCATGTTTTTTAATGTGTAAAAGTGCAGGTTTGGAAGGTAAAATTACCAGGATTCACCTGAAGTTCCTGGATTCTGGGATTTCACTGTTCTCAGGGCAACATCCTGAACATTTCATGCACAAGGCTCCTACATTTCTGGCTATACTAAAAGGGCTTGTGTGACTAGAAATGAGCTATAAATCCCAATTTCTTTTTCTAGAGAAATCTACAAGTTCAATCACCAAAGGGCTTTCCTTTGTTTCTTTCATGTGGATATACTAGTTCCTGTATTTCCCATTACACAAGTGTTGCCTTTCAGTGTTTCATACTCAGTTTTATAAACCTTTTGCATTCTTATATTGAAATTAGTGGTGGTGCTTAAACATCCTTCTTTTTCTGGTTGCACCTTGTACTGCTGTGTGATTTTGGGAGACTCTGTTGGATGTCCTGTTTGATTCCTCTCCAATCCTTTGACATGGCAAGAATGCCAGAAAATAGGGGATTTTGGGAGGCATCCTAATCCCCCTCTTTCTTAAGGGGAATTCAGAGAACTATTGCCAAAGCCTCTGATCACTGAGGGGACAAGAGGAGGGAGGCAGAAGGTGTTCAAGAATCATGGAATAACAGAATCATTTTGGTTGGAAAAGACCTTTAAGATCATCAGGTCCAACCATCCCCCAGCACTGCTAAGGCCGCCACTGACCCCTGTTCCCAAGTGCCACATCCACAGGGCTTTGAAATCCCTCCAGGGATGGGGACTCATCACTGCCCTGTGCTGGACAGCCCTTCCCATGAAGGAATTTTCCATCATATCCAACCTCAACTTCCCCTGGCACAGCCTGAGGCCGTTCCCTCTCCTCCTGTCCCTTGTTCCCTGGGAGCAGAGTCCGACTCCCCCCGGCTCCCCCCTCCTGGCAGGGAATTGCAGAGCCAGAAGGTCCCCCCTGAGCCTCCTTTTCTCCAGGCTGAGCCCCTTCCCAGCTCCTTCATCCCCTACTGCTGCTCCAGCCCCTTCCCAGCTCCATTCCCTTCTCTGGACACGCTCCAGCCCCTCCCTGTCATGTCTGAGGGGTCCAGAACTTCCCCCAGGATCTGAGGTGAAGAAGAAGCAGTTTATGTTCAAGATTTACTCCCAGAAGTATCTGCATGGAAAAGCTCAGCCACCTGAGCTTGGGGAATTAAGCCTGACCTTGAGCCCAGCTTCCAGAGAGGTGAACTTTGGATATGGAAGGGAAATTAGAAAGGTAATAACTCCAGGGTGCTCCAGGTGCATGGCATGAACGGCGCTGGGCTGAGCTATCCCAGTGCACATGGAAATGGGGAGGTGTAGGGAGGCTTGGGAAGCCTTTCCTTATTTACTGACACCTCACTCTTGGGAACACCTGTGATTTTTACAATGAACAGGGTGTCATTTTTCTTGGAGTTTTCACCTCCTGTCTCATTGTAAGAATTTCCACCTTCCTTTAAAACAAAGCTTTCACTCTTTTGAGTTACAGGAGGGAAAACTTGGAAACATGGGCCCAGCTGTCGCAGCGCCAACCACTTGTCACTTGTGATTTCACCACCTAAATATGTGAGAGAAAGTAGCATTATTTAGACCTGTCTGGGGAGTGCTTTCATGTTCCATGGCCCACCCTTGGGATCCGAGGTGTCCTTTTGTTTCCACACGTTAAACAACGTGTTACTCATCAATCTTCCCCCCTCCCAAGATGAGGAATTATCAGATCCATGTGGGTCTGAGTCCCTCCTGACTCTGTTCCTTCCACTTGGGTCAAACAAGACAAATTTTAGATCTTCAGCACAGGGCTAAATTTACCCAGTTCTGCACACTTGATTTGGCAAAACCATATGGACTTTTTGATACATTCCTCAGAGCTCCTCTGAATCCGTTTCCAAAGTCTGTATTCCTGGATTGTACCCACTGTTCAGTGGGAGGTGTAGAAGAACAACGCCTATTTTGGGAGGAAGATTTCCTGTGAACGTTCCCTGCAGCTACAGCCTCGAAGTGTGGAAGGGGCCAGACCTGTCCTCCCACCTCCTCCCACGCTCCCACACCTCCCCTGGGATCAGGGATCCCACAGCCGGACACTGGATCGGCTCAGGGATGGACTGAGCACTGATTTTCTCCCTGTCCTTCAGGTTCAGCTTTCCAGAGCTCTGATCCAGAGAAGGTGGTGGGGATGTGCAGCTGGAGATGCAAAGAGGGGTCTCAGGTCAGCTTTAGCTATTTCTGCAATTCCACTTCAGTTTCTGCTGTGGGTTTTCTAGTGGAAAATCCCCTTTTAACCTGTTAGGCAGGATTTCCACAGGAAAAAATGTATTTGCTAAACACAAGCTGTGAAGCAGCTGACGGATCAATCCCCAGTGATTTGCCTGCAAGTCATCCTGTGGGATATTGGAAGTTTAAATCCTGTTCCCTGAGCAGTTTGCTCTGAGGGTGAGAGCTGGAGATGTGTTTCTGAGCTTCCAGTGGGACTGGAGCCCAATCTTGCAGCAATATCTGATGGACTTCATCCATAAAACTCTGGATGCACAGGTCCTGGGAAGTGGAGGTGCAATAATAAGAGGTTGGCAGAGAAAAAACTATGAGCTGCTGAAAAAAAAAAACATTTGAGAATAATCTGAGCCTCCTTTATGTTTCAGAAACAACAACTGCATAAATTGCCTTGTAATTGCTTTTTATTCTTTTGAGGAATGTTAAAATTGTAAGTAGGTTTTTTTGTTTGTAGTTTCTGTCAGTGGGCTAAAAATCAGATTATTTGTACCTGAAAGGAGAGAGCTGAGCCCAGGGTTAGGAAACAGAGGGGTTCTGGAATATGCTGAGGGTCTTATGTTGGAAATAAGGAATTAAAAAATGAGCCGAGGGGAAAAAAATCGCGCATCTAAATTTAGAGGCATCTTTTTTTCTCCTGTTTCCCCCAGCCCTGTGATGCTGCTTTGCCCTGTGCAGAGCTGGCTCAGGGAGCTCAGCTGGCAGAGAAGAGATGCTGGTTTTTGTGGAGCTGGTTCTTGGCTGCCTCATTTTCTGCACTGATTCAGCCCAAAGTGAGACAAACTCCGAAGGCAGGAGTGGGCAGGACAGCAGAGGAGCCAGGACACCTCCTCCTAATTTCAGATCACCTTTGGATGGATTTAACCCCCATCTAAAATATCCTCCTTAACATTTTAGAGTGATTTAGAGCCATTTTTAAGTTTTGGGTGGTAGCACAGATCTGGAAAATACGAGTGTCTTCATCAGCTACTGGTTCAAATAAGTGTGAAAAGTCTGGACTCCTGGGGGTTAAAATCTGGATTTACTTCTGTGTGTGCCTGTGTTTGGCAGGATTTGTGAGAAGAGCAACACACAGAAATTCGCTTTCAAAAATAAAACCAGAATTGTCTGCGTTTTTTTTTCTCAGTAGAAACCATTAACTTGGAGTCGAACGCACCATTTTATTTCACATCAAATGTTTTGCTTTGAGCTTTTAAACACTCTCCAAGTTTCAGATCTCCTCTGCTCTGCTATAAAATCCAATCTGAACTTGCAAATAGTTTGTTTACTCCAGAATCATGGTTGTTTTTTTTTTTTTTGTTGGAATATAAACCATCCCTTTTTGCTGCCAGCTCTACCTCCTATGCAGGCTCGTGGAGTTGGGCCACTTCCCCTCCCCAGCACTCCCAGTGAGTCAGGACTGCGGGTGGAACTGGAGCTCTGTGGTTGCCAAGAATAAAACCCCACTGCTTTGGAGAGCAGAAAACTTCAGGGCATCATTTTTATTTTTTATCATGAAAACCCGAAAAGCTGCACTTCAGCATTCGGATATTTTTGTATTGCTGACGATCCCTCGTCTTTGAAATCAAAAATATTCAGTGCACACATCGATTTAAAAGCACCAAACCCCATCAAAATGCAGCTTGTGGTGTCTCAGTGTGCTGAGAGCTTCACCTTCATCCAAGAGGCCACCAAGGCCCTTGACCACGTTCCTCATCCCGTGGTTTTTTAAGGACTTGTTCCCGGGTGGGTTCAACCCCAAGGAAAGCTCCCCTTGCAGTCCAGTATCCGGTTGGCTGAACTGACAAGTTTTCTGGAAACTCCCCTCAAATCTGAGCTAAAATTAATTTCTCTTTGATGCTGAAATCACAGCTGTGACAAATATTCAGCCCTCTCCGTGATTCATGTGTTCTCTCCGAATGGGAAGTGTCAGAGTAGCACAATTTAGTAACTTGTGTTTACTTCCCCCTGGTTCAGCAATTCTAATTTAACGTGGGATCAGTTGATCTCCAGACCCACCCTGTTATTACCTGCCTATATCCGACTCTTTCCCATTTTTCCAACCTTTCTCTTCCACCTAAGAACAAAATATTCAGTGTCCTGCAACGTGACCAAGCAGGGGGAGCATTTTCTGTACTAAGTGCTGCAGAACCAATTTAAAATCTCACGTCTTTTTTTACCCACAGAGTATTTTCTTGTGTCAAAACCTGCCCCAGTTTACCTGCTAAGTGTGTTTATCTTCTTTCTCTCTCTCTTGTCAGAGTTCCTTTGAGCCTGGTGACCCCCCAGACCACGTGCCCACCTCCAGGAAGGTAAGACAGTGCTGGACACCTTCAGAGGTGCTTTGAAAGCTTTCAAATGTTGGTTCTGCTCCCCAGGGATCCCAAAAGAAGGGATGACACCTGCTCTCCTGTTGTTCCCACCTGTGCATTTTCCATCTGGATTAGGACACATCATTCCTATACAGCTCCCTCCCTGCTAGTAACTTAATTTGCAAACTTCTCCTTTCACCAGAGCCCCAATCCCCAGTTTGATGCACGCTTCAAAGTCACACTTCCTGCCATTATTTTTGCCTTTTGGTTCCTTTTAAACCATTTCAACACGTTGGAATTGGTTTCCTGCACGTCATAGTTGTTTCTCTGGTGATTGGTTTGTGTTTGAGGCAGAAATCCTGGTGGTCTTCCATGCAATTAAGTTCAAAATAGCTGTGGGGGTCCTGAAATGAAGATATATTTCTCTGCAGAACTGTCATCCCTACCTGGTCCCTTCAGCTGAATTCTTGCTGTTCCCTCCCTTGGGATAAAATAATGTGTGTTTTAAGGCTGGGATTTCTCTTTTCTCTCTCGTGGCCGTTAGAAATGTGTAAACGAAACCTCGTTGTGTCGAGCAGCTGGGAGTCATATTTAAAAACCTCGAGTTAAAGCAAGTGAATTAACTAAGTAACAAAGTCAAAACCTGCACACTGAGAGGCCAAAGTGATATCAGAGTCATTCCAGTCTTAGCAGGAACAGCTGAGCACAAGGGAAAACACGCCTGGGAAGGAAGTGAGCTCTGCTTGCACATTGTTCTCCTGGGCATGACTTACTGTAAGAACTTGCCAAACCTACCTTGTTAAAAGTCAGATGGTCCCAGTTGTGAGAGATTGTTAAAAATCAGAGGGATTGCATTAGAGGGAATTAGGGGTGATTTGGTTCTCCTGCTCACAGCAATGTCGTGCCATTCCAGGGAATGCAGTGAAATGCAGCTCATCATATTTAACTGAGGTCACAGCAAAAGGAACAAATCTGTGCCTGGTTTTATAAGGAATATTTATATCATGTGACAAGAGGAGTGGAAAAGAAATTATTTTTGAAAGGTCAGTTTACAAATGCCAGTCCTGCTGGTGGAGTATTGAACTGCTCAGTCAAAGATGAAGGATTTGGGGTTTTATCTTTTCGCAGTGATGCCTCAACCCTGCACTTTGTAGGGTTCCCCTTTGAGAAAGATTTTTAGGAGGGCATCACCACCCTCTGCCTGCCCCTCACCCTCCACCAAAGGAGGACCAGACTCCACACTCCCATTTCCAGATGGAATTCGAAGGTGCTCAGAAAGCATTTTATTCTACATTTGACTTTCCTTTTTTTTGGGGCGTTGAAAAACTGTGTTTTTACATGAATTTTCATGAAAACTTTAGATGAATTTAGATTTTTAAGGGCAAGCTTTCAAGGCAGTTTACTATTTTGTGAGTCAGAATGAGCTTGGAGCTGGTTGGAAGTGGAATGGCTGAGATCACATGATGCCTTTCAAGTCAAAGATAGTTCCACTTGTTCAAGAGATGCTTTCATGTGGTTTCCAAGGGAAATAGTGACTTCTTATAAAATGTTTAGAAGAGAGCCAGTGTCCAAGTGCCTGGTGGCAAAGTTCTGCTATTTCAGCCCCAAACACATTTTTCCAGCTAAACTGAACACGTGCTGGTGATGAATGAAACACCTTTGGAAGAAGTAGGTTGAGCAGGAGTTTAATATCACTGACAAAGCAGATCCCCAGACCCTCCTCTGCTTCACCTTAGTGAAGGTGGGAAGAGTTAGCAGGTGAAGTACCAGGAACCTTTGAAAACTCCTCTGTGCTGCAGATTTAGTGATGGACCGAGCCAAGCAGGAGGGGAGAGCTGGGCTGTGGGATCCCAGAATCATTTAGGTTGGAAAAGTCCTCCAAGATCAGGACCCTTCATGGGGCTGCTGCTTTCCCAAGATGCTCAAATCCTCCTCTGGTTGCAGCAGGCCCCGAGTTTGGAGTTCCAGAGGTAAATACAAAGCTGTTCATGTCTTGTTCTCTGCGTGTTGTGCTTCTCATAGCACAGATCATTATCTTGACTGTTGGATTTTAGTTTGTCTTGGAAGGTTCCCTTAATTTTTACTTTTGTAATTTGTAGTGTTTTAAATGAAATGACATAAACATTCACAACAGCTTTAATTTCTGGTCCCCTGGTATTTGCTGCTGCCAAGGTTTAAGATTTCCAGTGCACTCAAACATGCTTGAATTCTGTTGTCTGAGGGGTGACAACAGAAAACCAAGCTGTGTGTGACATCCTTGCTCAAACACCCCAAACCCTGAGCTAATAAAGAAGTGATATTAAAGATGAGTCTAAAACCACTTAGCCAAAAAACCAAAGAAGCCTTAATTTATCCCACTGTGCCAAATACAAACAGAAGAACCTTTAGCTCACATCCAAACCTCGATGTCTGTGTTACATGGGGAATGTAACTTGTTTTCTCTTTGATAAACCCCATAAATATTTCAGACACCACACCAGGGCTCCTCACTTGCAACAAGCTTTTACCATTGCACTGACTAATTGTTTTGGGTGTGAAGAGCAGCTCAAGGAACCCAAATAATCCCATGGAACCAGTGCAGACCTGCCCATTCTCCACAGCTCTGAAAGCCCAGGGGTTCACGCATGGGACTGTGGGAATTGTTTTGGCTATTTATGCTCCCAAGGTCATCAAAATATTCATCAAATATTCAAAATACTCATCAAAATATTAAGCTAATTGTGGTGGGTTTAGCTTCTCTCTCTGTGTTTTCTTCTAATCCAAGAAATGGTGGGGTTTTTTTGATGTGTAAATCAGCATTTTTCCCATTGTAAGTGTTGGGGTCATCAGTCACTGATACCATTATGATTCCTTTGCTTGTGCCAACCTTTGATACATTTTTAGACAAGCTTTTCTTCACTCAGAGTATCCTCAGTGCCTGTGTATGAAGTGGGCAGGAGATGCCTGAGCCTGGCCTAAGAGTTTCTGCATGGCCAGGGGCAGCCCAGGCCTGGGGGGTGACTGATGAGCTCCCATTTAAGCCCTTTTACCAGTGGCAGCACTAATTTGTGTCTCTCTCTTCTCTCCCAGCCATCAGTTTTCATTAAGCTGATAAAAAATGGTATCTCTTGAGATGTCCACCTGGCTTTGTGATTAAAATGGGTCCCAAAGTTATTGGGCAAAGGGGACATGGACAGTGTGATCACAGGGCTCTGTTTAGCTGGAAGTAGAAGCCAAGAGTTGTGGATTATAAAGCTATATTGTGCATTTTTTGAGCTATTTCTATCTCTTATAAAGCATTTTCCTGGTCTGTATTTGCCATCAGTGGCAGGAATATAAACTATAAAATTTACCCCTGGTTTGCAGTGATATTTTACCTGGAAATCAGTGTTGGAAAATGAGGAGGATCTTCCAGAAGGAGCAGATTCTGAGAGGAACAGGAGCAATGTGACCGTTCTAAGGGTGAATATTAGCAGGGCTCCCACCTTTGGAAGACATTAGGTAGTTTATGTACTATTTTATGCATGGAGCCTCCTAATAGTTACTTCTCATGGATCTGCAAAATAGAAAAGACTTTAGGTTAAAGGAACAGTCATGAATCATTTATGAGATATTATCTGCGAAGATGGATTGGTTCCATCTGGTGCAGTAATAAAAATAATAATGCTTAGCAATTACAGAAATGCTTTACAGGTTTCCAGTGTGCAGCACCAACATTAATCTAAGATCTAGCCCATAGCACAGATTTTAAGAGCTTGTAAAAGGGTTTCTTCAGCTGGTACATCCCAGGTTATTTGTTTACTTTTAACAAGGAAATTTGTTGTAATGGAGTTTTTAAACTGGTTTGGAGAACTGAGTTGTAGCTCCTTGGCCTAAAAGATGGGCCAAAAAATGAATTTCTTGTCCCTTCTGTCAGTTGCTAAAAATGCCCAAGAGAAATCCAGCTCTGCAGGCAGGTGTTCATTACCATACAAGTGATGGAAAAGCCCTGCAGGACTCACATTATCTCACAGTTATTTGTTAATCTCAAGTTTTGTGTCTTGTGAGCAGCTCATGGATTGAAGGCCAAGGGATTCTGAAGCAGAATAAGAGTCTGACAGTGGTTGTGTCTACGTGTTCCATTTCATATATAGGATATATTTCATATATAGGATCTTGTTACCTGAAAGAAATAGCTTTTGTTCAACCCATGAAGAAATCAGGTATCAATCAAGTAGTGTTTTCCCATAAAACATCCTTTAGATGCTTTATTTAATTATTAAGCCTAATTTAACCAGTGTTGGGTTTAATTTCTTCCTGCTTGAACTTTCATTTGAATTCTTGGAGAAAAGGGAGTGATGATAACTTTAGGCAAAAGAAAATATTGGAATACCTGCTGAGATTGTTTATGTGCTCCCCAGCAGACAGAGGTGTGGTAAACCAGGCAGGATTTATACAAATGCAATCAAATATATAAGTATATAACTGATATATTGAGCATGCCCATGGACTCCGTGAATACACAGATCAATACATCCTCTTACCTTTTATTTAAGAACATGTGTAAGGGTGGCTTGGAAGTGGCTGCTCTGCAGTGTAACCTGTGACCTTGAAAGCCAAGGTGCCATGTGAGCTCTGGCCTTGCAAATCTGTTTATCTGCCCACGTCAGAGATAAGACCCGGGCTTTGCACTGAACAAGGGGCACTAATTCCATTAACTCTGCTCAGAAGGAGTGTCTGGATTTGACTGGGCTGGATTGTGTGTGGATTTTCACCTACTAAATATTTGGCTTGGAAACATTTAACGCTCCTTCTAGAGAATAGAAAGGTTTCAGTGTAACTAAAACATTAATTTGACCAAACAAGACATGATTTCCTTAAGCAATATTCTGTTAATTCATAGATAATGAGATTAATTAAAACAGATGGGGGAAAAAAAAAACCCTCCAGTGTTTCATATGCAGGGAAAATGATGGGCTGAGTTTAGTCATCCCTGGGTGCTGATCATCATTTATGGAACAGAGCAACAGTTTGGTACCAAGTACCCTTTTAATCAGGAGTGACCTGGAAAGCAGCTCTGCCTCCTTATCCTGTTATCTGGGTTAGTGTTACATGGAACAACCTGCCCATGGAGGAGCATTAGCAGAGCAAAGTCCATCCTGGCAGCTCCCAGATGCTGCTGGACCTGCTCTGCTCCCAGCCTGGAGCTTCCCGTGTCACCTCCTGCTCCGTGCTGGGGCTGTTCTGGTGTCCTCACCTGGACACCTCTGTGCTCATCCCAGAGCACATGGCACAGGATTGTGTCCAGATGGTTCTGGGATATCCCCAGTGAGGGAGACTCCACACCCTCTCTGGGCAACCTGGCACCCACACAGGGAAGAAATTCCTCCTCCCGTCCAGGTGGAACTACCTGGGCATCAGTTCCTTCCCGTTCCTCTTGTCCCATTGCTTGGTACCCTCAGGAAGAGCCTGGTCCATCCCTGCAGACACTGCCAGACATTGGTGAGGTTCCCCTCTCAGTGTCTGAACAGCCCCAGCTCCCTCAGCCTTTCCTGCTCCCAGAGATGCTCCATCCCTTCAGCATCTTCACAGGAGAATCATCTTCCAGGAGCTCCATGTCCCTCCTGTCCTGAGGAGCCCAGACCTGGACACAGCACTGCAGATGTGCCTCACAGGGCTGAGCAGAGGGGCAGGATCCCTTTGGTTCTTTGCTGGATGGCAGCTCCTGCCTATTCCCACCTGTGGCTGAAAGAAATTATTTCTCGTAACATGCTTTTCCTTCCGTGCCTCCTCCAAAGCCTGGAGTGCACCATGGAAGTGCAGGTGCACATGAGCCATTGGAGCAGGATGATAACCCTCCAAACTGCTATGGAAACCTGGCCAGAATTTTAGGAGGATGTAATTTTGCCACAAGGATGAGTGGAGGACGGTCCCAAATGGAGGGTGGAGCTCCCTCGGTGTGAACCTTGGGATATATTTTCAATACCACTTTGATAAGGGTTCAATTCCCTCTAAACTGGCTTTGTTTCATACAATGGGGCATCAGAATAAAGCCCTTCAAGCTGGTGGTGCCCAAGAGCTTTGACAAATCCATTCCAGCTGATCTTGCTTTGAAGTGGTTGGATCTCCTGGCCCCAGGAGTCTGCTCTGTGCTGCTGCCAGAGCTCACCAGCCAGGACAGGCAGGAAGGAAAATGTGCTTCTGCCAGAACTGGAATCGTGGCCCAAACCCACTCCCAGCAGCAATTTAAAGCAAGAGGCCACTCTGTGAACAGGATTAGCTGTGCCATCAGACACCTTCTGGTTTTTGACCAGGTGTCCCAGAAGCCTTGATTCTAGTAACTATCATCTGCAAAATCTAGTCAGGCTAGTAAAGAAGTGCTGTGATATTTCTTTCTTTCTGTTATTTCTCTCCTTAAAAAGCGATAATTATAGTTGACAATATTGTCCCAGAGTTCCAAAATAATTTTCCAAGAAAATGGTCTTCGGTTGTTTCTGCTCAGATTGGAGCTCAGCAGGTAAAGGGTTTGAGAACATTTTAAAAAAAGATGAGTTACCAAACACCAGCACTGTTTGTTTAGAATATATAACTCCCTTTGTCCCACAGCAGGGTGACACACAGAGCTGAGCTGCAACACAGAGTCATGGATTGGGTTATCTGGTGGTAATGGCTCAATAATTGTGATATCATCAGAAATCACTATCACTCCTTGCTGAGAAATTACTTGTTACCATCCTCCTGTTTAACTATGGCTGTGATAGCTCTGAAATTATTTCCAGGACTGTTTGGAGGCTTCCCCTCATTTAACCTTTCAGATAGTACTTATAAAAATAAAAAGCTTTGTGTGCCTGTGTGGGAAATTCTTGGTTCTACCTTCCCCGTGCTGAGCTGCCTTTGTACGTCTTCCCAGTGCTTTCCAGCCATGTGTGACGTTGAGCAGGTTTCATTTTATCTGTTTTAGTGTCTTATAAAGATCCAGTACCTTGGTTTGTAAAATGTGCAGGGAAAAAAGGTGTTAATTTCTAATGAGAAATAATCTTAATACAGCTCATTCCCTTCTTTCCTCCTCTGTTGTGATCCGTGCATGCTGTAATTGTTGCTTTTGGATGTTGGATTATCAAACTGATATCAAACTGGACAAGAATGATTTGTTATCCTCCTTGTGTCTGAGTAAAGATGAGTTGGTCTCCCTTAGTGGAATTCCCTGTGAAAATGAATCCCACCTGGAAGGTACCTGTGGGCCCTCTGGTCCCAGGAGCCCCAAAATATCCAGGGTGTTCACCCAGCAGCAACAAAAATGTTTCTCCAGCCTGAGAGCTTTGAAACACTGGTCCTTGTTGCTGATGTTTCACAGTGTGTTCAGAAGGTAAGAAAGTGTAGTTTGGGGAAGATGAAGCTGAAAACGAACTCCAAAGTATTCATGTTGCTCCTGCCTGTGTCTTTAGGATGTGACAACTCAGGGAATCAGGTCCTGAGTTATTAAAAACATGAAGAAAAATTCCAGGGACACCCCACAGCCAGTATTTTCCATACCATGAAGACACAAGGAGCTGTGTTCTCACTGAGATCTGGCTGCAAGTGAATCAATGATGATGATTCATCACAGAGGACAGATTCCTTTTGTTTTTATTAGTGTGCATCCATGAAGTGTTGGGTTAAAACCAGAAAAGAGGAATTTTCTCTACATCCTTCTGTGCTTTGCAACATTTCAGTGATGTTGTAGTTTACTTACTCGAACTGAGTGGTACTGATGTGGAAAGTGTGGAAATTGAGATGAGGGATCCCAAAATGACATTAAAATTGGTGTAGAACTTCAAGCTTCCCAGCTCCTGTCTTCTTCCTTCAGCTGCCCTTGCCAGGATAAAGCATAACAGAAGTGAGAGGAGGTTCCATTAGATTCTCTCTCAAAAATCAAAATAGGGTCGTTTGGAGAATAACTTTTCAGATGTAAAATGTTGATGAGTGCTGAGGTCTGGGAGGGCAGACACTCCCTACTGACACACCTGAGCTGCAGGTTATCAGGGGAACATGGAACACAGCTATGGAATAACTCACTACCCACAGAAACAAAAGTCCCATACCTTCAAAATGTCATTTGAAGGTCTTCAGTGTTAGGGACAGACTTTTAAAAATGGTGTTTCCAGAATATTCCTGCCGTTATCAGTGATATCAATGGCCAGATGATCAATCCTTTAAGGACTGGGACAAATGGCCATTAGGGAATTATTCACTGGGAGAGGGAGTGTTGTGGTTTGGAGTGTGAGGTTGAGTCTGATTTATTTTAGACGGTTCCATCTCAGCTTGGGATCACTGGGATCTCTGACCCTCCGTGCTGTAGGACTGGTCACACCAGCCTTGTTCCTCCTCCATGGAGGGGATGGATTGACGTGAGCTCTTTATCCATGAAGAACAGTGAAAGCTGTGGGGCAGGTGTGAACAAGGTTAACCATGTTCCTCAGTGTGGGAATCCATGTGGAGGAATGCCAAGAGTCTGTTTGCTCCTGCCAGTGGTGATTAGTAAGTGTACAAGTAGGTTGACTCGGAGTTTGTAATTTGTGGAAAAGGTTTGTAACCTAATTGGCCTGAATATCTTGGGGATATAAGAGCATGGAGCTGTGCCAGGGGAGGGTTAGGCTGGATATCTGGAAAAGGTTGAGGCTGGTTGAGCACTGGAACAGGGAAATGGTCACAGCCCCAAGGCTGCCAGAGCTCTGAGGGTCAGGGTGGGATTGTTGGGGTGTCTGTGCAGGGCCAGGGGTTGGACTGGATGATCCCTGTGGGTCCCTTCCAGCTCAGGGTATTCCATGGTTCTATGCCAGTCCTGTCAAATCCTGGCACTTCCTACAAGTCATGACAAACAGTGAGTCCATGGTGACAGACTGGCTACAAGAATCCTGTCAGTGAGGGTCTTTGAAGGGATATGTCCATTAAGAGGGAAATTCTTCCCTTGGAAGTGTTTTAGGACCAGTTGGTTTTGGTTCTTTAATGTTTCTTGAGCCTCTCTGCTTTTCTGTTTTATTTTTCATAATTTTAAATGAACCCATGTATATAAAAGGCAGAGTGAGGGAGGGACAGACCCTTTTCCAGAGTATATTCCTGATTTAGCAGGGCTGACAGAGCAGTGGGGTTTGGCAGTGAGTGCCCCACAACCACCACGAGGTTTTACACATTGGTAAAACTCACAGGAGACGGCGAGGCCGGACATGATCCTGGCAATTTGGCTGCCTGCCACTCTGTGCCTGCCTCCTCCTGATTTATGCTGGGCTTGCATGAAGGCTGTTGGGAAGAGAGAGGCTCCATGAATGGTGTCTTTTATCCCCGGTGGAACTGTCAGGTTTTATTTAGTTCCTCACGATAACCCTCACCCCTGATCTTCACATGACCAACACCGTGACCCGCAGCATGGGGAGGAGAAGCCAAAGGAGCCTTTCTTGTGTGTGTTTGGGCTTATTTGGATGTGTTCCCCCCCAGGGGAAATCCCACAGGACCCAGATTAAACCTGTCATCCCGTTTCCCATCAGAGAGGCCGCAGCAGTGAGTCCTCAAAAGAGAGAGTTGGTGTCAGTGCTGATATAAACCCTGAGTGCACATTCCAGTGGAAAACATGGCATTCTAAAGGTAGTTATCAGTTTGGAGGCAACTTTCTGAGGGAATGAAATGAAGGAGTCGAGAGTAAAACACCCATTCAGGGGTGCCCTTGTGTGTGGGAGTGGGGAAAAGGGTAAAACCGGCTGAAAGGAGGGGAAATGTTCCCAGCAAAAACAGCTCGACCTGTTTCCGACGAACAAAAGTAGAAACCCACGGTGGGTATATGGTTTAATTTATAGAAATCTGGAATTGTTACATAACTGGGACATCAGCACTGTAAAACTTCATGTTTAACAGGCTTTAGCACCTGAATGGGGTGTGTGGCCCCCCCTCCTGATTTCTCTAATTTCTCCATTTCCAGTGAGCTTGGTATTTAAATATCTGCCAACTCTCCGAGTTCCAACAAGCATTGGCATGAGTAATGAGTCAAATGTTAGAGCAGCATTATTCTTTGACAGTTCTAAAAGGATTATATAACTGGGATTTTAAATAATATTTTTGAAATGTGTAATTTAAAAGGTCCTCGTGTTCTGTAAATGGTTTAATTTTTCATCCCGTTTAATTGACATTGCAAAAGAATCATTAAGTCAATGATGATTAAAGCAGCACTTTTCTGGATCAAAGTCTCTTTGGGGAGAAATTTAGTCATCATGAAAGAGATACAGACATGGGTTTTGAGGATGCTGCAGTAGGAGCAGGGGGTGAATAGGCTTTGCAATAAATATCTGCTTTTGCATCTGACCATCCTTCCAGTTAATCCAAGGCCAAGGCACCTCAAGAGTCAACACTGGATAGTGTGGAAAAATTCTGTTGTGATTTCCCATCATGCTTGGGAAGGAAGGACTTATTTCACCCATGTGGTTTCAGCCCACTTTGAGGCAGATTCTTAAGAAGCGAGGATTTGATCAACTTATTAAGTGTATTCTCATGGTGATATTAAGCTGCTTAATTTTCTGTGCAGTAAACTTCTGCTCTCATTAAAATAAATAAGGAATTTTGCTTGGGTTTGTGCTGTTAGATTTCAAAGCTAAGCTGAAATGTGGCTGTGAGATACTTGTGTTTTAAGTCAGGTGTTGGGGAGTTTCT
>JAWWLV010000183.1:2187539-2225316 GCA_035041135.1 Platyrinchus mystaceus
GGTTCTTCCCCCAGAGGGTGGTTGGCACTGCCCAGGCTCCCCAGGGCAGTGGGCACAGCCCCAAGGCTGCCAGAGCTTCAGGAGGGTTTGGACAACGCTCTGAGGGACAGGGGGGGATTGTTGGGGTGTCTGTGCCGGGCCAGGGGTTGGACTGGATGGTCCCTGTGGGTTCTTCTGAACTTAGGATATCCCATGATTCTACAATTCCATTATTCTATGAAGTGACTCTTACCTTTAGAAATCACAAACAGGTCAGAGGAGATCCACGGCCTCCCATCCCAGCCCCAATCCATGTTTTCATGCCCTATGCAGTCCTGTGGCACATCCCCAGCCCATCTCATCTCCCCTTCTCCTGCCCCACTTCTCAAAGAGCAGCAGTGAAGCCCCTTCCTCTAAAAAAATCAGCACTCACATATAGACACCATATATATGTCCATAAATACATATAAAATATAGCATATAATATACAACATATGATTCAGATAGAAGAGACATGTGGTTTCAGATTACATGTAAGGCCTGAATTGCATGTCTGTTAGTCCCATGCAGAGAATATTGTTCTGTATGTTCCAAAATCCTTAATTTTTCTCCTCAAATCCCAGTCTGTGGCGACTCCTGAGCCTGAGGAACTCTGGATATTTGCACTTGATGTTCCCAAATACCTGCACTGAGTGGGTTGTGAAAGTGGTGGTTTGTGTCCTTCAGAACTATCAGTTTCTGAGACCCTGTTTGAGAAACATCTTCCTTTTTTGTGTGTGTGTGTGAGCTGAATTACAGAGACAAAACCATGTTTAAGTTGCAGCATTAGTCGTTGTTGTAGCCTGTGCAGTTCCCTGTCCATTCCAGGCTGGAATCATCTCCAAGTGGGCACCTGAGATCACTGGAGTGCAGGAATGCAGCACTGATTTTCCTGTTTCTATATGGTTTTGAATGCATATCTATAAATATGAACTCGGCAATCACTACATGCAGACACAGAGAGGGCTGATTTTTGAAGCTCTTTCATATTCCAAGAGTTAATTCCGAGCCAATCCCAGCTCCTGGGCACTGATTTCCAGATTTATTGAGCCGTGTGCTTTTATTTCTAAAACGACCACTTTCCAGTCCACGTCAGGTGAGTTCTCCATTTGTGCCACTCTGATAATGGAGCTCTTTGTATAAAAACAAGCCCTGGATGGAATAAAAGATTTCCCTGAATATTCTCTGCTGGTGGAGGGTATTGATTGCGATGATGGGCACGTCAGGCAGTGCATTTTTAGATGATTACTTCATGCCTCAGGTGATGTGATGCACCATAAAGATGATGGATGGTGCTTTGCACTTCCAGGACCTTCCAAGTGAAGCCTGAATGCCTGAATAATCCTTGGTTTTCTTTTTTTTTTTTTCCTTACAGCCAGTCCCCACACTGTTGGCTTTCCCCTGAAACAACAGGAATTGTCCAACTCTCTCTTGCCCAGTTCCTAATAACCACGTTTATTTCCCATTGATGAAATTCCCTCTCGTGCAGCTCCTTCAGGCAGAGCAGTATGTGAGCAGACATTATGAAGTTAGTAAACACTATAAAGTGTGAAAGCATTTGCTGCAGGAGCTGTAGTCTAAACATTACAGGAGAAAGCAGGATTCCAGATCTAGTCTTGGCTTTGCCTCTGAATATGATTGTAACCTTGGGCAAAGCTCTTAAGTTTGCCTCTCCTTAGCTGATTTAATTTGTGGAGCAGGATAATGAGACTTAGCTAGGCTCATCCCTGTTTTTTTTTTTTTTGATTAGCTGGGAGGGTGGTGGGAGGGAGGGTGGAGGGGACTGGAGAAGGTGGCTGGAGGATGGAGAGGGGAGTGTGTGGCACAGCTGGCACCGTGCTGGAGGGCAGCAGGGCAGGGGCAGAGCTCCACACCTCGCTGGTTGTGCTGCTTGAGGGTGGCTTGGAGAGAAAAATATGAGAAACACCACTATCCAGTAATGTATGATCCAGGGAGGGATCTGCTGCCGTGGAATGGGGCACAGCTATTTGGAAACCTTGATTAAGCTCTTGTAGAGCATCCAAAGGAGGCCATGGGAGGGGTGAAGAGTCTGGAGGGGCCTTATGAGGAGCAGTTGAGGGACCTTGTTCAGCTGGAGAAGAGGAGACTGAGGGGAGACCTCATTGTGTCTTTAACATCCTCATCAGGGGCAGAGGAGGGGCAGCTCCATCTCTGCTCGGTGTGAGCAGGGACAGGACCCCAGGGAATGGCTTGAATCGTGTCAGGGATGTTTATGTTGGATATTAGAAAAGGTCCTTCCCCCAGAGGGTAGTTGGACACTGAACAGGTTCCCCAGGGCAGTGGGCACAGCCCCAAGGCTGCCAGAGCTCCAGGAGGGTTTGGATGATCCTCTGGGGTACATGGTGTGACTCTTGGGGATGGGCCTGGGCAGGACCAGGGGTTGGACTGGATGATTCTTGTGGGTCCCTTCCAACTCAGCATATTCTGGGATTCTGTGATTCTCAGGACGAGAGGAAATGGCCTCAAGTTGTGCCATGGGAGGTTTGGATTAGATATTGGGAAATAGTTCTTTGCTAAAAGGGGCTCAGGCATTGGCACACACTGCCCAGGGAAGAGGTGGGGTGACCATCCCTGGAATTGTTCAAGAAACATGTGGATGTGGCACCTGGGGATGTGGGTTAGTGGTGGCCTTGGCAGTGCTGGGGAATGGTTGGACTCGATGATCTCAGGGAGCTTTTCCAACCACAATGATTCCATGGTTCTGTGATAATACAGTGCCAGGGTTATGCTGAGCTCCCTCCCAGGACTTTCCTCCCTTTTCCCTGGCATCAACTTTTATATCTTCTGTATTAACATTAAACCATTTGCTCCAAGAAATCTGTTTAACCATGACTTTAGGAGGGGTTTGCCTCTCATCTCTCTCTCTTTCTCTCCGTTTTTTCATCCCTGCTGGGACAGCAGATTCCCAGACATTAAAGAAATTAAAGGCTTATTTCATTTTCCAATCCATCCTTGGGAGAAGCAGCCCTGTTCCCACTGTGCAGGCACAGGGGCTCTTGCCCAGTCATGTTTTAAAGAGTGGGGATTAACTGCTTACCTGGGAGATTGTTTGAAGCTGAAGCATTTCACTGTCAGGAAGTTGTTCTTCAGATTCAACCTGAATTATCTTTCTTAATTTAATCACATCACTCCCAGCTATGCCCAGTGACTTGCACTAAATCTTCCCTTTCCATTCTTTCTGTTTACATCCTTCATGTGTGTGTTGACAGATATATTGCCCATAGGTATTGCTTGGCTTCACTATGTCTATTTAATTGAAATGCTTCTAATTATTCCTCCCATATCCACCTCTGTGGCCCCTGCTATGTTTTTTTTTTTTTTTCCTTTTTCTGTGCCTGGTTTGCAGCAGCTTGTTGGTTAAAATTCTTTCTGAGAGTGTTTTCTGTGCCCAAGTTTTGGGAAAACCAGAGCAAGGCAAGGAGGCCACATCAACATGAACTAATAGTTAATTTGCTAAAGTCTTGCAGAGCTTTGGTGTCTATCTGAAATAATTATCCTACTTCTGTTTTCCTAATCTTCTGGCTTGTCTGTGGGTTGTCATTTGGAGTGTTTATGGGCTAAAACTAAAGGCTTTCACTGAAAGATTTCAAAGGGAGTTGAAATCTCTCTCCTAATGCAGTTTGAACCACTGCCATCCTGCAGCATTAGCCACAGCACCAGCTTCTACATGTTAAGCTGATTTTTGATCTAATATTCCTCTTTTTCCTCTTTGCCTAGAGGGAGATCTAGAAAGGTTTCCCTGCTGCTGTCTAAAGCCAATTAGCAGAAGACTTATTTTGTTGTCCCTCTTCACCCATTCTGTATCTTCCATTGGTTTTACCAATCCTTGTCAGAGAGGAGAGCTGGGATCAAGGCTTGTAGGACTCAGCACAACTTCTCCCACAGTTCCAGAGTCAGTAAATTAGAAGTAAATGGATAGGCAATATATAAAAAAAATAAAATTACCAGTACTGAGAGGGCAATAATAATTAAGGACTGAATGCTCTGCAGACTCACCTGGCTTGCATTTGTGCTTTGACACCTTTGGTTGGACACGGATGTCTGTGATAGTTTCAAAGTGCAGCCTCTGACCAGCCTTTTCCTGCCTCAAAAATTGCTTTCTCTAACAGACTGATGTTCAAAGCTCCTAACAGTCTGTAACAGCTTTAAAATCCACAGCCTGTTACCTCTGGGTATTTTGGGCAAGACCTGACCAGGATCACAAAAACACAACCGGTGCAACTCCACTTTTCTCTGCTGTTTCTGTGATTGGCTCACACTGGTGCACTGAGGGATGGGAGACTCAGGCTCGGGCTGAAGGAAGGCAATTGTTGTGGAATCATGGAATGGTTTGGAAGGGTCCTTAAGGATCATCTGCAGGGAGACAGGGACACCTTCCATTATCCCAGGTTGCTCCAAGCCCCATCCAACCTGGCTTTGGTTCAGGGATGGGGAAGCCACAGCTTCTCTTGGCAACCTGTCCCATCTCTCCCTGCCATTCCCTGTGTCCTGTCCCTCCATCCTTTGACCCCAGTCCCTCTCCAGCTCTCTTGGAGATCCTTTAGGCCCTGAAAGGGCCTCCCAGGTCTCCCTGGAGCCTTCTCTTCTCCAAGTGAACAACCCCAATTCTCTCAGCCTTCCTCAGTACATGGAAAACCATTTTACTTCCCTGCTTTATACCAAAACTAACACAGGGCAGAAATGACACCAGTGCTCCACATAAAACTGAGAGAGGATCTGCTGGACTAAGGAACTACCCAGAGTGAAGCAATTCATGTCCAAAGCCCTACTGAGTGGTATTAACAAACCATAATTGATCATTTATTTTGGGCCCAGCAGCCGATCAACATGAAACTCTCCGGCTCGTTCCGAACAATCACACAATTCCCTTTGCGTCGCTGCAAAACAAATCCTTGACAAAATGATTTACTGACAGTGCCAGTCACTGTCTGACTGCGGGACTGCTCGGCCATCCTCGCCTCCGAAGTGACTGATCCCCTGCAGCACCGACGAGCCACAACAAACAACTTCGCCAGACGCGGCAGAAATATCCTGACAAGTTGAGCCGTGCGGCTTTAACCCCTTGGGAGCCCCGGCACGGAGGGCACGGAGCCTCGGCGGGCTCTGCCGCACTGCAGCAGGGGAAAGGCACAGCCTGGAGTGCCTGGGAGGTGCCAGCTTTGGAACATATGCTCTGGAACTTCGGGACTTGGGAAAGTCGCTTGGCGAAATCGCACCACGTCTCGACTCGGCTCCTGAGCTGTCAGGGAGGGGAAGTGTGGGAGATTTCCGACAATTATTTTGAGTTTGCTCGAGGCTTTTAATGTTCTCAAATTGAAATCGTACAAAAATCTGGAGAATTGAGTTTAATCTGTTCACTTAATGCGTTTGCTTCAATTAATTACCTTATTCAACAGTAAATATCTCCTCTTTTTCCAGTGAAATTGCTGTTCCTGTCAGTAATATTTTGTTCTCTGTAATATATGGAGGTCTTGGAGTGGCAGGACAAGGGGGAATGGCTTCCCATTGACAGAGGGAAGGGATAAATGGGATAATGGGGAGAAATTCTTCCCTGTGAGGGTGGGGAGGCCCTGGCATAGGTTGCCTAGAGAAGCTGTGGCTGCCCCTGGATCCCTGGAAGTGTCCAAGGCCAGGTTGGACAGGGCTTGGAGCAACCTGGGCTAGTGGAAGGTGTCCCTGCCCATGGCAGGGGGTGGGACTGGATGATCTTTAAGGTCCCTTCCAAATCAAACCAGTCTGGGATTCCATGATTCTATGATTAAAGTTCTGCCTGAGTAGGCTCTGAAAATCCACATTCCAAAGAAATCAGGGCAGATCCTTAAAAAAAAAAATCTTAGATTCTTTACTCTCATGTGTAGCAAGGCTTAACTTCTTAATTCTCATGCAAGGCTGTTGCGAAGTATGAACATGTTTGTTAACACTTGACCTCCAGATGGTGAAGACTTTTCACTTCTAGGCATGAAATCTAAGAGTTAGTTCAGTGCATTCAGAAATGCAACATTTTGCAGTGCTAAAACACATTTAAAGAGCCAAACACCTTTGTTACTTTGCAGATAACGTGGCCTGTAAGGAACCTAAATAGCATTAGGGAGCCAGCCCTTTGTTTGAAGACCAAAAGCCTGGGATTTGTTAGGGGTGAAGGAGGAAAGTGATGGAGTCAGATTTTGATGATCCCTGTGTGTCCTTTCCAATCAGGATATTCTGTGATTGTATAAGTGCCAGGTACAGGGAGTGGCTTAGGCCACCCTTGGAACTGAGCCCACAGATCCCCCTTTTCTTTATGGACACCTTAAAAAGCCCTGTCTTCCTTCCTGCTGCCTTCTGTCCCGTGAGCTCTGGCCAAAAAGAACACAACAATCTTAGAAATACCAAACCTTAAAATGATCCAACAAAAAAACCTCCAGGGAGAAGCCAGCAGAGAGATTTCTGCCAGCGGCAGAAGCCTCATAAGGCACCTGGAAAGCCTCCTTTGTTTCTTTCCTGAACTTTTTCTTGTCTGAGCCGTGCTTCAATCCCCTTTTTCTTTCATCTCCTGCTCTTCACCTCAGGTTCCTTCCACCCCCTCATCTCTCTCTTCCAGCCTTTTCTTGCCATTGATTTGCAGGGGAATGCCAAGGCATTTTGGCACAGAAAGGGAGTGCAGATGCCTCTGAGATGCTGCTGGGAGAGTCGGGAGCAGGGAGGATCCTCGTGCCCGCCCTGGCTAACCCCGGTGCAGGGATTGGGGTGCCAGTCACCTGGGCTAATTGTGCACCCAAACTCCCAGGCAGAGCTCTCCCCTGGCGCCTCCTTTAAATAATTTGTATGTACATACAGTGTTTAATCTCCTCTCTTTCCTTGTGCCTATTTGTTTATTTGTCCTCGGGCTCTCTCAGCTCCCTGCAGTAAAAACAGCCATTTCCTGAATATCAGGTAATATGGAAATGGCGCCTGCTTTTCCTTTCAAATTAATCCATCTTTATTTTCATTCCATTTTTTTCTAAAATAGAAGCAAAAGATTGCTATCAGCGCCTAGGAAAAATCTTGGAGCAGCTCTGGAGCAGTTTAAGCCTGCAAATAGGTTGTTCTTTGAAGTCAACAGCCTGAGTTTGCCCTTCTCCCCGGGGATCTTTAGGTGTTGGAAGTGAACTGGGCATTCTGACACCAACCAAGCTCCCAGCACTTTCTAGTCAACAGCATTTTGAACTCCAGGTGAGGTGTTCCCTACCCGGAGTGACACCCTGGGTGGGCAGGGAAGCGGAGCCCGATCCCAGCAGTGCCGGCGTTGTTTGGTCGCGTTATGTCCTGTCACGTCCGATCCGACGCGTTCCCGAGCCAGCACGATGTGACCCGACAGAACACTTTGTGCCAAGCTGGAGTGCTTTTTGCCTGTACTAATGGGAGAACAAACATTTGGGGAGCAAAAAAAAAAAAAAACGCAGAACAGGTTGTTTGCCATCCCACTTGGGTCTGACAGACAGAGCTCCTCTGCGCTGCCTTCCCGAGTTTTTACGGCGTCACTCGGTTGCTCTGTTTCAGTTATCTGAATATCAAATTTTAGTTTAATTTCTGCTGATTCTCCTGTTCTCCTTTCCATCCCAGAAAACCCATCTTGGGGCTTTCTGCTGTTCATTCTGCTAATCCATTTGTCATTGCTAAAAAACTACTGGTACTGCAAAGATTGCTCCTTTGGAGGAGACGAAATGTGTTTGTCTGTCTCATGAGCTGAGATACACATCCCAGAATCCCAGAATCCCAGAACCACAGACTGGTTTGGGTCAGAAGGGACCTTAGAGATCATCTTGTTCCACCCCCTGCTGTGGGTAGGGACACGTGGGGCATCCTTGCCCATGGCAAGGGCGTGGGTGAAGATGGGTCACTTGAATTTTTCCCCATCAGATGATGTGTCTTCACTGTGCACTAAACACTATTTAGAGACACCTGAGTTGCAACAAACAGGCAAGTCTTGGATGAGCTGTGTTAGAGCAGGTCAGGTCAGCCCCGTGGTCTGCCTGGGCTAAAGGAATGTGAATCCTCCAGCTTGTCCCTGCAGGAAGAAAAGGTCCTGTTTTCTTCCCCTTCTCTTCCTCTCTCCTCTCCACCTTCCCTGCTCCAGCCCTGTCAGATCCTTTCCTTGTGGTTTTAACCTGGCAGAGAACTCTTCCCTTTTTAGTTCTCCCGGTTGACCCGGTTCATGGGACACATCCAGGAGGCTTGCAGGGAAGGGAGGGAAGAGGAGGACTGGGCAGGTCTGTGCCTCAGCATCACAGATCTGCTGGATCAGCTGTGCTCTTACATCCCAGCAGGCCCCTTCAGCTGAGGAAGGAGCAATTGCTGCTTGTTGCTCCTGGGACCTGAGCCTGTGTCCAAACATTTTGCTGCCTTCTGATGGAGAGTCGTTTGCACAGGTCAGGGGTGGCACCCAGAAAATACCCCAAAGCCCCTCCTTGTCTTCCTGGAACACAGAAGTTTAAAACAGGGCACAGGAGCAGTTAGAAACTCGGTTGCCTCATTAATTTGTTTTAATGTACACTGTTGTGAAGTTTGACAACACGGAGAAGGGTCTCTGTGTATCAAAATACAACATTCATCTGTTGTCAGCTCAAACATCCATCTGACAGCCCTACCCACAATTATAAAATCTCTGGGAATCTTTTATTTGTTGTCTTGTTCTAACACTTCTGATGATTATTTTTATCCTTTTGTCTGCCAGTGTCAATAAAAACAAAAGCTGAGATTCACACGTTGTGACGGGAGTGTGGGAGCTGGGAGTTGTCCCTCCCTCTGTCGTGGTGCTCAGTGGAGTGATCACCACCAGCACAGACACGGGCTCTGGAGTTTCAATCCTTGCTCCATAATTGAGAAGAAAGGGCAAAAAAAAAAAATTCCAGAAATGCAGATTGACAAGTGCCTCGGCTTCTGAGTCCCCAAGGATTGTCACGTGGCTGCAGTTTTCTACTTTTCTCGTGGTAAACGTGATGTTTTGACATTGTTTTGTCATTTCTGGACCTCCAGTAAAGGGCTTTATAATTGTGTGAAATTTCTGTGGATTCTGGGTAAAATCACAGGTCCCACTCCATGTGCTGGCAAGACAATGGTCTTTCTTTAATAATAGTCTTCCTTTACTAATTATGGTGAAGCTTTTTGCTTGTTTATGCAACATTCAGGACACAAAAAATCCATAACTGGACAGATTGAGGAATTTTCATTGGGAGGTGCAAAGGTGCCAAATATTTTTAGGAGATTGAGTAAACTGGGAGAACAAATAACCAGAAAAATCACATGATTAATTGGTGAATGAAGGACTGGAATGGTGGTGTTGGGATTCCACGGGGTTCAGGGCCAGGCTGGTTGTGGTGACCAGCCCCATCTGCCTCCACAGGGCAAAGCCCTGATCGTTACTGTAATTAATCACCCCTAATTAAAGCAACACTCCTTGTGCATCCCAGCAGTGGCAGGTGCTGGCAGTTCTCCTCCACTTCAGTTTCCAGACTTCCAGAAGCCTCATTTACCAAGTTCAGAGGCACATTGATGAATCCCCTGGCTGGCTCAGTGGTGCTTCAATCCATCACCAAATAACAGCATCCCCATTTTTCCAGGGCCATTATCATCCCTTCAACCGCTGCAACAATATATTCTGGGCCAATAAATCAAGAGGCATCGTTTTAGATGGGCAGAAACATAAACAGCATCTTAAAAAACGTATCTTTTAGCAATCTCCTTACCTCTTTCTGTTGGTGAGTTTTATGGTGTTTAAAGTGGGATCATTTTCCGTGTTTGTTGACAAAAGACAATGTGGTGTTTCCCAATTTTTTTTTTTTTTTTACCAGTCCCGAGCTCCCACTTTCGTTCCTCGTTTCTCATTTACCTTTTTCTCCTTTGCTGCTCGTGTCAGTAAGTGTGGAATGTCCTTGTGTGAAGAAATGGGTTGTATTTCCTCAGGCAACAGGTGCTTATCTCTGTGCTTACTGACAGAGCCCTGGCAAAGCAGCTCAGGTATCGCAGGAGAATCTGAAGCTTTGCACCCCTCCAGCGAGCAACTGCCAAAAAAAAAAAAGAATTTACTTTTTTTTTTACGGGCAAACTGCAGCTGCAACACCTGAACTGTTGCGTGGTGAGACTTTGGGTTATAGTCCCTGTTACATTTACCCACACAAGACACGTATTTGTTCTTTACACCACGTGCACACCCGCCGGGCCGTCAAGAGTTTTATGCGACATGAGTGTCGTGTTCCCTGCGCACGTGCGTAGTTAAAGGGGGCTCTTAATTTCCTGGTTTAGGCTTCCCTCGGAGATTTCTCGCTACGTTTTCCCTTTCCTCATGGTGTACCGATGTCTCTGCTGGCTGGGAGGAGCACGGCTGGGTTTCTGAGGCAGTTGGCAGCTCAGGCGGTGACAACCGGCTGCCTCCCCGCGTTCCCCAGCTGTGGTGTGCGTGACTCCGGTGCCAGATGGCACAACACACACACACACACACAGAGAACAGGTTTGCATTTTGTGTTTCTGGGTGGATAACATCCCACTTGGTTGTGGTGTTTGATGCTTTGTCCACAGTGACCCGTTGTCCTCGGCAAAGCTTCGGCTTCGTGCCCGGCGTGTTGTTCCGGGACCCACCTGGCATGATATGGGGGGAAGATTTTGGGGGAAGATTTTGGGGGAAGAGTGCAAGTTCGAGGGAGACTTGGGAGAACAGCAGCCTGCAGAGAACTTAACTGAGAACAAAACATTGTCTCTTTGTGCCTGAAACTGTTTTTCTTTTCTTTTCTAAGATAAAACAAGTGGGAAATTGGAGTTTTCTGCCCAAACAGAAAAATCTCCGTTTCCTGCAAAATGCTTTCAATTTCCTATTTTTTTTTCCTTTTTTTCTTAACTATAAATGTATTTAAGAGGTAATTCCCATTCAGGCCTATTATAAAATCATAGAATCACAGAATGGTTTGGGTTGGAAGGGACCTTAAAGCTCATCTCATTCCAACCCTGCCATGGGCAGGGACACCTTCCACTAGTCCAGGTTGCTCCAAGCCCTGTCCAGCCTGGCCTTGGACACTTCCAGGATGGACCATCATGACCCAAACCATCATGTAGCTGACGCAAAATATTTCTTCTAAGGGCAACAACCATCCCCAGGCCTGAACTTGCAATATCAGCATCAATAGGAACTGCAGAAGGGCCCTGGGATCATTGGGAACTTGGGAGATGCTGACAGAAGAGCAGGGGAGATGCTTCATATATTCCCAGAGTCACCTGGGAAGTCCTGGCAAGAAGAAAGAACCCAAATAATATTTGAGTTAACGTTGAGAAGAGGAGCAGCATAAAAAAAAATGAATCCAAATTCTGTGCTTTCAGTGCTCCTGTATTCAGGTGTTGAAGTTCAGATTTGACAATGAAGGGAGTTTTCTAAGCTTTCCTACTGCCTGAATTTTGCCTTAGAAAACAACCACTTTTCTGATCACCTCATATTAAGCACTCAAACCTCTGATCTATATTCAAATGAAAAGCACAGAACTGACAGAAGAAAAAACAACAGCATTTCTTTCAGTCTCCTGAGTAAACTACTTTGGCAGCTACATAAAGTGATTTGGTGTTTTATAATTCCAAATATGGCAGGATTAGCCCTTCATCCCGTTGTTCCAGGATGTCTGCATTAATTATTTCAACAATAAACTCCCATTTTCATTTCAAGGAATGGCCTATTCTTCAATCATGTAAATATTATTCAGAAGTAGGTGATACCCACGTGTGGTGCTGCCAAAGTACACTCATTTATTTTTTAACTTCTCTAGCACAGTCAGCCAGGGAGCAAAACAATACATGATTTATACAAGGCATTTAATGAATTTCATCCTTTTCCCATCGGAGTTTCAGCACTGCTGAGACACAGGAACAAGGAGAAAGAACAACAGCAGAAATCCCAAGGAAATGATCATCCTGCAGCCCGGAATTGTTCTGTTTGTGTGTGTGAGGGCTAAACTACTGCTTTGCTGTTCAAAACCTAAACTGAACAGGGATAATTAAAACAACTCGAGGCCCTTGGTGCCAAGAAGGGATTTTGTTTCTGGGACAAAAATGTCCCTTTGAGGAATATTCACTCCTGAGCTGTGTCAGTGCCATATTTAATCCTCTCAAAACCCAAGTCTTGGTTGGAGCTGCTGTGGATCCTGAACATAAACTTTGTGTAGGTGGGCAGTTTAGTTACTGGAGTGGGTCTGGTTTGAGGTATCTGGGGTTTGGGAATATCACTGTGCCGATTCCCAGTGTGCTGTACCTGGGATTCCTGAGTGACCTATGAGCAGGTTAAAGCCAAGAACCTCAAGTGTCCATCATTCCAAAGGTTAAGATATTAAAGTGCAGCTCTGTGAAGAGGGGTGATTTCCCCAGGTCTCCAAAAAGCCTCAGTTCATACCATCTTGTGCTGCTTCATTTCAGAGATTCAAGAACTTGCAGTTTCCATCTCAAAACCTTCCCATTTTCACAGTCTGCCATTCCTCATATTTTACTCTGAGGTGGGAGGGGCAGAACTTTCCTAAATTGAGATCAGCCTGATGGCTTCAAATCTGTGCAACTGTTCCAGCCTTAGTGTGCTGTACAAAGGATCATCATTTAAAGTGTAACTCGGCAGAAATTCCTCCAGAATCAGAAATTCTTCATGGTTTTTTTTTTTTTTTTTGAGTTGACAGAAACTCTCCAGCTTTGTTTTATGCAACCTGCTCATGGTTCTGGTTACAAATCTCCCCCTGTTCCTGGGACAGCCAGCACTGGCATTATATTTGATTTGTGTTTGGAAGGTAAAGTGTTTTCTCAGTGCAATTTGTAAGTAATTATTGTCACAGCAATATTTTCTCCCCAGCTCAGAGCAATCACATGGAAGCACAAACCATGCAGATGTTATAACTGTGGAGGTGTACAACAAATAATAATTACAGATCATAATATTTCTCTCCACTAACAGTCATCCCCAGGGTACAGCTTTTGCATTTGGAATCTGAAACACGGCTGTTGCAGAGCAAATCCTGCTTTATTGTGCCATTTGAACATGTTTCTATTATCTGTTAATTATTGATGGCAGGCAGAGCATTCCTTTCTGGGGCTGGAATTTTGAAGGTGTCAGCAACTGCTCTCCTCAGCATTCCCTCAATCACAGTCCCAGCACAGCTCCTCCTCCTCATCTCGGTTGACAGTGCTATTGCTTGTCATCCCACACCAACAAAACTCCCAAATCTATCCATAAACGAGGAATACAACTTCATTTGATGACAGCTGAACGTTTACTGCCCGGGGAAGTGAGGGAGGAGCTTGATGAGGATCATTATCAGCATTTTTGCCCCATGTGGCACCGCCAGGCAGGGCAGGAGCCCTTGGAGGCAGCTCAGCCCTTGGGCAGCACGTGGGGTTTGGCTGCTCCAGGAACGTGTCTCAGGGATGCAGGGCTGGTTTGGGAACAGCCCCAGGGAAAAGATGAAGCTGCTGGAGGCAGCAGTTATCCCTCTTCTCTCACTGCAGCGTGGGGTGCAAGGAAAAGGGGCAACAGACTGGAGTTGGAATTAGGAATGTCCAGACTGAGTGGGAGTTGTGACTTCAGGCTGTGCCTTCTCTGTCCTTGGAGGTTTGCATGCCCTGAGGGATTTATATGGGATATTGGGAAGGAATTGCTGGCTGGGAGGGTGGGGAAGCCCTGGCACAGGTTGCCTAGAGAAGCTGTGGCTGCCCCTGGATCCCTGGAAGTGTCCAAGGCCAGGTTGGATGGGGCTTGGAGCAATGTGGGCTAGTGGAAGGTGTCCCTGTGCATAGCAGAGTGTAGAAGAGAATGAGCTTTAAGGTCCCTTCCAACCCAAACCACTCTGGAATTCTATTTAATTGCTTGTCCTGGAAATGATTTTTACTGTTCTAAGGTATTTTATACAAATAAATTTCAAAGTAGAGATCTAAAAAAAAATACAAATTAATTCTGAGTTTATTTCCCTTCCTCTTCTTCCCCAAAAACAACAGGACAGTGAACAGTTCTACTAAGTCTAAAAGCAAAAGAGCTGGAGTCCCACATATAATATTTGAATTAGAATTAATTTCATACCAGGATAGTTTACATTTTGCATTTGTTTATCTTCCATTCAAAGGCAAAAGAAAGTATTGTGTCTAACCCAAATTGTCATTGCACTTGTGTTGGCTACTGAAATTTGATGCCAATTTGTATTTTAAGTAATCCAGGATGAGAATTACACTTATTGCTCTGCTAACTGCACAGTTACTATTCCGGGTACCTCATGTATATTTGATGTATGTTCTGTATCAGAGCAGACCTTTTGCAAATTGAATCATTTGCATCATTATCTATATTTCAAAAACAATTTTCTGATCCTGAGGAATAGACTTCTGGCAGAATCAGGGAGCTGATTCCTAGAGCTCACCCTTAGAGCTGAGGAAACTAAAAGAGAAACAAAATAAGTTACTAATCTATTATTATTATTATTATTATTATTATTATTATTAATTTTATCTTTTATCACGTTTTTGAAATGTGATTGTTTGGCAGAGAGTATTTAGTAGAAAATTTCCACAGAATCATGGTTTGAGTTAGAAGGGACCTTAAAACTCATCCCATTCCTACCCCTGCCCTGGGCAGGGACACAGAAGGGTTTAGAAATGGTGAAATAAAACTCAGTTTGTAGAATCCTTGAATAGTTTGACTTGGAAGGGACCTTTAAAAGTCATTTAGTCCAACTCCCCTGCCATGGGCAGGGACACCTTCTGCTATCCTAGTTTGCTCCAAGCCCTGTCCAACCTGGCCTTGGACATTCCAGGGATCCAGGGGCAGCCAAAGCTTCTCTGGGCAACCTGGGCCAGTGACTTTTGCTTTTGTTAATTCAAGTGGAAAAAAAAAATCAAAAAGAACAAATTATTTGGCTCATTATTTTTTTTGTCATATGGAAACCATCTCAGACCCTGGGGCTGGCTGGGACATGTCCTGTCATGTTCCTTGGAGCACTTCCT
This sequence comes from Platyrinchus mystaceus, assembly GCA_035041135.1. Taxonomy (NCBI): domain Eukaryota; kingdom Metazoa; phylum Chordata; class Aves; order Passeriformes; family Tyrannidae; genus Platyrinchus; species Platyrinchus mystaceus. Next base: position 2,202,543 of record JAWWLV010000183.1, read on the forward strand.
TGTCCTTATGGATCTCCCCCAGCCACTTACTTTGAAAAGATACTAATTTAAAAAAATTAACCCACTGCAGAAATCCATTAGAGGGTTTGTTGGTTTTTTTTCCCCCCCTCTCCCTCACCTACACAAATTGCCAGTGCCTGAAGCTGGAGAGAAGCAAAAATGCTGGATGAATGACAAATATCATAGCTTTGAAAGCCCAATATCCTGTGGCCCTGCAGGGGTAGAAGAAAGGGGGCAGATCCTCTGATCAGCCAACTTGGTACAACATAAACACAGCAAAGCTGTTTTCAGGTGGCTGCCGAGGGAGAATTCCCTTGTTCTGCCTGTGCAAGGCTTGGGGAGCAGATCCTCCCACCCTGGCAATGTGACAGGCTCCATTCATCTGCAACATCTGAAGGAACAGACTTATTTGATGTTTTGTTTGGAAAAAAAAAATTATTGAGGACTGTTTTGTATGCAAAAAAGAGTTCACTCTTCTTTTTTTTTTTTTTTTTTTTCATTACTTCTGAGTCCCAGATAGCTGAAATTATGCTTATCTGGGGTACTACATTTAGATGTTGTAAAGATGCTTCAAAAGGTGGTGTGACACATGGAAAGAACACGGAGCAAAGCTTGAGAAGGGTTTATCTGCACTCTGAAAAGCCATTATTTTGATTTATTCACTGTAGGGATGGACAGCAAAGAGTTAAATCCCCTGTTTTACTTCTCCTGAAATAAAATAAACTTGGAGTGGATATAGACTATTTTTTGAACCTATTTTTAGGAGGCAGATGTTTTGGTAAGAGACAGGTAATGAAATGGGCAATAATAACTTTTCATTTCTTTTGAACAAGAAGAAGTCAGGAAAGAAAGCACAGTCAGGACACCAATACAAGAGTTTAATGCTCCAGTTTGCTACAGCATGTGAAGGGAAGATGATGTTTATTTCTAGTAGTGATGATGAAGAACGTGGCTGTTTACATGGCTGTGAATTTTTAGGCAACAAGATGGGTTTTCATACTTAATCTATGACTCTCCTTTGGGTTTGTATTTTAAATTGCCTCTGTTTTGGGCTTTTATTTTAACTTACCTCGTACACAGAACAGATCCCAACCCAAACACCTCCTCCTCAGAGGAACAACTTCCTAATATCTCCTTTGCATCAAACTTGAGGGACTTTACCTTGTGTTGTTGAGCAACTGATTGTCTTTTGATAGCTCTGCTTTTAACATTCCTCTGTTTTGAAAAGGAATAAATCAGGAAAGAAAATGCAGCCAGGATACCAATACAACACAGTTTAATGGTCCAATTTGTTACAGCCTGTGAAGGGAAGATGATGTTTATTTCTAGCAGTGATGATGAGGAAAGTGGCTGTTTACATGGCTGTGAATTTTTAGGCAACAAGATAGGTCTTCATACTTAATCTATGACTCTCCTTTGGGTTTTTATTTGAACTTGCCTTGTTCATGCACAGAACAGATCCCAACCCAAACACCAGTTCATCCTTTTTCTCAGAGGAAGAACTTCTTAATATCTCCTTTGCATCAAACTTGAAGGACTCTGCCTTGTGTTGTTGAGCTGCTGATTGTCTTTTGATAGCTCTGCTTTTAATAAGCAGCAGATTATCTCATCTGTGTGTGTGTGTACAGAGCATATTTGAGAGCAGAGGTATGGAAGGGGTAAGTTGTCCTGGCAGCAGATGAAAGGGAGCTGGGATGCTTCAAAGGGCAGACAGAGGCAGAAGGCAGAGAACAGGGGCTGTAGCTATTGGGATGAGAAGCTTTTGAAATATAGATAACCTACAGCAGAGATGAGCTCTGCTCTCCCAGCACTAATAATTAGGCAGATAAGAGGGGAAAGGGAAAGGAAGGCAGGAGATATGGCCAAAGTTCAGCAGGAACCACCCTGGAGGCATGAAGCCACGGATATCTTATTCTGGAGGAAAGTCAGATGAAGCTCAGGGTGGGAATCATTAAGGTTGTGAAATGTCTGTGACAAACTTGGGGACACAGTGAGATCAAACCCAGACCTGTGAGTGGTTTTACATGGACAGTAAAAGTCTGAAAGCTCAGGGGACAGAATCCATGAATCACAGAGCATCCTGAGATGGAAGAGACCCACAAGGATCAGGGAAGTCCAATAACAGCAATAATAATAATAGAATAATAGAAATAAAATAATAATAGAAAGAAAAGGCCAAAATACAGGGCATCAGTTCCCCAGCAATGGGAGAGTACATGGCCCTGGTGATGAAACAACCCTGGGATTAATAAAAAGCCCAGAAAAATAAGTTGGTTGACAGTATCACAGCCAGGTCCCTCCATCCAGAAACACTTTGTGACAACAAAACCTGTTGGCAGGAGGAAGGATAACTGTTCAGTTACTTCTGAGGGCTGCAGTTCCTCATCTGATCCAACCAGTGTGTGAAAAAGCCAGTCCAGAATAGTCCCAACACTGAGGATCCTTGCAGGAGGGGAAAAAAAAATACACTACAAATCAATGCACCTACAGAGGAACTGCCTAATAATGAGGAAGGTAATTAAAAGGCAATTAAAGGAGAAGCTAAGAGGGGAATATGTTTGGAGGCGGCTCAGATGCTTTAAGGGCAACAGCTTCTTTCACTCCTCAACACAAATATGCACAACATAATCATTCTCATGAAGATCCACCAACAAGAACATATAAAGTGACACACAAAGGAGTTATTAGGTTTGGGTTGGGGTTGGTTTTTTTTTTTTTAGAGGGAAAAAATTCCATATCTCTGTTTAAAAGTGAAAGACGAGCCAGGCAGATTCCCTGCACTCACTGGATGTGGAAAAGCTACTAGCCAAAAGTTTTTTGGGCAGATCAGAGGCAGGAAGCTTTGCCAGGGGAGCAGTGGGGCTGATGGATCATCAAGGATTCACAGGAGCATGAAAGGGAGATAAGGCTGTGGCAGGGGAGTGGGATGAGCTGGCACTGCTGTTCTCTGGGAACGGCTCCGGGCTGGAGGAGGGACATGATATGGAACAATCTCATACTGGAGAGCCCAGAGCTGGCAGGAGGGCAGGGCACAGACTTGGGGGACCCCTTCCTACAGGGAGAGCCCTTGATCTGGGGTCTGGTCCCTCCAGAGCTCCTTCAGTTTTGCCATCCTCTCCTTCTGCAGAGCTCTACACCTGCACCCGACCTGTCCCGTGTCCTCTGAGGAGACACGGGCAAAGCACCAAATGATTCCCAGCCAGGCCCAGACCTGCTGCCTCTTCATCAGAGGGGGAACCAGGGGAGGAAGTTCTGCTCCAGGATTTCCTCAGTGGTACAGGGGTAGTCCATCCATAAAAGCAGGGTTATATTCCACTCTGGCGCTTCCCTTGTCCTCCCAAACTGCCTGCTGTTCTTGGGATGAATTACAGAAGATCCAGGCAATGCCAGCTCCAGATATGTTGCTCTCCAGAAGTTTCCTACTCTTTCAAAATGGGCTAAATCCCAAATTAGAATGATTTCAGTAGAGCAAAGCTTAAAAGACAATTGCTGTAATTATGCAAATTTAAGCAAGTGAAAAGCCTTAACACAATGTATACAAAATAATGATTGGAAGGAATTAGCATTGGGAATTAGCAGAAATTGGGCATTTGTATTGTAATAATAGGGCTGGAAGCTGATGATCCAGAGAGAAAGAGTTTTGCCAGTCAATATTAAAGCTTAGATAATCTTTTGTTCAGTAACTTCCCACTCCTGTTTGTTTAGGATTGCAGCCTGTGCTTGGATCACTGTATTGGAATTCCAATCACTCACCACTTCTTAATTAGACAGTATAACTGATACTGTAATTGTGGCAGGAATTGATTATTAATTGAAGTTTTTATGATAATTAATAACAAAGTTCTAGAACAGAACATAAATAAAATAACATGAGGCTTCCCAAACTGGCATCATCCCACCGTGGTGGTGACCCCGAGTTTTAATTGTCCATATGCATTTAAATCCAGGCCAATGTTGGGAATCTTTATCAGCAGCTGCCAATAAAAGCAAATTTATTTGGTTACCAAGGCTTTTTTTGCAGGTGGGGAATGTCAGATGATCTGCCAAATCAGTCTCTGTTCTGCAGGGCCAATAATTGATCAGAGTTGTCTCGGGCTTTTTATGCTCTATTTCTGCTCTGCTTTTGTGACTCCAGCCAGGAACACGATCCACAGGATCCTGTAAGTGCTCCTGGGCTGGGTGTCCACTCTGGAGCTCTGCTGTAAAGCAAGCACACATTATTGCAGTGTATAGGATATATATGTCTGTGATGTTCCATTGCACTCACTGCAGGAGGAGCACTATCCCGAAAATCTTTCAGGATAGTTTTTGGAATGACCATAATCCTTCCAGGAATGCAATGTCCTTCCTCCAGCTGTAGGTGAAACCAAGGGGAAGTGTAATTTTCCCAAGATTTGCCTGTAACATTTTGAAAAGGTGAGACACGAGGCACCAAACCAGGCAGGTTTGTTTGGGGCTGGAAATCACTTTATCAAACGGGGGGGTCTGAGATTCCTGTCCCGACGTCCTGCTTTGATCATTAATTGCTGACTGTCCGATGTATTCCATCAATCTCTCCCCTTTTTTTTATATACAGCCCAGTCTGGGGGCAAAAAGACAGGAGAAAAGCTCCTGTGGTCCTAAACTCTTCTCATCCCTGGTAAATCCATGGCTGGCTGGGAATGTTCTCCCTCTTATTCCTGTGTTCTCCCTTGTTCTGTGGGGAACACACAGGAGTCACTGCTGGCCACTGGCTTTGTTGTGCTATGCAGGAATAGGCTTTTCCTTGGATTTCTGACCTATTAAAATGAGATGTGTGACTCCAGAGGTTGAATGCAATGGCAGGAATTAAAACAGGAGGAGCCCCTGGGCTGGAGGGTCTACAGAGCTGCAACCATCCTTCCTTCTTCAAAGGCAGGGCCTGGGAATATTGGCCACTGTTGGAGTTGGACTCTGTGTAGGATATTCTCTCATTCCATAATCTGGCAGAGAAGCATTTCAGACAAACCAATTCATTTGTAGCTGTGTGAGAAGTCAGTGCCAGCTTTGGTAACTGTTGGAAAGGAACACTGGATGCTCCATCATTCTGAGGAACAAGTCATGCTGCTCTCCCAGAACCTCAGGCATGTGCCAGCAATCTCCAAGTTCTCAGAAGAGCCCAGAATGTCCCAAATCTAAAATTCTCTCCAGCAATGAATTTAGAAAATAATTTCTGGCTGCTACTATTATTCATTAACAAGTGATTTTTATTAAAGGCTTGAGGAACAACTCTTCTCCTCCTCCTATCTGTACAAACAGCCATAAACTGAGTGCATTTTAATAACTTTTTTTCCAAGAAGTTACAAGGTATTTCATTAAAATGTCAACTTTTTCTTTCATATATTTTATGATTCTCTTTCTTCCTTCTGCCACAAATATGTTGTTGCCAACATCATCATGACACAGTTTGCTGCCAAGACTATGGAAAGTTAAAAAAGGAAAGAAAAAATGAATTTCTCTCCACTTTTTTGGTAAGATTCTTCCAGCACTAGAGGCTGAGAAAGCAGTCAGAAATATCTGAGGTGCCAAAGACAAATGTTAAGGGTGCCAAAGCGGTGACATGAAAACATGGAAGCAGTACCAGGGGATCCATTCTGTGGGATAAGGGAGCGGTGTGGACATTTCCTCTTGTCATTTGCAGATTCCTCACAGTTTCTAATAATGTTTCTGTGAATATTGGAGCAGCAGGAGTGTGCACACACTGGATTTGAGGGATTCAGCAGAGAAAGTCAACTCCTGTTTGCAGGAAACGACGTGTCTGTCCCACCAAACCATCTCCAACTGCTGCACGAAATCCTTTGTGTCCTCCTGCATCCCCCAAAGGACTTTCCCTTCAAATATATCAACCTGCTGTCACTCAGAAGGTCCCCAAATCCAGCTCCAGCCAGGTGCCAAGCCATCTGCTCCTGGCTGGTTTAATAAGGAAGGAGCCACTTTACCTCCTTAGGCTGGGAGAGGGGGGAAGGAGTGGAACCCTCTCAGTTGAGCTTCTGGGAATAACCAGGAGATGTGACTGTGTTTCCTACTCAGGTGCCTTCACACCTCCATAATTAAACACAGCCTGGCTTTGCACAGGGAGTATCCTTGTAAAAGCCCTCATTTTCAACCCTTCAGCATCATGGATCCTCCCTGGAATTTCGTTATTACCTTTGCTGTCCCGGCTTCGGAGCTGCCGAGTGCGGATATTAAACGAGCTTTGTGCCCAGCATTTCCGGGCTCCTGCCTTTGCAAATCTCCACTTCTGTGCATGGAGGGTCCTTGCTGGCAGCAGGGATTCCAAATACCTAATTACAGTTCGAAAAACTTTCAGATTGCCCCAGTGGCATCCCAAGTGTAATTTCCTGCTTGGCTGGAGAACGAGGGACTAATGTTATTTCCACTGGTGGTAAACCAGTTGTGGGTTCAGACTTCCCAGCACTGCCCATGGCACTGTGGAGCTTTGGGTTCAGCTCGTTGAACTTGGTTGTTCTTTTTGAACATAAAACTCTTGGAATTTTCTCTCCTTAGGTGTTGCCCTCACCCCGGCGATGTTTTCCTTTTAAAAAGGGATTTAATTTCTTTTTCTCTGGCTTAGAGGCCACAGCTTGATTTTTCTGTGCACTCCTGGGTCTTCAAGCAATTTTACAGGGGAGGCAAAGAGTTGCTGAATGCAGCTGTTTTGTTTACATTATGTAAAGTTGGGAATGTGCTATGGGAGCAATCCCACGCATCCCACGGAGCGTTGCAGGCACTCAGGGGTGTGGACACATCAGATAAAAGGAGGTGGAGTTTGTAGCCAAGGTCTATGACTTGCCCAAATGAGTTAATTACACGTGCTGTGTCCCACTTTCCCAATACAGAAACATTGGTAATTAACAAAAAGAAAAAAAAAAAATTAGTGTGTAATTTAGTGTTGGCCTCGGGCTGTTCCATGGAATTCCTGGCTCTGGGACCAGGGTGCTACCTCAGCCACTCTTTCAGGGTGTGATGCAAGTGGCACAGAGCACCATGACCTGGCATTTGCTCACACCTACTGCTCTATTTTAGGCTCTCACCTCATGGAATTAATATTGGTAAATGTTACTGACATCCTGTGGAAATGCAATGGATTGAGCCAAGGCCCTCGTGGTCTCCTTCCAGGACCAGGTGACCCACCTGGAGATGAGGGAAAGGCTGTAGCTGTGTTTGCCTGGAGTTCAGCAAAGCCTTTGACACCATCTCCCATGGCATTCTCCTGAAAAAGCTCCATGAGCTGTGAGGGATTTTCCAACCTCAGTGATTCTTTGATTTTGTAGAATAGACTTGGTGTCATGTGAGTAATATATAGGGCATTAATTCCCTGGTATAATTTCCTGGAATGTAGTACAATTGTGAACTCCACAATGCATCTGAAAATCCATATTCCCAGACTTTTATTTCTGTCCCCAGCAGCCTCCATGTAGACTATTTTCTGCATCATGTGCAGCTGGAGTCAAGGACTCTGCCATGTATGTGAGACCGTCAGATTTCCAGGAAATAATCTCCATGCAACCATCTTTGCTTAAATATCTCATAAAGTTATACCCTTACCCCAAAACAAAGCCCATTCCTGCTGTCTCCTCCCGGAAATTGAATGTATTGCTCTGTTTAGCAAAGTATATAAACAATAAGGGACCTCCATCCCCCCCATAGATGTCTCCATATTATGGAATATTTTGCTCTTTACACCCCACATTCCACATATAAGAGGAAATTTAATGCTTTTGAAGCAGTTGGAGCTGTGAAATAGAGCAAAAAAGAAGCGGGTTGGCAGCTGTTTTATTGCACAGTGAAGCCAGGAAGTTGTTTAGACTGTCTTTGAACGTGGCCAGTACACTGGGAGACATCTCTTGGTCAGAAAAGGGAGATGTTTAAAGATCTATCAGGTCAAGAACACATTTTTATGACATCAAATATTTAATATTATCTAACTAAACAAAAAAAATCATATGTGAGGGGACAAGGCTAAAACTCGACTTTATGGCTGATCTCTTGTGCTATTAAAAGATAATGTTTTCCGGAGATAAAGGGGGATATTTTTTTTAGCACAGAAGGAACTTCCAGGCTACAGATCCTGTCTAACCTTGCTGCTTGTGGCACTGAGATTGGTGTTTCTACTACACACAATTTATTAAGCTTTATAAATAAGGAAAATATTTAGTTTTTTACCTTTGTGTCTGTTTTCTTCTAAGTTATAGATGCAGCTTTTTTTTTTTATCTGTAAAAGACCTTGAGAATAACCATGTTACTCAGGCCATTTTAAAGCTCCAAATGGCTGAATGTTTTTCTGATAGTTGGATTAAATGATCTCAAAGGTCTTTTCCATTCTAAATAATTCTATGATTCAGCCCACAAATCCTCCTTTTTTCTGTGCCAGCAAAATGCTGTGTCTGCTTTGAGATTCTCCCTGTCTTTCCCTTCCTTGCCCACAAAAGTCTCTGGAACAAAAGAGGATTTAATACGATGTAAAACCTTATGTGGAACAGGTGAAATGATTCATCCCTTGGCAGAACAGCAGCTGAACTTGGATCCAGTGGTTGTGTTCAGTAGATTAATTAAATTTGGATCTGAACCTCCAAATGCAGAGTCAGCACTCAGGGATTATCAGTGTCCAGCACTTCACGAGCCATTTCCGAGCCCTGGGAGGCAACACATTCCAGTTTTGTGTCAATAGGATCCATCTCCATGCTCAGACGTAGGAAGAAAGTGGCATTTAAATTTTGATACTGTGAAAATTCATTTTTAAATGTGCAAGTCTGCCTTAAAAGAACAGCCAAAAACACCCCAAAAATATCAGTCCGGCACAATTAACCCCCTTTTTCCTCTCAAACAACAAATTTTTGTGGACCAGTGCAGCTGCTGTAGCAGCCACACAGAAAATCATCTCCTGCTCAGAGAGAAATGCAGAACTAAAAGCCATATTTTTGGATTGTTGAGTGTCACTTCAGTGAAATGTGCTCATGGTTGAATAGCTCCCGTTTATTTTCTAGGGATGGGTAAAAATGAGGAAATTGTGACAATTCTTGAATATTGTCAGTTTGCTTTTCCTCCTGTTCTTGCTGAATGGGGAGAATGCCTTTACATTTGGGTATTTAAAGGGAAAATATTCCAAGTGTTTTATTTTGCTGCTGCTTCTCCCGTTTTTCTCCTTTTTTTTTTTTTTTTTTTTTGGTGCTGAAAAGAGGAGAAAATTCAGGGAATGAGGGAAAGTTCAGGACCTGAGGGAAAGCAGAGAGAGAAAAAGAAAACAGAGGGAATGGTTATGCTGGATACCGGGGAGAAATTCCTGGCTGTGAGGGTGGTTAGGGAATGGGATGGAATTCCCAGATAAGCTGTGGCTGCCCCATCCTTGGAAGTGTCCAAGGCCAGGTTGGAGCAATCTGGGATAGTGGAAGGTTTCCCTGCCCATGGCAGGGGTTGGGACTGGATGATTCTTGAGGTCCCTTCCCACCCAAACCATTTTAGGATTCTGGGATTCTCTGAAAGAGTAAAAGGCCTAAATTAGGTATTTGTGTGGGGCTTCACTGGAGTAAAAGGGAAGGGGAAAAAAAAAAGCATAAATAATTAATGAATCTCCCCCAAATGGCTTTAAAAATACCAACAACTGTCTAGATAAGAAGGGAAGAGCTGCCTTGTTTCAGTCCTGGTTTCAAAGGAGCAGTAGAAACCCTGGGACACAACAGCCTGGTGGGACTTTTTGGGTTTAAAAATAGCTTAGGAGAAGAGCCATTGAAATGGATTATGAACTGACTTCTGGAGATGAAACCCGGGGTGTGAGTGAAAGAGAAAACTCGGAGTGAAGAGGGGGAACAAGTGGGGTCAGTGCTATGGGCCTTTCTCCTGCTCAGTCCTCAGTATAAATGACCTTGGTGAAGGTGAAGTTTCCAAGTGGGTTTGCTCAGTTCTGATCACACCAGGCTGGAGAGGAGCAGCCAAAACCAGCCAGGCAGGGAAGGGAGTTGAAGTTAATTATAAAGATGAGCAAGATATTCGTGTCGTTGAGCATATGGTACCACGGGTTTGAACCGTGGAGATGAAAACTTTCTTTAGAGGATAGCAGGGAATTCCTGGTCATGCTAAACCCTGTTCTGAGCTCAGAGTCGAGAGCTGACAGTCAGATGTGTGGATGTGGCTGTTCTGACGTGTCTCAATCCCCCGAGCACCAGAGACGTTCTGAAGGAAAAGCTGAACTTCAAAGAGTTTTATCAAAACCCCCAAAAAAGACATTTGGAAAACTGAAGCAAAGGGAGGGGGGGGGTGGCGAGATTTTCTGATTCCTTTTTAGGGTTTGAGTGTGTGCCTTTGACTATTTGGCAGCAAGAAAATGTTCAGTGGCTTCGGGGTGTGATGATGCTCTTTAAAGGGAAGCACTGTGTGATCATGAGGATGGACTTCATCCAGCAGATCGTTGAGAACTTCTGTGACATGGACAGGATCCCAAAAGTTTGGCTGCCTTTTCAAAGTCACTGAAACTTCTCAGGGCAGCCAGGAGGGGCTGAGCTTTTCCTAAGATGTGTTTTCTCAAGATGTTTACAGAGCTGTCACCCAAAAATGGATCTAGACCCAAACACTCTCTGAACCTCAGGCTCGTGACCAAGTCTGAGCTCTGTCTTTCTTCTTGCTTCTGGTCATCGAACGTGAGGGACACCCAGGTATTTCACTGCCCTGGGTTAGTCCTGGAACCAGAGACAGGCAAGAAATGTGTGTGGTGAAAATTAATTGAACTTTTTGCAGCCCTTGAAGTGGTTTCAGCTTTGGCACATGTTGTCCAGCCCAATTTGTCCATCTTTAATGCAGTGTAAATAGCTTTAAGCAGCTGCTTTGTGAAATACGTGATGTTTGGAGAAAGGTATGTGTAGACTGGCTTCCAAAATCAATATATAAACCCTTGCTATTTCATCCCAAAGTTCATTTCTGTTTTGACACATCTTCAAAGTAAGATATAGAGTCCATTACTTCACATGCTTTTTACATTTAAGCACAGCAATTTATGTATTGATGAAAACGTGCAAGTTGTAATCTGTATGAATGCCTTTTGGAACTCCTTTATCAGAAACCTCAGGGTTTATTTGATTGATTTAGTAAAGAGTCTGTAGATTTTCAGGTTTTTTTGGACAAACTGAGTTGCTGAACAAACTCTTTGGTGACCTGGCTCTGGAATGAGGGACTAAAACTGCCCAGAGCCCCTTGTACCTGAAGTCTGGGAATAGCTGTAGAAATGGCTTTTTATATAAGCTATCAGTATTTTTTTTTTTTTGGTTTTGGTTTTTTGTTTGTTTGTTTTGTTTGGTTTTTTGTTTTTTAATTTAATTTAAATGACTTTTAATTTGATGGCCTTTTTTTTTTTAATTTAGCTTAACTTTTCTACAGTTCTCACAAACACGAGAGAGAAAACAGAAACTATGTCAGCCTGCTCTGCAGAATGATGTGTTACCTAAATCTGCTCATCAGGATGGTTTTAAAGTATTTACACCTAAACTCGCAGTTTTTTTTCAAAACCCATGAAACTACTGCTCGAAGCAGAGAGGTTTGAGATGCTTTTTTATTTCAATACAATAAATCAGAGTCGCCTTTTAGCACGTGTTCTGAAAGCTGAGCTTAAGGTTGTAGAGGGACTGTGTTGATGGAAAAGATGAAATGCATAAAGGAAAAAACTCCTAAATTTCTGTGTTTGGCATTTCTTTTTTGCTGTTGAACCAGAGAACTTCTATTGGATGGATAGCAAGTAATTAGAAGCCAAACTAAGTTTTCACCTTTGCCATCCAACTCGGCTCAACAAAGTCCTGAAGGCATTAGTCTGAGCAGTCCTGATGAGTCCTAATGTGTCCTGACACTGCCCTGGCTCAGCTGTCCTTGGCTCTTCTTGCAGACAATGAGACTGAATCAATGAAAAAAGGCAAACTATCGTGCTTTTGATGTTCAGGGGGGACGATCTGGCTGACTTTGCCCAGCATATGGTGCTGAGTTCCTGGCAGAGCAGTGTGCGAGAGGTCTTTGGGGCTGCAGCACTAACAGGGATGTTCCCACTCCTAGTGGGGAGCACTTCATGTGAACTGGGGGTCAAAATTCCCATTTTCGCTCCCTGCCATGGACAGGGACACCTTCCACTAGCCCAGGTTGCTCCAACCTGGCCTCGGACACTTCCAGGGATGGGGCAGCCACAGTTTTTCTGGGCAACCTGTGCCAGAGCCTCACCCTGAGCCAAGAATTCCTTCCCAATATCCAACCTAAAGTGTTGAGCAGGAATGTCTGCACTTATTTTAGGGCAGAAGCTTGTTTTGGCTTGGTGCTGGATTTCCCTGGACCATGGAGGGGACTTTTCACAGAAGTTTGCCCTGGGCTCTGTGAGTAAATCCTGTAACTTCATCCCTTCATCTCTTCCCCCCCCACCCCCCCCCACTAAGTGGTCTGTTAGGAAATTAATTAAGCAGTACATATGCAGTATTTTAGATCTTTTGAGAGAATTGCTGCACAGAAAATTTCCCTTTCCTTCCACCTGCACACTCAGCCAGACTTTTGTTTATCCTGCCGGGAGTTTCCGTAACCTGAGGTGCTCCAGGTCTTATTTAAAGTCTGGAACAACCAAGGCAGTCACACCATTTAGTCCTGGGGAGAGGCCTAAAATCCCACCAGAGCCAGCACAAGTGCTGCCTGCTCTCAGACAGGGCCCAGCTTCCAGGATCTCTCATTTGGAGCCCATGCCCACGTTGGAGCCGGCGGTGTTTGCACGGAAAAATCAGTTGTGCCGGCTCAGCCTTAAATCTTGGAACTGTTTTAAATAAACTGTCCTGCTTTTCCTGTAACACTGGCACGTTGGGGCCAAGAAATGGAGTTTGGGACATGGAGTGTTTTCTACAGACTGAATTTATGTTGTTGTTTTAAAAAAAAAAATCACTAGACAGTGCAAATACAGTGACTGTTCCAATCAGGATCAACATTAATTTCTTCCCAGCTTTCAAATGTTATAACTACATTTCTGCCGACATGTTGGCATCTGTGTTGGTATTTATAAATTTTTGCATGCTTTGACTGCCATGCAAATCCTTCCAGAAAGTCCCCTCTGAGGAGCTGAAGTGAGAGAGATAACTGAGCACTCAGAATAACCCTGCCTTGTAAAAGATTATTTTGCAATTAAAGTTGTGATGTTTTTATCAAATGGATGAGCAGAGAGCGACTCGCTGGTATCAGTAACAGATAAAGTTGGGTTTACAATTAAAAGAGCAATTCTGCTTCTCTGGGCTCACATGGAAACTACCAACTCACATTTTAACATTTTTTTTGATATTTGCTTACAAATCTGGAAAAGGCTCATGATGCCACGTGGCTGCTGGTGGCTGTTCCCCAGGGATAGTGTTGTCAGCCTGGTATCAGAGGGGATAATTATGGAGTTATTTAATAGAAGCAAGTGGGATTTCTGTGTTCGTGTTGTTTATGACATATCACACAGTTTTATCTGTGAATGTTATTACTCCTTTAAACACTCAGTTATTCCCATCTCATCCTGAACCCAACAGGAGCAGGTGGTGCAGTTGCAGCCCTTCCTCCTTCTCCCCTCCATAACCTTGTCCATGGGCTGTAGAATCCCACTGGAATGTGTTTGAGTGCAGCTGCTGCTCTGGGAGGGACAGAATCTGTTCTGTAAACAATCCCTGCTTCCAGACCTTGGGAAGGTTGGGATTTGGTTCCCCATCCCTCGCTGCACTCAGGTAGCGGATGCCCTCGGAAGCTGGATGACATTCCACTGCTCTAAGGTCCAAATATATTTGAACCCAAACATTTAAGGATGAAATAATACAGAGTTATTTTGCTTTCTAACGTGTTCCTCAGCGAAGAGATGGAGACCTGCGATGAGGTGGGACTTCCCCTCCTGGAAAAGCTAATGAGGGAGAAGAGGAAAGTTCTGGCTTTGCCAAGGTGATCAGGAAAAGGAATAATATAGAACAAAGTTCTGTAAAGGTGCTGCAGAATGTAAATAAGAACAACATACAGGGTTCTTTGTGAGGTCCATCATAACGGAGAGACCACCAAGCCCATTACTACTTCCAATCCCTGGGAACTGGACCTCAGCTTCTCCCCATCCAAAATAAATTCACCATAATTAAATTAGGTCTATCCAACAGGTTACTAGCCAACAGAATATATTTGTGACCCTCAGAGCTCATTAACTAAAATCATAAAATCACAGACTGGTTTGAGTTGGAAGGAACCTCAAAGATCATCTGTTTCCAACCCCTCGATGAAATCCTGTCCCTGTAGAAATCACTGGGAATTTTGCCGTTGTTTTCAGAAGAACTCAGACTTTTTTGCAGTTTTTTAGCAGGCTTTGAAGCTGCTTCCCCAAAATAACCTGTTTACTCTTGTGCAAAAGGAATATCCATAGCTCAGATATTTACATTCCTGCACTGTCAGACTGGTGTGAGATATGAGCAGTTGGAAGCAGCACTGATGGGAAGAGGGTTCAATGTGTTCTCTCTCCTGATTAAAGTTTCAACTAAGTTTAGACTAAAGCAGATACATTAATGCACGAAAAAGTTGAATATTTAAACCTGAATACATAAAGGCATTGAAGGAAAAAGTCTGTAAAGGGATAAAGAGGCGTCTCACAACACCCTTTGTCACCGATGCCACATCCCAGTGAAGTGACAACGAACTGGTCACTGCGAAACTCTCCGTCCACTAAACATTTCTCCAGAAGACGTTGGGAATGGAGTTATTAGGGCTGGGGAGGGCAGTCTGTGATCCTTCCTGTGAAGCTGCTGGCTGTGAGGAGCTCTGGAGCCGCATACATGATGAATGTAACCCAGTTGTGCCTGTGGATCTGTCACCGCTCCGCTCGGATTGCAGCCTCATACGATCCCAAAATAGCTCTGAAAAGACATTAGTGCATAGCATGTACCTCTGTGCCATATGCTCAGGATAAAGGAATCTAATTGGGGTTGGGTTGTTTTTTTATTTTTTTGCATGTATTATAATGTTTTAGCCTCCTGGAAAATAATTCTTTTTGCTTTCAACGGCAACAGCTCAAACATATTTGACTGGGCTTATGCAAACAACGATCCTTGCCCTGCTTTTGACTTGATTAATGCACTGAGGGAGAAAGCTCAGAGTGAGATGGAACATAAATCTTAGGCTAATTTTTGGTTTGGGGTTTTAAAAATTAATTTATTTATTTCGAGGAATGTGCCTATTTATTTTGCTGCAATGAGTTTGTCATCTGTTGGGATCAGATCTTCCCTGCCACTGTCATCAGCAGAGCTTTGTTTGAAGAAATACCAAGAAAGATCTGACACATAACTTGGTGCTCTCTGGAGCTCTGAGCACCCCCCTGACCACTTTCCATGTGCCCTGATCCTTTCAAAACGTGCAGTCAGAAGTGTTGGTGGAAAATTAACTTGCAGCCCTTTAGCTGTGCTGCATTTTAAGCACGTCCTTGGGTGAGAACCAGCAGTGCCACGAGCAGCAAAATGCAACTTAGCCCTTGCCCAGCAGTGGGTCACATTCATATGTGATTATGTCCACTTAGAAATGTTTGCTCACCCATCCAGGCAGGAAATAAACCACTCAGATGCAAGTGATGTGTCAAATCACTCCTCGACAGCTCAACTCGAATATCAGATTATGCTTTTCAGTTAATCCAGAACACGAAAATCTGTCACAGAATGTTTTCTCAATTCTTTTCTCAGTTATAGCTGTTATTTGAAGAAATGATCAAATATGAGCAGGGAAATCATGAGCAGCATCTGCTTAGGAAATAAGCAGGGACTATCTAAGCCTTGATATAATCAAGAGTCTCTCCGTGGTTGGCTGTTTAGGCATTGCTGTAGTAAACATGATTAAAATAGCAAAGAAAGAGCTGGTGGGGTTTGAACAACATCTGAAATAGCTCTTTTTCTTTTCTTTTTCCTTCATTTTCTTGTCTTTTTTTGACTCTGTTTACCCAAGTGCTGCTGTCTCAAGGTTTGCTTTGACAGCACAGATCTCCTCAGTCCTGTTGTACCAGTGCAGTTATTGGTGGTGTATTTTAAACACGACCCAGCAGCAGAAGCTGCTTTGCATCCTGCATGGTAAATGTTCCTCAGATGTGAAGTTATTGATCAAACAGCCTCGGGAGAGGTGGTTGGGGCTGAAGAACAGCATCTTCTGGAGGGAAATTAGTATTATTAGCACCTCTGGGGATCTCTGTCCTTATGTGCAGCAGTTTTGGAATGCTCCTTCAAACCCATCTGCTCCGAGTTGCTGGCAAGTGGAAAAGCCAAGCATCTGCATTCCACTTGTTTGTGTACACATCAAAGTGCTTAAATGGTCAGAATTTCTGTCTCTGGTGTATCTGAATTTATTACTTTGTTCTGCTTCTTTTTTCCTAACGAGTTGCAAGGCCAAGCTCTTCGCAGGCAAAGTAGGTGAAAAACATAATTAGGAATATTTTATGTTTTTTTGGGTCATTCCCATTACATGGTGGGGCATTTTAGATTTGGCTGAAGGGCAGGGAGATTTTTTTTTTTCCATTTGCCACTCACTGCCACCCCCTTTTACATATTATTTTGTCAAATACCTGAAAGTTTGGGTGAAGGGAGGAAGAGTTTCTGGTGCAACAACCGAATCCCCAGTGGGAAATTTATCGAGTTGCCAATTTACAGGCATCTAATTGACTTAGAGAGAATTGGAATGTTTCTAAATATCCTCCTGAAATCAATGGTGGCTGCCTTTATTTTGGGCCTCGGGCAGATTGAAATTGAGACAATAAATGAGAGTGTCTCATTCCCAAAGAATGAGAGTTGGCAGCTCTGCACAGGCTTTGCTTTTGGGGGAGGAGGAGGAACAACCAAGGGCTGAAGTTCTCCCTTCAGTGAGATTAAAAATGGTCAAATCAGCCTCTGGTTTGCTTTTTTTAAAAAAAAAGAAAGCTGAATTCTGCTCTGCCCAGGTCCACAGGCAGCATCTAGAAAATGAAATACTGTTGAGAGAGCCCCAGGAAAGAGGAAAACACCCACTTTTTTAATCCCTTTCTCACTAAAACCCATAGAGAATTCAGATGTCTGAAAAATGTTTGGAGATTCAGCCGTAATTAATGAAAAATACCTTTAACTAATGGTATTTCTGTTTTTATTAGACTTTCCCCAAGCAGTGATCTGGCACAGCTTAACACACCCAAACAGTGAGTTGGGTGCTAATGGTGCAGGAAATTATGGAGTGAGGGGGGGGTTTTTTGGGCTTTTATGGCCCTATAGGATCTGGGAATGTCGATCCAACCCCTTTAATGCGGTTCTGCCACACAATATTTAAGGCTGTGAACAGATGCAGGTCCCCCCAACCCCCTGGGCACGTTCCCTCATCCACATGATCCCTTTTGAAGTCCTCCTGGTCTCGGGGAGGTGGAATTTGTTTGGTATGGGCTGGAAATCTAAATAGCTCCACAAAACACAATGACAGATGGCACAATCCCAGTTGGAACGTGTGACCAGCAAACTGGCTGCGATCTGTTTTCACTCCGGGGTAGACGGCACACATTCTGTGCCTGCACAGCAGCTGGGGCAGGGATTTCATTCCAGAGCTCTGGGAGAGCAGGGAGCACTTCCAGGGGGAAAAGGAGCAGCAGTTACCTGTGAGATTCCCCCCAATAAAATCAGAGAATTTTTTTCTCTTCAGACCCACCGGAAAAGCTCCAAAAGTTGAAAATGAGTGGAAATTTAATTGATATTTATGCTCTGCATCCGCTGCTTTTTAGATCAGTTCATTCCAAGGAAGAGAGAGCACAAGGGGAGTTTCATCAAGTAAAGATGTTGGGATTTTCATTTGCTGAATGTTGGGTTCGTTTTCCGAACAATGAGTTTTCTTAAGGGAATTTTTTTTTCATTTTTGTTTTAGTTTTGGTTTGCATTAAAAATATTTTTTAATAGGGGACTGGAAAAATGATGTGCTCTCATGTGAGTCCAAGTTAGCAATCGTTTCAAAGCTTTGAAGTGATTTCTTTAGTATTATAACAATTTTTTTCCCTCCTGAAATGAAACATAAATACATAAGAATATAATAACTGGAGTGTTACCAGAACTAAGGAAATGGTCCAAGTGCCTTTTCTCTTTAAGTACTGAACATAATTAATAACTGGAGTAATGCATAAGCTTTTATGAGCACTGGATATTGTGCTTTTCTCTTTCCCCTTCTTTTTCACTGGCGTGTTGACTCAAAAGGACTCTGCTCGCATCCTGGGCCCTTCAAGCTGATGGCAAATTTGGTTTGCAAACAGTATCAAGTTTGAAGAACCAGACCCTGTGTCCAGTGATATCCTGCAGCCCCTACATCTGCTTCATTTTTCCTACATCTCTGTATCCTGCCAAATTCCCCCAGTACATAACTTTGGCTCTCAGTCCCTCCTTTCCCCACCCAAGGCCTTAAAGAACAACATATTTTGTTTTAGAACACCAGGACAAGAGTCCCCAGTGTGCCATTCCATGTGAGCCATGTAAAGGAGGCTGGCAGGACTCTTCGAAAAAGGGTGTTTTTTTAAAAAAAAACCACAACAAACCCAAACCTGAGGAGGCTGAAAGTACTTGGATTTCACTAAAAACTAAATTCCTGAGAGGGGACACTTAGTGGGGATCTAGAAAATTAACTCTTTTAAATGGAATGTGGCTTGGCTACAAAACTTGTTTGCACTAGCAAGAGTCTGAATTATATTTTCAGTGTGTGCATATGTTTGGAGATGGGTTTGATAGATAGATCTGGATATAGAACATATTTAATCCTTGGTTTTCTTATGCTTTAATGACTGAGGTCTTGGTCTGGTTCCCAATTCAGAAAAAACCCTTGTCCATCAACCCAAAGGATGAATATCCAGGTTTCTAAATATTAATAATCACAGAGTATGATCTAGATGCTTTTTCACCCTCTGATATGGAGTAGGAAAAGATGAGGGTTAAATGGGAATCCTGAGTGAAAAAAGAACTGATTTTGTTGAAGTAAAGGAATTATCTTCAAGTTTTGAAAAGGGAGAAGTGAAGTTCATCTCATGGAATAGGAAAAATTACAGACAGCACAAGGCCATCTTCATTTAAACAGATTGTTGATTAAAATCTCTGTTATTCCTCCAGATAGATAAAAAAAGTGTGAGCCTAAGTCTTTCTAATTATAGATAAATTGTATCATTACTTCCTTTGCACGATTTCTTGTCTGCTGGTCTCATTTTATAAGCTGGTTTTATATTAGGAAAGCACTTTTTTTTTAAAGCTGTGACAAGAATAGCCTCTAGAAGGTGGTTTAAAAAACCCCAAACACATGCAAGCCTTGCTCTTGCCTCATTTATTGTGCCAGTTGTGTATAATTCCTCCAGGAGACACGGCCAGGTCAGACCTGATGGTGGGAAAGAGTCGTGGTTCACAAAGGACGTTCTCTTCTTATGCATTCAGAGACAGAGGGATGGTCTTTTCAGAGAGAGCACTGAGCTGGGAGCTCCTATTCAGCTTTACGCCCACAGACTGTTCCCAGAGTCCCTGTTTCCAAGGAATCCCCCATCCTATAAATATGGGCTGTGTTCTTTGTTCCTGGAAGCACACCCCAAATTGCATTGTGCTGCAATGAATGTTGTTTGCTTATGCCAAGTCAGTCACTCGAGGCTGGATCAATGACCCACTTGTTCATTTAGTATGTTAAGGACATTAAAGTGACTAAATATTAATGAACCTGTTGGAGTTTGTGCTCACTGAACTTTTCCATGATATCCTTCAGGGAACATGGCCCAGAACACAAGAAATTTGCTGTCCCTGCTGCTGACAGCCAGTCTGGGGAGGGCTTTGGAGTGACAGAGAAATATTGTTCTCTGCTCAGGGCAGAAACTCAAAGAAACAACCTTTATGGCCCACGTGCTGCTTTTGGCTGTGCTTACAAAGCAATGTGAGAGTCGTTCCTTGTATTATTATGGATGCATTAAATGAGGAATAGGGAGGTGAGACGACATATTCAAGGAGGATCTTGTAAGTGGTGAGGTCAAAACGTGGTGTTGTGAGTCCCTGATCTCATTATGTGCCAAGAAAAAACAAATGTGCCCAGAATTAAAGCAAAAACCAGCACAGCAGAGAGGTGACAGCTCTTAGGAGTCCAATAAGAATCCCAGAACGGTTTGGGTGGGAAGGAGCATTAAGGATTATCCAGTTCCACCCACTTTCAGGGACAGGGACACCTTCCACTAGCCCAGGTTGCTCCAAGTCCTGTCCAACCTGGCCTTGGACACTTCCAGGGATCCAGGGGCAGCCACAGCTTCTCTGGGCAACCTGTGCCAGGGCCTCCCCACCCTCACAGCCAGGAATTCCTTCCCCATATCCCATCTATTCCTGCCCTCTGGCAGTGGGAATCCATTCCCCCTTGTCCTGTCACTCCTTACCCTTGCAAACAGTCTCTCTGCATCTTTCTTGTAGCTCCTTCAGGTCCTGGAAGGCCACAATTAGGTCACCCCAGAGCCTTCTCTTCTCCAGGCTGAACAATCCCAAATCTCTCAGCCTTTCCTCATAAGACACCAAAGAAGAGCAAAGCAGGGATGGCCAACCTTGCCAAGGGGCTGGAAATACATCACCATTCTGCCCCAACTTCACCTGCAATGCTCCAGTGTTAGAAGAAAATACTCAAGCCCAGGAGCACAACTTCCATGTGATGTTTCACCCTGGAAAAATCATGGAGTAGACCCCCTTCCTGATGGATTGAATTCTAAGTAGTCTGAGAACAATCTGCCCTGGAGCACTTACAAATTACACCAAATTGTCAAGCCAAGGTGCTTAGAAGAACAAACAGCAGATCAGTGTAAATCGATTTTGAGTTCGGAAGTACTTATCAAAAAAAAGAAAAAAAAAGGAGAGAGGAAAGGAGAAAAAAGATTCCAACCCAACAGCAAGAAAGAAGATGTGTGCCTGGAGAAATCCAACAGATCTCTGCCTCCTTGTTGTGTGGTTTGACACAGATGCAGAGGCAAAGCCCCGGAGCTGAGGTAGGAACAGATGCACTGCATGTTTTATAAGCCTTGAAGGACTTTTCAGTTGTGCCTGGTGGTTTTGCATCTGCACCTGCATCTGTAGCCAGTGATTCCTGCAGAACGGTGTCACGAGTCTCCAGCAGCCGCTCTGGGGTCCCATCCCGGTGAATAATATCCTTGGGATATATATGAGCATGCAGAGGAATCACAGGGATGTGGGAGCCTGTGTTGGGGGTTAGCTTTTCAAAGTACTGTTTTAAGCAGGAAAAATGCTTTATTTCATGGGGGGAAATGTCGTATTGGAGGAAAAGAGCAGAGCAAGCTCCAGGCAGCTGCGCTCTTCGGAACAGAAAAACCTAAATCCACAAAAATTCAGGCTGTGATGGGAAGACTGGCAGCACCTTTTGTCAGTCCAAGAGCTGGGAAACAGGAACAGGAGAATAATTCCCATTTCATCCTACAACTCTGGAGATCTAGGAACAGGTTGCCCAGAGAAGCTGTGGCTGCCCCTGGATCCCTGGAAGTGTCCAAGGCCAGGTTGGATGGGGCTTGGGATAATGGAAGGTGTCCCTGCCCGTGGCAGGGAGTGGAACTGGGTGATCTTTAGGGTCCCTTCCAACCTAAACCATTCTGGGATTCCATGATAAACAAAGCCAGCCTTGGAGGTACTTTCCTTGCCACTCAGGCGTGCAAAGCAATTAATTAGTTAATTAACTATTGCGGAGTTCCTGACAGACTTGGTTAATGATGGCAAAAGCAGAGAGCTTGATAAAAACCTGGCAGGAAAACTGAGGTTATGAGACTCACAAATCCATGTGGATCCAGCCCTGGGAGTGCTGGATGCAGGAGAGGGTGTGCAGCGCACGTTTCTTTCTCCTTGGCAGCCGAATTGTTGTGCAGATTTCGGGTGGAAATCCAATCACTCCATAGCTGAGCTGCTCCATGGATATCCTGAAGTTGTCACTGCTCTGGTATCTGAGCTCTCCCGGTGGGTTGCAAATTGTTCTAGATAAATGGCTGCATTTATTTTCTTCTCATACTGTGTTCAACCACCTGCTTTTCTGTGTTGCTGTAGGAGCTTGTAAAACACTCCACACTTCATGGATTTTTGAACTGGAGCCCATAAACATGGCAGAACAAATTTGGAGCTAATTTTACAGTGGCACCGGTTGCCAGAAAGGACCATTAATTAAAGAAATCTTTACTCTGTCATCTGTAATAATCCTGATTAAAGGGTTTTCCCTTCTAGATCTTTCAGATACATTCTGTGTATGAACCTGCATGGCCTAAAACAGAGCTGAGGAAAAGACCTGAGGTTTTTCTGAGGGGAGAGGAGGTATATTTTTCACCTTTTAGAAATTGCTCTGAGCTAAGATCCACCTTCAAACCTGGCGACTTCAATGGCTGCAGGGAAGCTGGAGCCACAGTGATGCACACGCTGGTATTTATCCCAAAGATCCTTGTTGCCTCACAGGGCTGTTTTCCAGGTGAAATGAAATTTGGAACGTTACGTTGGTAACATATATTAAGTGAACCAAGGGCTGCTGGCTCATAAATCAGGAGTTATTATGCCATGCACACAGTTTAGTCCTGTAATAACTAAAAATAAGGCATTTTTTATTATTTGGGTACTAGGGAGTTTGTTACTTCTTTAAGCATGAAAATGGGATGGTTTCAAGTGAGGGTTTGTTCCTGCTGTACCAAACCAGTTCTAATTGTTTAAATGTTGGCAGGGGCTGCCCAGGGAGGTTTGGAGTCCCCAGCCCTGGAGGTGTCCAAGGAAGGCCTGGCTGTGGCACTCAG
>JAWWLV010000183.1:2225416-2237308 GCA_035041135.1 Platyrinchus mystaceus
GGAGGTGCCCAAGGAAGGCCTGGCTGTGGCACTCAGTGCTCTGGGCTGGGGGACAAGGTGGGCATCGGGCACAGGGGTGGACTCTGTGATCTTGGAGGGCTTTTCCAATCCAAATGATTCTGTGATATTTAGGACTGTAGGAATAACTCTGAGAAAACCGGGTTTGGGGTATTTATCTCACACCTCTGAGCTGACTCAGCCATCGACACAAACGAGCGCTCGATGTTTACTCGCATTTCCAGCGGCAGAAAGGAGGTTTTGTTGAGCACTGTTTGACTTGATTCATCTTGTTGCCACTCTCCTCTGTTTATTCCCATGGAGAAGGGCCTCTTCAGGGTCTGCAGAACCCCCAGAGAAGCAGCTCTCCCCCAGCTTTGCCATTTTCCAGGCAGGGAAGGGAGCGAGCGGCCGCCTGCACAAAGAGCAGTGAAGAGGTGCTCGAGAGATGAGCTCCTCCGGTGGAGCTGCTGCAAAAATTAAGGCCATTGGCAAAGGCCAGAAGGTCACAGTGAAGACTGACTGGAGAGAGAACAGAGTATAAACCAAGCTAAAATAATCAGGGTAATCAGAGAAAAGTGGATTTTTTTTTTTGTAAAAGTTACAGTTTTTGGTAAGATCAGGCATATCTAGAAATGTACAACAGGAAGGAAATTTTACTGTATTTCAAACATAATTTCTCTTAACATCTGATCAAATTTACTTTAATTCTTATTTATTACATTTTACCATTGCTCTCACCCCCTTTCTAAGCAGACTTTTTCATCACATTGCTCTTACAAGGCAGTTTGTTCATCTCATCGCATTCTCAAAAAGGGATTTTCTATTTCTTTAAAAAAAGCACTTTGAACTGCCTTTTATTTAGAATAATTAATCAACATTTAGAAGTACAAGAAAATATGAATTTTGTGGCTCTTAAGGACATGATTAATGGTGGGCTTGGCAGTGCTGGGGGAATGCTTGGACTAGATGATCTTTTCCAACCTAAACAATTCTGTGATTCTATGGTTCTAAATATAAACAGGAGATAGATTCCTAACCTTGCATTTTTCTTATTTGAAGCAGTTGGGAATTTAGGACAATAATTTAATTATTTTTTAATGTTTGACATCCTTAGTCTGTACTTTCTCCAAGAAAAGCTCATGAGGATCTTTCTTTGGTTTGATTTCATATATGTATACGTAGTCCATGAATGTCTATTGGTGTCTTCTCCTCTCTATAAATGTCCTCTATGTCTATTAATATGTCCATTAAATGCCATCTAATATTGGAAAGAGGTTGTTATGTGAGATAAAGTGGGTGGGTGAACACCCTTGTCCATCACAGGCTGTTGATACTGAGAATTGGGGACAACAGGGTGTGTTGATGGTGACCCTTGGGGTGACTCCTGGGAGAACTGACTTGGTGGCATCACATTTGTTGAGTTGATGCAGAACACTAAAAAACTGGTGTTGAACTCCATGATTTTGTTCTCTGTATCATACTGAAGCTATGAATTTAAATCAGCTACAAGGGCAGTGGTAGGTCTGGTTTATATTTATATTAATTAGTTGGTGTGAGGATCTCACCTCACAACTGAAGTGGAGGGTCAGTTCTCCCGGAATTGTCCACCCTTGTGTCACTCTCACCTCACTGACATTTTGTTAAAACAAATCCCCATCTCCTGCTGAATTCAGGGAAACATTTATTTCCTCTGTGGCTTTCCCAGCTTGGCAGCACAGGAAAGGTTTGGGTGATGATACCTGTGTTGAGCTGAACTAAAGCCACGTTCCCTCAGAGCGCACAGAGTTAATTATCCACGTTAGGAAGCAGAACTCCCTCTCTCACACCCCATAACAGACACAATTCCGGGAGCTGAGCACATTCACACCACCTTGGGAGCACACAGAGCACTAGATTTCACTGAGGGAGCACAAACTCGTTGCCCTGCTTTGCAGGAAGCTTCTCACTTCCACAAAGTTCAGCCAAACTCCTCCTCATCTTCTGACAGCTCTTGTGGTTCCAAATCAAATCACTTCTTATCTCCTTCCGTTCGTCTAATTCCACTTTTCTCCTTCTCCTGACACGCTGGTTTTGGCAGAGGAGCACACTCTGCCAGTTTGCCATCTGGTCCTCTCTTCTTGTACGACATCACTTCCCTGAAGAGACTTTCCATGGCACTTCAGAAACTTGTTTTATCCTTACCCATCCCTTCCAGGATTTGTCCACTCGTCTCTGAATTACCCTTTACCCTCCTCTTTCCGTGTCTGGAGGGCACTGAATCGCTGCATTTTATGGAAGCGCTGAACATTCCGTGTCTATTTTGTCCCGCTCTGCCTCGGTGAAAATCTCTGACAGCTTTTCTAAAAACAAGAATCATTTAAATTCACTCACAAATGTATATTCTGCCCGTCCTTGTAGAATGCAAAGATTCCTGCAGCATAACAGTCCCAATTGGATGCCTGCTCTGATTGCAGCTCCCTGCTGGAGAAAACTGTATGTTTTTATATACAGTGACTAAATGCAAACACTTGCACATTTAGAATTACTTATTTTACTCCAAGGCTCGGAACAAAAGTCTTCTAATCAGCAAGGTGGTCTTAATTTCATGTCTGTCTTTTTTTCCAGCAGGCTAAATAAAGCCCTGCCAGTAAATATTGATGATCAAATTACTTCTAGATAGGTATTTTTTTGCCTGTTTTTTCTTATTCTCTGATAGACACTTAAATAAAATAAGCACATAACACTGACTTCTGCTCTGCTACATTTATGCAATGAATTAAAAAGTATAAAACAGAACAGAAATGTCCCCATTATGTAAAATTTGCTGGCCCATTATGTATAATTTGCTGAAGTCTTTTGAGACAGAGTTACAGGTCTCACAGCCTTGACTTCAGCAGCTCCACAGCTTGGAAAACACAATTTTCTGTGTTAGTTTTTTATTCACTAGTTAATATGCTTTAACATTTTCTCCCAAATGTCTTGTCTAAACTATTTTTAAAAGAGCTCACAGTCTGCTACCAAAAGTCTAGTTCACTATTACAGTGAAAACTTAAGAAATCTGGAGATACATTTGACATCCTGAACTGCAAATCACTCCCTTTGTGCTCTGCGTGGCTGTGCAGCCTCGGTGTCCTATTATGGGGATGAATTTAAAGGAGAGATTATTATCATACTTCCATCCACATGAATTCACAGGATTCCTGGTGTGAATGAAGAAAGAAAACAGCCAAGCCAAATTCTCCTTGTGTTCTAAGTCTCGGAGATAAAACAAATGCTGCTGAACATAAGGTTTTAAGGCCAAACCCAAAAAAGGATTCAGCGAGTGAGGCAGACTCCAGTGCCTAAATCCAAAACTGCACGACCAAAATATCCTCAGCTCCGCTGGGGAAGGAAGAAAAATGTCCTGGCCATCCCCCCTGTGCTGGTTTTCAGCTTCCCTGTGTGCCCAGCTGCCTCAGCCTGACAGGAGATGTCTGGCTCTCCCTGGGAGCCAGAAAGGAAGAGGAACGGCACGAAGATCCTGCGAGCGCATCCTCCCACACGCAGAACTCACTTCCCATCACTCCCTTTTTTGTCCAAATGTTGCTGGTGGAACTGGTTGTGACGGCCCCTTCTCCACATGCAGGATTTTAGAGGGATTTGGCCAAGAAGCAGCTCGTTCTCATCTTCATCATCACCACATTTCCCCTCCCAGGAGGCAGCAAGGTCAGACTCCAGGACTTGCTGTAAGATGTGATGCTGAAGAGTCAGTTTTCCTTGGAACCTTTCTCCTTTCAGTCCTCTGACTCCTCTGGTTTTGTTGAGTGGCAGCACAAGGGGAAAGGAAAGGCAGAGAAAATCCTCTCACCACCAGGTTGGTGGGACAGGGATTTGGGCACCCCATTGTGAAGGGGCCTTTGAGCTCCCTCTGACTTCTATAGAATCCCAGAATGGTTTGGGTTGGAAGGAACATTAAGGATTATCTTGTTCCATCCCCTGCCATGGGCAAGGACACCTTCCACTATCCCAGGTTGCTCCAAGCCCCATCCAACCCAGCCTTGGACACTTCCAGGGATGGGGCAACCACAGCCTCTCTGGGCAACCTGTGCCAGGGCCTCATCACCCTCACAGCCAACAATTTCTTCCATATATCCAATCTAAACCTCCTCTCTTTCAAGTTGAAGCCATTACCCCTTGCAGAGGATGTGATGACCTGGTTATTATTTTAGAAGTCTTGATTCCTGCTGCCTCCCTGAAAGATGTGGGCAGATGTTGTGTCCCTGCCATCATCTCTCAGGTCTCTGAGAATCTGCAGGGGTTTAAAAAAGCAAAGTTTATCCCCATAATGCTGCGTGTCCTTGTCGTTACTGGGTGAAGGCAGTGCTAAATGTGAGAAATATCTGTTTCATTACCAA
This sequence comes from Platyrinchus mystaceus, assembly GCA_035041135.1. NCBI lineage: Eukaryota > Metazoa > Chordata > Aves > Passeriformes > Tyrannidae > Platyrinchus > Platyrinchus mystaceus. Next base: position 2,229,790 of record JAWWLV010000183.1, read on the forward strand.
ATCTCCTTCTGATTTTGGAAAGAAACCATTGGGAGATCATACATTTCAAAAGAATTCAGGAGAGGGATCTTTGATTCTTTTGGTATTCTCTTTAGTTCCTTCGAGAATTCAAAAGGGGTTTTCTCTAAAATATCCTTCCAGTGGTGGTGATTGATTTCCTGTCAAATTTATGGATTGTGCAGTGGCAGGAGGAAGAGATTTATCCCAATTGATGACATTTGTTATTGGAATTTTGGGTTTTGTTGGACTTCTGATTAAAGAAGGCCAGAGATTGGGAGAGCTGCTGAGTAACTTCCAAGTGACGAGGTGCTGACCTTTCAACATCTGGTTGCTGCATTTTTACCCTTTGAGGACCAGATTACGCCTCTGTTACTGGAAAAGCAGTCCTACATTTCCTTGGGGTCACTTCCAAGAGAAGGTAGAAGTAGGATGGTAGAGTTTGGAACATAAATGTTTATTTTTAGTGGGTCCGTTCGTGACAAAATATTCTCATCAACAAAATGGACCGAATTTCCTGTCTGCTATTTCAGCAGCCACGGGAGAAAGTTCTGCCCCTGCTCCTGCATTTGCAAAGGCTGCTCTTGCCTTCATGGCACCTGAAGAACTGCATTTGTAATGCATCACTCAGGAACTCACTGTGTGTCAGCAATAACCCCAGTTTTTCTATTTCTTAGTTATAAGAACGCAGCACAGTAACCTTTGATGAATTGGAAGTAATTTAACATTGATGCCATAAAAATTCAGGCCCAAGAGAAGTTTTATTTCATTTACATGGAACCTTCATATGGAATTCCACAGCAAATATTAGCCTAAAACTGTTTTTTCAAGCAATGGGTTTATATTACAGGATACAACCTTTAATGAGCTCAAACTGGCTTCAGTTCAAGATTGCAGCTGGTTTTTTAAACATTAAAACTGTCCCTTCAGCAACCAAATCCAAACCCCTGAGGTTGCTGTGCTCAGTACCTGAGCCTGTGTTCAGAAGCTGCTTTTCCTACCTTAGGCTTGTGTGCAAGGGTTGGACAGTCCTTTCCAGCAGATCCAGCTGCAGGACACTAAAACCCAGTGTAGTGAAAATGGTGGGAATGCTTAATCCAAGAGGAGAGACAAACCCAAACCAGACCAAAAAGGAATTAGGTCTTTTGCACCAAATAACTGATTTTCACTTTGTCAGTCTGGTTTTTACAAGAGCCTCTAACATTTCAGTCGATGAGAGACAGTGTTTTATAACTGCAGGGCTGGATCCCTTCAAGGCTTTGGGACCTCATCCTGTGGTAATGAGAGAATGTCCATTGCCTTCAGCTGGACCAGGATCAAGCCCTTTAAACATGCAATGAAACAGCTTTGCAAAGCCTGTGAACTTGAGCCCGGTATTTATCAAGTCTGTGTCATATTATATGTTGAAATCAGGCAACAATTGTGTTTTCACATGGCTTTGGCAGCAAACCAAGAGAGGCTTGGGGACTGTACTGGTTTTCTCATGGAGAGAAGCTGGAGGAAATATTTTTCCAACACCCTGTCGGGGTGGTTTGCTCCCCGTTGTCTGCCAGCAGCTCTGTCGTGGTGCTCGGCTCTGCAGGGGCTCTCCTCTCCATTTATTTGCAGTTAATATTTTAACCAGTATTTATGGGTGGAAAGACCCCTCAGCTCCTCAACAGCAGGACTGTGATAAATCCATCAGGCTGAGCCACTGCTCCTCCACCAGCTTCTGGTGAGGAAATATCCCGGTACGTGTGTGTGTGGAGAGGTTTGGTTGGTGGGGACACGTGGCAGCTTTCTGTGCACTGGTGGAATGAATTGTTGAGTCTCATTTAACTTAAAGACAAATTTTTCTGACACTGGTCTTGGATAAATTCAGTCTGGGGATCCACAATGCTGAGACAGGAGTGAGAAAACTGGTATTTCCCCCCAATATTTGCATGATGTTAAATGTGCCATTAAAACCGTGAAACTCAGAAGATGAACCTAGTGGGCTGTAATAATATATAATCCATCCCTGCAAGATAATCTCTGTACTCACAGGATTGACACTGAGATCACTGAAATCAGTATTTCTCTTCATTTCAAAATGTACATCTTGAGTTTTTGGCCAAACATCGAGATATTTAACAGCTGAAAGATGATAACTCCTGATAGGGATTATCATTAAACCTGTTTCTTGTTTGTTTGGATGTTATCTGCTGTGTGATTGATAAAGCATTCAAACCCTATGCAGAATATAAATTGAAATAACAGGCATTTGAATGTGCCAGCAACCAGTTTGGTGGAGAACTTTGCAAGCTTTGAGGTGCTGCCTGTTCAGGGCCTGAGCAGCTTCTGGGACAAACAATGACATTCCTTAAGGTTTTTTGAACTTCCAGTGTTTTGTGTCATTGCCTCTGAGTTTTGCAACAGCAGAGAACCAGCTGAGGAAGGGAAAGTGTGGGAACAAGAGCAACAATGGTTGTCAGAACACTTCCAAAAGGCCTGGGGGCAAATCCTATTCATTAAAAGAAAGAGGAAGCTCTGTGGATCTGCCCTTCCATGGGAGTTTCAGTGTGTGTGGGGCAGATGGTTCAGTGCAGTGTGAGTGGATGCTGTGCTGTTTGCAGGGCTGCTCTGGGCTTGGCCACGGGCCAGGACTGCTTTGACATCCCTACACCAGCTTCCAAGCACGGCACAGAGCTGGGTGGTGTGTCCTGCATTCCTGCTTGGCCATGTGAGTCAGAGGGGTGGTGGGTCTGTGTCCTTCCCAGCTGCTGTGTCCTACGCATGTTCTCTGCCCCACCAGACTTTCTGCAGCCCTCCCACAGTCGCCTTCCCTTTGAGATGGAGATTTCCAGCCCTGACACTGGTTTCTCCAGTGGAACTGTGATCAGGAGATGAGGCTCTCTCAGACCCAGAGTGCTGGTGGGCTGTAGGTGTGTGTGGGCTGCCCCGAGATCGGGTCGTCGCTGCTGGGACTCTGGGAACCCACAGCTTGTTTTTCCTCTCCTGGGAGCTCACCTGAGCCTCCCACTATATCCAGGGTGCCGGGGTGGCAGGAATTCTGCCCTCTGCACTCCCCTCCTGTGGCTCCTCCAGGCACCAGAAGTTCCAGAGAAGGTATTTTTACAGCCCACATTGTCGAAGTGCTCCCTAAAATTTGGCTATCCCTTTCCTGCCATATGTCCCTGGCAACTCCCTGGAGCTGAAGCAACCCCCCTGACAGCCAGCACAGAACCTGTCAATCATGGCCACATCCCTCCAGTCACTTGACAGGCCCCAGGGACCACCTGCTCCTGGGAATGACTCCTTTCCCTCACCACCCCCCCATCTGCCTTTTCCACCTCAAAGCTGTCCCCGATCAAACACCTGCTATTTCCTGGATCCATAACTCCTGCCACATTTCCATGCCCTTTCTTCCATCACCTGGAAAGAAAATCCACATCCAAGGACTACCTGTCAGTGGCAATAGTGGCCATAAAGGGGAGCAGCTTAAGCAATGTGTGGTTCTTATTGCTCTTGTTGGCACGGCTCGTGTGAGCGCTGAGTTTCAAGCCCTGTCATTTCTCATGTCTCTTAACTCCTTCCAAAGTCACTCACAGCTCATATCTGAAATTAGATTTGAAGTTTGGAGGCATCCTGTGTGTGTTTGTGAGCTCCCAAAGTTTTTGCCCAAGGATCTGGCTGTTCTTCAGAGTCTTGGGTTACTCCGAAGAACTGTGGAACTTTAGACGTAAAAAGAGCGTGAAAATGGTAAATGTTGCTGCAAGTTGCTCTTGTGACTATTGATATTTTAATTACTACCGAATTTATTGTTTATGTTTGGCTTGTATTTCAGTGCCTGAGTCATTGCTTTCACTCAGATCAAAGAATAGCTGCCTCTGTCTCTGAAGAGAGAAGGGCTTTGTTTCAAGGCTGGCTTCAGAGAGGAAGTTTCACTTGGGTGGCAAGAGGTGGTCCAACAACTCTATTTTTAGGCCGATAAAGAAAGTAAACAGAAACCAGAAATTGCCAGATATCAAGCAGATTTGTTACAGTGCAAAGATAAAACACCTATTGCTGAAAATGTAATGTGAAATCCCCTGTAAATTAGAGTTCTGCTGTGTCTGAGCATGTCCTAAAGCCACGGTGAAAGTGGGGTGTGGGACATGCAGGGGAGAAAGAGGAGGGGACCAGGACTGTCCATTTCTGGGGGACTTGCTCAAAGATCAGCTGAGACATCCAGAAAACATTTTCTGAAGCAAGAAACAGCAGCCTTTTGGGTGAGTACCAAAAGATTGGTGCTGAAATCCATCTTGGGTCTAGTCCATACAACACCATCTTGCTTAATATGACCCAACCGCAGTTTTTCCTTCATGTGTGTCAGTCCCTCACTCTGATTGTCAGAACAGAATTTGGATTGCAAGTGTTGTGCAGGGAAAACGTGGCAGAAATATCTGTAACCTCCTTGAAAACCTTGAAGAGATTGAAAGCACCTTTACTGAGACATCTTTATTTAGTAGCATCTTTATTTACAGCTATCTTCATCAGCAGAATATCAAAGGTATCAGAGAGGGCTCCTTGTATATTTGCCTTTTCAGATTCCCAACAATCTTCATTCTGTTCATTCTGTCTCTTCATTAATTTATCTTTTCCACTTCCATTCAAAAAGGATCTTCTGGTTCCTTTTTCAGGTCTTGATTTCTGCTGCAGCTCTTGATGTTTTGCCTTTTTTTTTTTTTTTTGTGGGTGACTAAAGTTTTTCTGGGAAGAAGTGAAATTATTGAAGACATTTCAACTTGACTATAAAGCCTGATTTGGAAACACTATTTTGATTTACTGTCAAATGGGAAAATGTCTGATGCAATTTTGGAGGTCTTAAATCTTCAGTTTCTAATTATGATTGTTTTTTTGTTTTGGGGTTTTTTCTTGTGCTGTAATATATATTCCTTGGCGTTGTTTAAAGTTGTTTTCCTGATCAGAGGTCAGATGAAAATGAAATGCTGTTAGCAAAAGCAGCTACAGCATAACCGAGTACAAACGTACACGTTCAGGAGGAACATTAACTTGATTAATTCTTGAAAACAAAAAATAGAGAAGAAAGTGTAACACTGATTAGGTGGGTTTAAGGAGAAAATTAAAGACTTTAATTATAACTAGATTTAGATTATAACTAGAACTAAAGGGCATGAGCATTAGTGGTTACTTAGGAAAAAAGGTACCTTTTTTCTCCTTCCCAGTGGTATTTTTGATCATTTTATAATAAAACAATAAAACCTCTCTGGCACATTTTGTTCCAGTTTTTAAAGGTCACCACATTTACACTTTAAGTAAGTCAAGATGCAGGGAATGACGTACTCTGGCCAAATATTTTGCCGAGCATAAAAGGCATTAAAAAAAAAAAAATCTCCTTTTTTTGTCTCTTATTTTAATAATTATTTTAATAGTGATTATTTTTTCTCTTATTTTAATAATTTTTTTTTTTTTTTTGGTCATGATGGGAGGTTGGAAAGCCTCAACAGCCTGAAGAGATGTTTTCTTCTGCTTGGTTCTGCTTTTCTACAGCTCCCTCAGGAGAGGTTGGAGCTGGGTGGGTGTCGGGCTCTGCTCCAGGGGAACAAGGGACAGGATGAGAGGAAACAGGGTTCTACCAGGGGAAGCTCAGATTGGAAATTAGGGAATATTTCTTCCCAGAAAAAGGCTGTTCAGCCCTGGATCAGTGGTCCCCCCAAGCCTGGAGGGATTTAAAATCTACATGGATGTGGCACTTGGGGACGTGGGTCAGTGGTGGCCTTGGCAGCAATTGGTTGGACTCGATGACCTTAGAGGTGTTTCCCAGCCTAAATACCTCTATGATTCCATGTTAAAATGTATAAAATAAATAAAAATGGCCTCATTGTAGCTCACTTGAGCTGCTTTTTTTGCCTCCAGTGTGACCCTTGCCCCCGTGAAGTTTGTGCTTTGCCATTAACTTTGGTAGAGCCACAGTTTTGCCCTGGTTTTCCCTTGTTTTTATCTCTCCTGACCTACTTTTCCCGCTGCAGACCCAGAGTGGAGTTAGGATTCAGTTCTGACTCAAGCAGCCAGAATAAAAAAAAAAAAAAAAAATTAGCTGTAAAATCTGGCTGCCAAATCTTTGTTGTTTAGTAATGCGTGACTTGGAAAGAATCCAGACCTGGAGTAAGTTTGCACGGCTCATATTAAAGAGAAAAACCAACCACCCAACACCAACCCTCTGCTTCTTTCCTTCTGCTCTGGTTTCATTTCATCTGGAAATTACCAAGATGCCATCAATATGAGAACCTCCAGCCCCAAATTTCAGAGGCACCGTTCAGAGCAGAGCTGCTCTTAAAGGGAAACTTGATATTCTAGCAGCAGAAACCGGTTTGGATTTATATTTAGTGACTTGCATACTTACCGAGTGATTAGAGTCTTTTCCATTTTCTGGCATGGGTGAAATGGTATGTTAAGACAGGATATAATCCTTTCACACTCCGCAGGCAATGTCACAGTGTGATGTTGGCACCGTGTTAGGCTTCCTTAACCCTACAACATGTTGCATATTCGCTCTTGGCAGTGTTTTAGAGGCTACAGGCACTAACCCAGAGTAATCTTATTACCTATAACCAACTGGATCTGCGTGGAAAGGGGAGCTCACTACAGAGAGAAACACAGCTACAGTCATTTGAGATTCAATTAAAAACTCTTGCTTCAGTCATTCCTGGGAGTCTGGAGCAGATTTCTTCAGCCTCCTCTTGGAACTGACACTTTCATTGAGGATTTTCTGAAATAACAAACATAAACTGCTGGTGCTCCTTCAACACCCAAATTGCATTTGAAATGCGTTTTGCAACATGTTTTCTAGACAAATGTGAGCAAGATCCTTATTTATCTCTGTGGTGTGTGCTGGTTTGGGAATTCTGATTTCTACCAACTTGGTCAAAAGGGTTTGATTTTGGAGAAAATGTACTGGTTGCATTTTCTTTACTATGTATTTCTTGATTAATTTCTTTACTGTGAGATATTTCTGCAAGGTTTATTTCGGTTCCCTCTCACACAGCTCATCCAGGAAAATTCCAGGCATTTCCACTCAAAACTTGAAGGTAGAAACAGGAATCAAACCTTAGAATCATTAAGGTTGGAAAAGACTCCAAGATCATCAAGTCCAACCTTCGACCGAAAGGTCTTTGCCTCAGGAAAAAATCCTTGGAAAACCAGACAATTATAATAACAATTTTAACAACGATTTTAACAGCAGCCACTTGAGCAAAACAGATGATTATTTTACAAAAGAGATGTTTATTGTCTCGCAGCATTCCATTCAGATATGTTTATTTATAAGAGAGAAAAATAGCAGAGAATCGAGGTGTAAATATTGTGGCTGTAAAAAAAAACTTGTGGACATTGATGCTGTTTTTAATATTGTACAGCTACTGTGCAGGACTGACATATATATATATAAATAAAAATATATTTATATAAAAATATATTTATATATATAAAATATATGTAAAATATATACAAAACCAGATGTATATGAGGCTTACAAAGGTATATAAAGGCAATAAGGAGCCTG
>JAWWLV010000183.1:2246824-2257428 GCA_035041135.1 Platyrinchus mystaceus
CCCTGCAAGGGGCTCTCAGGTCTCCCTGGATCCTTCTCTTCTCCAGGTGACCCCCCAGCTCTCCCAGCCTGGCTCCATGTCAGAGGGGCTCCAGCCCTTGGAGCATCCTCACTAAGGAAGTCCAGAATTCCACATCTTTTCTGTCTTTCTGCCCAAAAGTTATAAAAGTTGTTTCTGGAATGGCACAAATCCAACGAACTCTCTGGTCCATAACCTGCTTCTTGGCTTCCAAATAAGAGTTTTATCCAGGGATATGAGGGGATTAAATGATAGAATTATTTTCTATAATGTGCAGCTGTGACTGATTTTTGAAATGGTGGCTGCTCCAATTCCAGTTGGGAGAGGGGCTGCTGCTGCTGGAATGTGTTAACTGGGACATGGGGGGAGTTGGATCCCAGCAGGTACCAGACACCAATGCCTCCCAAACCCTCTGGATGTGCTCAGATGCATTTTGGGAGGTACCTGGAGGACTTTCAGGCCTATCAGGATGATGTTTCATGAGATTTATTCCCTTCCAGCAGAACTGCCTGGTGAGGGGGTTGTTCTGGATCATGGCTTGGATTAAGTCAATAACTCCATGCCAAAATCAGGTGTAAGACTTTGATGATCCTTGTGGGTCCCTTCCAACTCAGGATATTCTCTGATACTTTGCATAAAGTAACATTTTCATTTTTGAAATGTTCTAAGCCCTTTTAAAAAAAAAGATTTCCAAACCCAAAACGCTGAGGTTGCAGTCCCAGCTTTCCAGAAGAAAGGTACATTTTTCACACTATTATTTTCCTCCTGTACTTCTAAAAAAATACTATTACCTTATAATTACAGGTGAGGTTTAAAATAAAAGCAGTGGAAATCATTATTCCAGTGCAAGAGTTGTGATCCAGGAGGTCAGAGCTACCTGAGCAGGGACACTTCTTGGAGACTTTAATACTCTCTGGCAGTAACTTATTTTTAAGAGGTTAAGCCCTCATTAAGAGGAGATGGAATGAAAGATGGAAGGGACTTTATCCATAAACTAATTTGGAGCTGAGTCCCACGGCAGCCAAGCCCAGCTTTGCTCACACAGCACAAGGTAATGACATGTTTGAGGGTTGCAGCTGAGAACAGCTCTGACAGATCTGTGCACTGCCATCACATTTGCTAATGTGAGTTTTAAAACAGTCCAAAAAAAATAAAAAAATCAATCCCACTTGAAAATATTTCCTTGGGAAAGCTGAGAATCTGTCTCAGCGTTGCCTGGGAGGGGATCTGGGCACCAGACTGAGGAGGGTCGTGCTGGTGGCTCCTGTGCCCCCACCAGACACCTCTGCCAGGACTGGGTCATCTGTCCTGGATATCTCCAGCATGGGAAGTTTTCCAAGGATTCCAAATGAGAGCAGCATCCATGACTCCAGTTTGGAGAGCAGACTGAAGTCACCCTGAACTGTGTTTCTCCTCATACCTCAGAGAGTGTCCAGGGGTGGGAACGGAGCTGGGAAGGGTCTGGAGCAGCAGGAGGGGCTGAGGGAGCTGGGGGGGCTCAGCCTGGAGAAAAGGAGGCTCAGGGGGGACCTTCTGGCTCTGCAGCTCCCTGACAGGAGGGGGGAGCCGGGGGGGGTCGGGCTCTGCTCCAGGGAACAAGGGACAGGAGGAGAGGGAACGGCCTCAGGCTGTGCCAGGGAAGGGGCAGGTTGGATATCTGGAAAATTCCTTCCTGGAAAGGGTTGTCCAGCCCTGGCACAGCTGCCCAGGGCAGTGGTGGAGTCCCATCCCTGTGGATGTGGCACTTGGGGACAGGTGTCAGTGGTGGCCTTGGCAGTGCTGAGGAAGGGTTGGACTCGATGCCCTCAGAGGGCTTTTCCAACCTTAACAATTCCATGGATCTATGATTCTGTTTCCAGATAGAGAACATGGTATTTCTTAGGTTTAAGGTGTTATTTGGTCACACCTTTGGCTTTGGACAGGCTTTTCCCTGTGCCATCCTGTCTCACTGAGGGTGCCCACCCTGGATCCTGCTCTCCTGTGGATGATAAGGTGTGTCTGGTAGAACATTCCCTTGGAGGGCTTTTGGATTTTGGAACATGCTCACTCCAAGTCTGAATTTGATAATGTCTTGCTGTGCTGCAAGACATCTGTTTGAGGGGGTTTTTGGAGAGGACTGCGAGATTTCTTCCCACAGTGATGAGTGAATGGAAAGAAGCTTCCATAGGTGTTTCTCTGGCTGAGTTCCTGCTGGAACAATTATTTCAGTGCTTCTGGGATTTCATTACCTCGTGTAATTAGTGAGGGTGTCAGGAAAATTTGAGCCTGGGATAAGCATGATTTTATCACTTTAGATCTTAATAAGTCAATATTCTGAGGTTGAAGGTTTGGAAGGGGATTTGACACGTGGGTCTCAGAGGGAGAAATCACCAGCAGGAGCTTTGGGGAGGCAGCCCCTGTTTGCGCTGCTACTCTGAAGCAAAAGCAAAATAATTCCAATGAGAGCTGAGCTCTCTCTGTACTTTATGATCATCACACATTAAGAATTCACACACTGACAGCTAAAACAGCTCAGCCAAATTGGGACAGCTGGTTATGTGTCCAACCCCTGTGATCCTTCCTCCTGTCTCTAGTTCACTTCCTAAAATACAGGTTTACGTAACAGGTCACATCTTGGGGTTTGGTTGTTTTTTTTTTTTTTTTTCCCAAGAGTTCCTAAATCTTAAGAACTTATTGGGGAGGTTTCTAAACTTCCAAAATATCTGCAGATAAATTATGCAGATAGAGGGGTGAGGAGATCCATCTGAACTCACACATTTCTGGGGTACCAAGGGGAGCTTCAGCACCAACCGTCTGAGGGAATCGCTGGGGTTGTGGTTGCAGAGCTGGGCCTTGGAGTTAATCAGGTCTTGAAAACATCATTCCTTCCCTGTTCAAAACAGAGGAAACAAAACTCTCATCTTCTGCTTTTCTGTTTTGCTTCCACCACTTCAGTTTGCTTTTCTTCAGGGGAATTAATTTCGCCAGCTCAGTGCAACACCTCCCCTGGAATGCCAGGGAGAGGGGGAACACTGCAGCACGTTTTCATCTTGAAAACAAAATAATTGCTTTAAAAATAGCCTTAGATTCCTTCATTTTGTGACGTGCTCTCTTTAGACTTGATAATCATCCTTTCTTGTACTCCAGATACCTTCCCTCCCCACACCCACTCTCTCCTATCCCCCTGAAATTCGGGAGGAATGGGAGAAGATCAATCTGGCAGATTTATTTCCATCACCAGCTGAGGAGATGGAGGCAGCCAGCCTTCAAAAAAAGTTTTGGGGGGAGAGCTTTTTAACATTTTTAGTGAGGTTTTCATATTTTTCGGAAGCATTTTGCTCTCTGCAGCCACGTTTGGATGGTCCCATCTCTGGTGACCACAGAACTTTGCAACTCCTGGAGCAAACAGTGGGGAAGGAGCACTTCCATAGGTTCAACCACTTGTGCTTTTCATTTGGCTGCTTTAAAAGTAAGCATTTTCATTTGAAACAAAACAAAACAAAACAAAATAAAACACCAAAAATCAACTATTCTCTTTGGGTGCAGGAGCTGTGGGGAGCTGGGAATCAAAGGAACAGGAGCCACTCGGACAGACGCGATCAAATAATAAAAATGAATAGCTTTGGCTTCAGCCAAGCTGACAGTTTAGAGCTAATTTGGCTTTCTGACACATACCTCAGGAATGACACATGGGAAAAGCAGGTGGAAACACATCCATCCAGCTGCCACAGCCGAGGGGAAGTTGGAAGGAGCCTGCACACAGCAGGTTTCTACACGTTGGGTGGAAAGCGGTTGCTCGTTCACGTTGCCCTGTTGAAAAGCCCATATTTCCTTAATTCACTTTTAATGAAAAAAAAACCCAAACCCCTCGAATTTTCTCATCCCTCTTGTTTTTAGGCTGCCTTCCAAACATTTCTTAGTTGTCTGAGAGCTCCCTGTAAACGCTGGGCAATTCAGAAATACCTGAGGCCCACTTGGAAAATCCTGTGTTGGGGAAGGTAAAGGCTTTTGTTCCCCCCCACCCTGTGAATGACTTTCACCAAGGGAGTTCATTCTTTACATTCTGTTCTTTGTTGTGGCTCTGCCAAGTTGGGAGTAAACAAAACACTTGATGCCCATTTCTGTGTGGGATTTGATGGGGGTGACGTCCAGAGTGAAAGCTTTTTGGGGGGGAATAACAAAAGAAGCCTGAAAAGTGGCCAGTGTTTCTCTCTGAAATCCCGTGGAACAGCACGTTGTGCAATCAGAAAAACAGATGAATAAAAGGAGATGGATAAGTAATGTTTCTGTGAATTTTTGCTGCCTTGGGAAATAGGCTTGGGATGAACTGTTCCCTGGTTCTGCCCATCATCTCTTGCTAAACAAACCCTTATCCTGTATATTTTCAACCCCCCTTTCAAGGAAAAGTTTTCCCATTCCAGTCAAGAGCATCACAGTCCAAAAGAAGGGTGAGGAAGATGCTGTGATTATTTGTACATTAATTAATTATTAACTTTTCTAATTTTGATGCAGTTTCAGGCCTGTCCTTCCTTCTGCTCCAGAGAGCAGGGCAGGGGGGAAGCACCTCCTGGTTTTTCCCCATGGATTTCTTGTGGCACAGGCTCCATGGAGCCAATTCCCTGTCCTCTCTTGGAATTCACCCCTGATCCTGCTCCCTGTGTGGATGTGCTGGGGTGATTCATAAAAATGTCCTCCACAGAAATTTCTTTTCTCCCTCAAAAACCAGAGAGTTATTTTGGGAATCCAGAGAATTTTCCTTCCTCTCCATTTCTCTCCACCAGCAACAACCTGAAGGCTTCCCATGAAAAGTTTTGGTGGTTGATTCCAACTGTTAAAAATGTAGAAGCTCATAGTTATAAAGAATATTTCTTTCAAGTTATAAAGAATATTTTATTCTTCATGCAAGGAATCAGATTTTTTTTGCAGGAAAAAAAAATCCATATTTTTTTTCTAATGGAAGCTACTGGGTTGTGAATAAGAAATGTGGCCCCAAAGTCTGGGGATTAAAGGGAGCTTTAAATGTGAGAAACATTTCTCACATGAAAAGCCTGTAGAGGGAGAGCAGTTAAGGTCACAATCAACCTTTGCTAAAATGCCTATAAAAGTAAATATAATGCAATATAAGGTAACACAATATAATATGTAATATAATGTATTACACAAATATAATAAATGCATTATATGATATATATTTTATAAAATATATATTATAAAATATAAACATATAACATTTAAAATATAATAGATAAAAATATAATATATCTATTTTCCTGGACCAATAAATCCAAGTCAGGTATCTACATCACTACAGGCTGGAGATTTTTGCACAGTAATTCCTGAGCACGGATACCTAAAGGAAAAATAGTACTGACTGTGGTACAGGAGAGGCTCTGTGTGCTGTGGTGGAACTGTGTGTGTAGAAACTTTGGCAAAATGACTCAAAATTTGGCTTTTTAAAGCAAGTTCGATGCAGCCCTGTGTTATGTCATCTTCCTTGCTTTTTAGGAATTTTGTTGTTGTGCCAGTGTGACTTCAAGGCACAAAGAACCAGTCTGTGCCATTTGGTCCCCTGATTTTGTGCCTCATTTAAATCTGGTCACAGATCTCAGCCAAATATTTCAGTGATGGTGGCAAAGGACTCAAAGGGGAGAAAAATTATAAAGAATAATCTAAAATTTATTTGAATATTATGTCCAGCTCTGGGGTCCAACAGCAGGAGGATGTGGAGCTGCTGGAGACCACGGGGATGCTCCAAGGGCTGGAGCCAGGCTGGGAGAGCTGGGGGGGTTCACTGGGAGAAGAGATGGATCCAGGAGAGCTGGAGAGGGATTTGGAACAAGGGATGGAGGGACAGGGCACAGGGATTGGTTTCCCACTGCCAGAGGGCAGGGTTTGATGGGAGATTGGGAAGGAATTCCTCCCTGGGAGGGTGGTGAGGGGCTGGAATGAATTTTTCAGAGAAGCTGTGGCTTCTCTGGGAGTGCCCAAGGCCAGGTTGGAGCAATCTGGTCTGGTGGAAGGTGTCCCTGCCCATGGCAGGGGGTGGGGCTGGATGAGCTTTTCCCACCAAAACCATTCTGGGATTCTTTTGCTGAGATTTTTTTTGACAAGCCTCCCATGTCATCTGGCTTTGGGTGGAATCAGGCCAGGCTGGCACTTTGTGAACATCACCATGCAGAGGCCTTTTGCCCTCAGTAAGGAATCCTTCCTTCTCTCTATGTGGTCTGATAATATACAGAATACAAGTATCAAGGCACAATAATTTCAACTGTGAAATCCAAGCTCTTCTGAATTGAGGAAAAAACCTGGGACACATCTATGGAATAATGCACTGAAATACTCTGAAATACTGTGGAGAAAGGGAAAGTTTTTGCAGAATAAACACCGTGCCACGTCAGCTCTACGTGAGCAGAGCTGAGGGAACCGAGCAGGGTCAGCAAAGAGGAGACTTTCAGGAGAACAGCCACTGTGAGATCTCAGGGGAGGAGCCATGGAACGACAACAACAACAAATCAGGAGGAGAGTTCAACGTCAGCCTGGCAGAGACTCCGGTGTCATCTGTAAAATGAGATCCTGTGCCAGATCCTGCTGCCAATCCCGGCGTTTTTCTGCATTCACAAGTTCCGAGTGCGCAGCTGTGAGGCCATTGAATTTCCTGACTGTACATTTGCAGCTTGTGAATTTATCAGGAGGCATTTCCATCCTCACAATATTTGTGGAGAGCTGGGCAGGACGGATTGGCTTTTTATTTGGTGTGTCTGCAAATGCTGATCAGCAAATCTCTGCTGGACCAGAGGAAGAGTAGCTAAACCACACTGTTTTCTTAGTGGTTGGAATTTATATATCTTGATTTTTCAGAGCTCTTACTCATTGTGAAAAATAGTCACATATATCTATTCATATATCTATCTATATATATCCATCCCTGGAAATGTCCAAGGCCAGGTTGGACAGGGCTTGGAACAACCTGCTCTAGTGGAAGGTGTCCCTGCCCATGGCAGGGGATGGCACTGGATGAATTTTAAGGTCCTTCCCAACCCAAACCCTTCTGGGATCCTATGATAATTCCAAACTGAAACAGAGGAATGTTGTCCACTCACACAATTTTTTTTTTGTTCATTCTTTACTTTTTTTGTGTCTAGCTCTAAACAATCCCTATTTCCCACCATGCAACACCTGTATGCCAAAATCTTGGACTATTCCACCATTGATTTTTGTAATTATTATTTAAACAACTTGAAAATACAACAGCAGTGATTTTTTCATGGACATTTATGTTTGGGTTTTTTGTTTTTTTTTTTTTTTTTTTTTACATTTCTAGGCCTTTTTTTTTTTTTGGTAAATGAAGAAAGCAAAAATATCTGTTTAAAGTTGTTTGCTGAAGACCACGTAGGAAACCTCTTTTTTAACAATGGCCTATAAACTCATCTCTCTTTAACTGAGTATTCCAGGAATTGTGGGCAAAATTGTGCCTTAAAGGCACAGCTCTGAAGTAAAGTGATATCTGTGTGGAAGAAGGGGGGGATCTAAGAATAAAAAAAGTCTTTTTTTTTTTTTTTCATTTGGAGTTCACTTTGTAATATCTGGGCAGCTCGTTTTGCAGTGGGAACGCTGCCAAAAGCCTGGCTGTGTAGTAAATAAACATTTCAGGGAAAAGCTGGCTGAAAGAAGATGGCCAAGGAGGATCCTGAATGTCTACTTATTCCTTTATTTATTCGCCTTAATTCTGACCCTATATATGGCAGCTATATAGAAATGGTTGGTAAATGATAGGTTCATCCAACAGAAGCCCTGGAAGTGTCCAAGGCCAGGTTGGATGGGGCTTGGAGCAACCTGGACTAGTGGAAGGAGTCCCTGACCATGGCAGGGGGTGGAATGAGATGAGTTTAAAAGTCCCTTCCAACCCAGATCATTCTATAAAAATATAATTAAACAAGACCCTGCTATGGCTGCAGGTGCCAACTCTTCCTGCTCTGAAATGTGGCCTGAAGAAGCCCCTATCCCATATGCAGAGAGCAGCAAATCCCATGGTGTTGCCCTCTCCTTCCAACATCCAGCTTTCCCCCACCCTGTGCCAAGTGGGATCAGCCTCAGGAGTGGAGCTCTCACACAAAAAGGGGAAATATGTGACTTTTTAGGTTAATGAGGTCCCAAAAAGTGTCTTGGGAGAGGTCAGACACCGACATGAATGATGATCTGTGGATGTCTGGGATTCCAATTCTTTGGATGGGGACAAGGAGAGGATTCCATCACCTTCCCTGGCTCGTGTTCTGGGCTGAATTAAGATCAGTAAGTTCTCTCAGTTTGATCAAGCTGTGACTTACAGTAATTGATGCCACTTGGCAGAGCTTCTTGTGCAGGAACTGTTGGAATTCGATTGCTTCCTTCATCCCATCATCAGTGCTGGGCAGGACAAAGTTTCCCTTAGGATTGTCCTGAGGGATCCCCAGCCCAGCACAGTCAAGGGAGCACATACTAAAGAAGACAAAAAGTTAGGATTGGCTTTTCCCACTCTGCCACAGTCCTGCTGGAGCTGGGAGCTGAGTCAAACACCGGGATTATTTATCCTGTGCTGATGTGAGAAATAACAGAGCTCTTTTTGCCACAGAAAGTTCAGATGCATCTTCTTTTTTTCTGGGGAGGTGAATCTGATTTCACTTTCCTCACCAGCTTAGGGGAAGACAAAGCTGAAATCCTTTCGCTGGCCATAAGTAAACAAATAAACTCGGGAGTTCAAGTATGTGTGGCATCTTGTTTTCCCTGAGCAAGCAGTGTAAACAAACAAAGCAGTCCTTTTTTTTTTTCCCACTACTCCTGCAAAAGCCTGCCAGCTGATAATGGAGTAGTAATATTAACACATGCCCGCTCCAAAATATGCTACACTTGTGGGTCTTGGAGATGAGCTCCTCTGAAGCGCTTTTTCTTCGGCTGCCTGACAAGGTTTTTGGCTCCACTTCAGTCTGGGAAGGAGACAGCTGCTCAACTTCTGACACAAATGAAGAAAATTGATGATATGCCATCTCCCAAATTCCCTTTTCCCTGGCAGGCACTGCCAGCATGAGTGTTAGGAGTCATTCAAAGGTTTGGTTTTTATTTTTTTTTAAACATTTGTTGGGGCAGGATTTGGGATCTGCTGTTTCTAATAATGCTCAGCACTTGCAAGGAAGCTGAATCTTTGGGAACAAAAACAAGGATTGCAGCATTAATACTTCCACTTCCACAGCTTGTTTGCTGTTATACACTGAATTATCATCCCTGGGTTTGCATCATGTCTAAGCAATTTATTGAATCCTCTTTGTCGTGGAAATGCAGGAGGCAGAAACTTCAGGGAAGGTCCCTGTAAGGAGGGGTCTTTTGGGTGTGTTTTTGTGGGTCTGTGTCCTCCTGGGATAATCCTTTAAGGAAAGCAGGGATGTGTCTGTGTCACCAAGAGGAATAGTGTCAGGAGCTCACAGGATTTGTCTGCCCACTGTGCTGTTCCCTTAAACCCTGTTCCTCTCTGGATTGTGGGATCCTGGAGATGCTCTCAGGATTTTGAAGACCACTCGTTAAAGGGAACATGCATTTATTTTTTCAGATGAGTACAAAGGAAACTCCTTTTATCTTTCTTCACTGCCACATTTTTCTGCTCCTCGAGGTAACACAAAGTGTATTTTCCAAGTTATTCCCTTTGAACCATTTCCTGACTCGGAGTTTCATCTGCAAAACCCTCAGCTGTGCAAAGTGTACCTTCAGTCACTGTCTAAAAAGTATCAAATTTATTGTGTTTCCACCCCATTGCATTAGACATAAACCCCTATGCCAGTCTAGTTTTAGACTTTGTGTCATTTCCTGATTATCATGATTGTGGCAAAGGCTTTGAGTTCGATACAAGGTTTTGCTGCTCCTTTTTAAACCTCCCTGGAAAAGCAGCCTTGTAAAGCTCTGAATTATGCACATGACATATGCTGCCTGTCTTGCAGAGGGAACTGAAGAACCTGACAGCAATTTGCATTTTTGGAGCTGGAGAGCAGAGGCTGTAAAGTTTAGTCAGGAGTTTTTGGGACTCAGAGGTCAAACCAAGAAGAACAGTTCAGGGTGAGTCCAGAGATGGGAATCAGATGGAGCACAAGGGATGTGCCCAGAGCTGGCCTGAATTTAAATATAATCTACTTGGTGTTACTATTAGTTCACAAAGACACCTTTTAACATAGACTGGTAAAACCTGTGTCCCATTTGGCAAACTTGGAGGAATGGGCAGCAGGATCTCACAGCTGTGCTCGTAGGGAAATGCCAGCAAAGGTGATGTTATTAACTGTCCCTCTGTGCACAACTCAAGTCTGTTGTCTTTGTTACGGGTGCAATTAATAATTAGCATCAATTTTTATTACTCTCAGCTTGTTGTTACTGAGCAGCGCCTGAAGGCTTGTGTGAGATGGGTGAGTCCTTTGCAGGAGCTGTTGCACACCTGGAAGTAGAAAACCCACTGGGAAAAATTCTTTGTTTCTTTAAAGTAAAAAAACTTTATCCAAATATCATGGAATCCCAGACTGGTTTGGGTTGGAAGGGACCTTAAAGCCCATCCAGTGCCACCCCCTGCCATGGGCAGGGACACCTTCCACTAGCCC
>JAWWLV010000183.1:2282775-2306365 GCA_035041135.1 Platyrinchus mystaceus
GCTCCCTCAGCTGCTCCTCACAGGACTTACGCTCTTCCAAATACAGCAGGGAAACAGGTGAATTATTTTGCTGATTATAAATGACAAAGCTTGACTTGATCCTCTAGGAACGTTTGAGAAAGAGTTAATTGGCTTGAAAAAATTAATATACTTGAAAAGTATTACCCATGAATACTGAAATTGTGAACTTTGATCAGTGGAGCTGCAGAATGGTTTGGGTTGGAAGGGACCTTAAAGCTCATCCAGTTCCATCCCCTGCCATGGGCAGGGACACCTTCCACTAGCCTGGGTTGCTCCAAGGCCCATCCAGACTGGCCTTGGACACTTCCAGGGATCCAGGGGCAGCCACAGCTTCTCTGGACAACCTGTGCCAGGGCCTCACAGGGAAGAATGTCTCCCTAATCTCTAACTGAACCCCGTCCTATGTCAGTTTGAAGCCATTCCCCCTTGTCCTGTCACTACAAACCTTTGTAAAAAGTCCCTCTCCAGCTCTCCTGAAGGGCCATGTCAAATACTGAAATACTTTGCTCTATTTAATGAAAACACCCCCAAATCAAAGTACAACTCAGAACTTTTATATTTTTCATATCCAGACATGGAGTTGCACCTTTTTTAGGACACTCATTAGTGTGGAGGATCTGCACTCCCATAATATTAATAATAGCACAGCGAGCTGAGCATTGCTGTGAGAAGATGTAATTAATTAAAGCAGGGTCCTTGTGATGCCAGCAGATCTTTCCCATTTTTCATGTGAGAAAAGGTGAGGTGAGCAGTGAAGTGGATGTGCCCTGCTGGTGCAGCGTGGAATGGGAAGAATGGTTGGGGAAATTCATGGCATTCCCCTTCCAGAAATGCAAACTCTTGGTGGTCGCTAGATGTGATGAATTTGGTCACCTCACTTGGCTGCAGGGGTAGGTTTTCATAGGAAAATTGTTGTGTTCCTTCACATCCACATTGGACACACACAAAAACCAGGAATATAACTCAATAAATTCAACTCCAAAGGGGTGCAAACCCCTGAACACTCCACAGTGCAGGACTCATTTTTGAGACCTCATGTCTCGTCTCCTCTTCTCTGTTTCATCCTGAGCCTGTTCCCCGCTGCCAAATTCCTTCTAAGGTTTTTCAGACGCCTCAAAATCCAGAGATTCATTATCCTCTTACTCATTTTTTCACAGAACAATATTTTGACCAGTTTAATCATCTGCATGGAGAGTGTGGAAGTCTTGGCAGCTACTTGGCATACTAAGATAGATTCCCAAAAAGACCAGATATGCTTCTGAAATGCTGGAGAAGAAGAGAGGATATGTAATTCACTTATTAATCATGTAGGAGAACAGATAGAGTAATGTCTCTGCTCCTCGCTTACCTCTCTCCCTCTCCTCAAATTCTTTCTTTCCCAAATAGCTGAATAACTGAGGATATAAATCCCTGCATTGTTGTTTCATGTGCAGTTGGCTCCAAGCTGTCTTTGGAAAAGCAAAACAAGTCCCTTAAATGTTGGGCTTGGTTATTCTGGTTTTGTGGCTTCAAATGAAGTTATGTCAGTGCTGGGTTTAAATTTATATAATTTTAAGTCTGAACAGTGGAAGTTTTAAGCACATAAGTGGTCAACAGCTTTTTAGCCAGATTCTTTTTTCATCCCTTTTTCCTTGAAAAAAATATTGTACTGTGCACCCAGACACATTCTGTGACCTTTGTCTTCACTGGTCATCGTGATGTGGATGCTCTTTTAACACTTCCTATCTCAAATTTACAATATTTTTGCTGAGAGGAACAGGACTCCTTTAGGGAGTTGGATTCTTGGTGGTAAATCCATGAGAAACCCAGCCTGTATTAGACAAAGTCAAATGCCTTTTCCGTGTGGGATGGGGGGCGGTGTGAAATAACACAACATGCACCGAGCTCGCTATTATGTGTTCTCTGATGTCTACACAGACAGACAAGTAGCAGTGCAGAAAGTGATTATTCCAACATATTTCGAATCCATATGTTTATTCCTCCTTCCTTGCAAGATGGCAGCTTGCATGGAATGAAAAAAATGTGCAATAGGCTCAGATCCGTTGCTGTGCAAAAGCAGGAAGGTTCTGGAACAGGAGTGATCTTAATACTGGCCTGGATTGGAGCTGAGTTCACTCTGCTCTGCTTGTTCTGGGATATCTTCACTTTTGGGTGTTGCAGATTTAAAATGAGTGTCCAGAGCAGAATTCTGGAGTAGGGAGTGACCAGGTGGTCATTTCATCCAGCTGGGAAATATAAAGGAAACAAGGAGAAGAGATGACTGCAATGACTGGCAGCTTGCTGTGTTATTCCTGTCTTTCTAACTATTCAGCTAGAGAGGAAAATACAAAGCTCTGTGCTGAGCCTGCAGTCTGTCCTAGTCTGGGCTTGCTGGTGTCAGAAATTGCAGATGGGATGGAGGGTTTAAGTGGATTTAGACACACGTGGGGCAAAGTGAGTTTTGTAGGTATAGAAGGTATTTAGTGAATCATAGTCATGGAACGGGTTGTGTTGTGAGGGACCTTAAAGCTCATCCCATTCTACCCCTGCCATGGGCAGGGACACCTTCCACTAGCCCAGGTTGCTCCAAGCCCTGTACAACCTGGCCTTGGGCACTTCCAGGGTTATCTCAGTTCTGATACTGAGCCATAACTCTCCTAATTCTCTTTTATGACATTGTTAATGCTTCAGATTAATGCTGGATGCTGCTGAAAGGTTTGTGGTGCCACAGAGGTTCACCTGGAGATGTTATTTTTTGCTCTCCGTTCCTTTGGGCGTGGTGCTTGTTACTCTTCTTGTGGGAATTTCCCCCTAAAAGCCTCATTTGTTTTGGGTGCAAATTTATCCTTTATAATTAATTTCTCTCCTGTTTTGTGGGGATTCCCTCCCCTCCCCTTTTTTTAAATAAAACTCAACTTCTTCTGCTTTCAGATGTTTCTGGAATTTTTGGAGGTTCACAATTCTCTGCAGTTTATGCATCAGGAAACAATGATAATCACAGAAGTGTTACCTAAGCAATGAATGCTCTGATTTTGTGGCTCTCAGCACCTTTGGACCTTTGTTTATTCCCAGATCCAGGAGGACAACACCATGTCCGGCTATGTCTCGGATCTGAAGTCCATTAAGTTTGTCAGTGGAAGCTTTTTCTTCTAATGCAGCTCTAATCTCAGCTTTGGATGGCTCTGAATTAAAAGGAAAGATGGGGAGCTGTTCTTCCCTTCCCTCATTTCCACCACTTCCAGTGCCTTCACTAAATTTCCCCCCAGGCTTTATCCCATGGCTTTCATCCCTTTCTCTCCAGGTCGAGGCTGCTCCCCCTCCCACCTCATCTCTCCCCCCTGCTGATCCCACTCTGGAGAACAAACTCTCCAGCCACAAAACCCATTTCCACTGTCTGTCCCTTGGCTGTGCCTCCTGTCAGGGTGGTTTTTAGTGACATTAAAGGCGTTAGGGAGCCCTATTTTAATTCCGAGTGCCGCGATCCATCTGAAGACGCCTCTCTTTTATGTTGGCTCTGCAAGTGCAGGAGCAAAAAAGGCTTTTACGTAGAAAAAGATTGAGAAGAAAGGTCTCAAAGCTGTTCTGCTTCACTGGCACAGAGAGTCACTTCAACTAGTTCAGCTCAGACTTCTGGCAGCTCGTTAAGCTCCGTGTTGCTGCGATGACTTTTATTACGCTACGTGCGTAATAATTTACCAAAAGTATTCTTTGTGTCTCTAAGTCACAGATGCCAAGTGACAATTCAATTTGAAGTCATGATCCCATCTTTGTGGACATTTTAATGTACCTGGATAGCAGAGAAATGGTTTATTTGATCTTATTTTTTTCACATTTTCCTCACATAAATGGTTACCTATCCAAATAGTTGGCCATAAAACTGTATTCGAATGTTGCAAGTGCAAGATATTTATTGAGGAAAGAAAAAAACCTTGAAGTGTCATTTCAAACGTTTGGAAAAATCAAAATTTGGCTCTTCTGCTCTGTCCAGAGTGGTGCATTCTCAGAGTAACATTTACATCTTTACTTGGTAGGAATGTGTGGCATCTCTGCCCCTGGAATGAGATGATCTTAAAGGTCCCTTCAACCCAAACCGGTCTGGGATTCTGTGATTTCAGATGAAGGTAATGATAAAAATAAACAACCCCTCTCACTTTATTCTGTCAGCAGCCCTCACAAGTGTGCTGAAGCCACTGTAACACGCTGTCATGCTCTCTAATGGCTATAATTCATCACGGGAAGCCATCAGCTTGAAAATAAAATATTGCTCTGTAGCGTGGAGATTGATGGTCGTGGCCTGTTTATTGATTGCACTGGCAAAATGAAAAAAAAAAAGAAATAGGGGAAAAAAATGATTAATTTTTTGAAAGCTGATAGCACCACGATAACTGATTTGAAATCTGCCATTTCCCCCCCTTTTTTTTACAGTTCTGTATAATGTGGCTGCAACATAGAAAGACACAGAAAATATGGTGTTATTGTGCAAAAGCCAACTTCACATTATTTTTCTTTCCATATGTTTTTCAGTGCATTAAATATTTAAAGCAGTGTCATCACTCTTCAAAAGTGAATATACCTGTCAACCCACCCCATTAGTCCTTTACCTCTCAGTCTTTCTCATATTTTGAAGAGCCCTGAGTTCTGTAACAGTAAAATCTTTTTTAAATAAGAGGGAAGCTGGTTGAACAAAGTATGGGAAAGGGCAAAGTGCCCTTTTTCCCTAAATAAATTGGATGTCATCTGATTTTCTCGTTCCTGCTTATTTAGTTTGAATGGAGAGAAGCAGATTCCTGGTTCCTGAAGTTCATGGTTTTCTGCTGAGAGGAGAAGAAGCTGATGATAAAATAAAGACCTTAGACTGGAGGACAGGTCAGTGAATCACAGAATCTTGAGATCACAGGGGTTGGAAAAGCCCTCCAAGCCCATCGAGTCCCCCCTGTGCCTGATTCCCACCTTGTCCCCAGCCCAGAGCACTGAGTGCCACGGCCAGGCCTTCCTTGGACACCACCAGGGCTGGGGACTCCAAACCTCCCTGGGCAGCCCCTGCCAGTGCCTGACCACCCTTTCCAGGGAGAAATTCCTCCTGTTTTCCAACCTCCCCCTCCCCTGGCACAGCCTGAGGCCGTTTCTTGTAGGACAGATCAGTGAAACCTCAAATCAGAAAAAAATTAGAGTTGAGGGTGATGGTAACATTGGAGTTACAAAACAGGATAGAAAATCCAGGAATGAATTTGTGAGTCTCTCCTTTTCCCTATTTGGGAATGCTCTCGGTAGCAAACTGAGAAGATTTTCCATGAATCTGAGTCTCAATTATTGTGGATCCAATCCTGAGGGATTATATACATCTCACTGGGTTCCAATTTCAGCAGTTTGATTTGATTCCCAGTTGGGTAGCCATGGTTACATCCACTCCAAAGCCATCTCCACTTTTGGAAAAAATATATGACCTTAATGTCTTTTTGTGAAAGTAAGAAAGCACAGAGACATCTCCAAGTATCTGTATTTGTTAAATTCCAAATTGCCTTTCTAAAAATACAGTTATGAACTCCTTGGGAATTAGAAGGAAGATATTTATTGCAGAAAGCACATTTTAAGGCAATTTTATGCTGAAATGGGGCCTAAAATTCTGGCCTTTTGTTCTTGTCATGGGGAAACAGAGAAAGAAAAGCCTGTGATCATCCTTAGGTTGCAGTGATCAGAATAAAGAATATTTTCTGATCTTCCTTCCCCTTGGGCTTTTGCTGATTTTAATAGAACTCTTCATCTTCAGCTGCAAATTCAAGGACCAACCTCTGTTCCATTAATCCCATTGTAATCCGTGGAGCCAGTGAGCAGATAATTTGTTTAAGACTGTTCTTGCTCCAATGGCAGATTCAGATCTGGTTTAGAGGCTTTTAATCTTTTAATTCTTGCTTGCCTCCAAATTTGGAAATTATTAATTAGCCCAAGACTAAGGAAAAAAAAAAATCAGTGTTGGTGGTTTTGTGGAGAAGAGAAGGCTCAGGGGGACCTCACTGATCTCCACAAGTCCCTGACAGGAGGGAGGGTGGTCTTTTCTGTCATGTCTCAAATCAAAGGATGGGAGGAAACGGCTTTAAGTTGCACCAGGAGAGGTTCAGATTAAATATTAGGGGGGGAAAAAAAAAATCACTGAAAGGGCTGTCAGGCGTTGGAATAAGTTGAGGGTTCACCATCCCTGGAGGTGTTCAGGAGGCATTTGGATGTGTCCCTTGGGGCCACGGTGGAAACACACACATGGCCACCCACCTCCACAAATACACAGATATTACTCTGGTGAGCTCCAAAAACATGCCAGTTAAAAATAAATAAACCCAACATGTCCAGCCAAGGGTTTTGTTTCAAGCAGCAATTGTAGCTCCCAGGATTTTGTTCCATTTTAATTCCGTTTTCGCAGTACAAAGAGGAGCCTTTGTTTGCACTCAGGAAGAGCACCTGTGGAATCTTTAAACATTCTCAGGCATGTTTGAAAAGCTCATCCTCGTGGTAAAGATTTAATCTATCAAAGTGGTATAAATAATGTAGACATAGCCTCAGGTGTCACTTCTTCCCCTTGCAGGTCGGAAAAGAACAGAAGCAGCTCTGCTGCATTTTAAAATACGGCTCAGGTAGCAACAGAATCCTGGGCTACCCTTCAATTAGGGGTGTCTTATTTATTACTGATTATTTAGAAGGTCCAAAACCACACTTACAAACCACCAGGCTCCTGACCAAGAAAAAAACATAAATAGCAAAATAGTGTCTTATTTAAAAAAGCCAAAAAAAGTCCCAGGGGTACATCTAAAGGCTTTGCTTTTGGAGTAATTTAAGAAAATTACTCAGCAGAGGTTAATTGATTTATGTTTGACAGGTGACACCCTGCTTGATGAATCTCTCTTGAAAACTAAACCTCCAAGACAAAGCCACCTTGTTGTAAGACTTAAGTAAAAGCACCTACAGTGTGCAACAAAAAACACCCTTTCAGGATTCCAAAATATTCATGTTTTGCCAAAAGTCTGTTTCCACAACAGAATCCAGGAAAGCAGCTGCGCTTTTTGCAATGTATTTGCACCAGGGTGAGCTCACAGATCCTGTGAGGTGCTCTGGGTGCTGGAGAGGTCATTAATTAAAAGAAAAAACCAAAACACTCCAAACCCTTCCTTCCCATTTTTATTAAATATCTGCATTTTCTATCATGTCTTGAAAGTTGTCTGTTGGCCTGGACGTTGAGGTACGGTGAATTCAGATGGATTGAGGAGGTGTAAATTTAATTGTTTCATGCACTATTGTATTTATCACGCCACTTCAATTCAGATTTCTACCTCAAAAAGAATGATTGAGAGAGGTGATAATTTATGGTTCAAATGGAAGCACAACCAACCAAGTGCTTTACTGGCTGTGATGTACAAACTGGTGAGGTGCTTCCTGTGTAGGTTCCTCTATAGGATGCACTTATAAAATGTGGCATTTCTTTCCCCAAAATACAAATGTGTGAAAAGCTCATTTTGCAACACGAAGACCGGAGTTGAAGAAGTCACATTTATCTGTTGCTGCCTCAGACATCCCGAGCTGCATAAATATCGTGTTCTGTGTCTTTGCCGTGTACGGATTCGGACGCGCGAGCGGAGCTCCCAAATCGGGAAACGCGCTTAAAAAGTGGGTTTGGGGGGTGGTTGGGAGCCAGCATCGGTTTGTGGGAATGCTGGGGAGTTTTGGGGTCTGTCCTTGGGCTGTGTGACAGTGGAAAGGAGCCCTCAGAGGCGGGTGGGATGAAGGGGGGGGCTGTGCTGGGGGGGATATTGGGACGCGTACAGAGGACCCCGCGCTCCTTCCCAACGTGTGTTCCCAGACAAACCCGGAGCAGTGCGAGTGTAACGCTGACACTTCCCCACAGATCTGAAGGAACTGCAAGCCCAGACTTACCAGACACCTGCTCTTTCTTTAATTTAGCTTTTCAAGAGAGCTAAGCCTGGGAAGGGTGTTGCTGTCATGTCTCGTTCCCATCACCTTCCAGGCTGCTGCACTTGGGTTGGAGAGGAGGGTCTGCTCCAGAGTGACAAGTGTCTCCAGGAGGAATTTCTGTGTCTCCCCCTGTGAAACAGCCCACCTGAAGGCTGTCCCTCATTCCTGAAGGTTCAAAAGGTTCAAATAACTGGTGATGATTCATAAAATATGCAGCTGAAACTTTTATCCCTGTAAATCTGGGTGATATTGGACACAAGTGACTTTGGTGTCTGACCCTTGCAGTGTTAGATGTGCACATTTCACAGTGTCTGAGTTTCCACAGACTCTCAAAACCTCCAGGATGAAGGTTTGGTGGTTCAGGGAGCCCTAAGGAATAAGGAACAGGGACAGGGGCTGATACCCAGCACAGTGTTGCCGTCATGCCTTCAGCAGGTGCTTCTTTGTCTGTTCCAGGGTCTCAAATGAATTCTTTGAAAGCTTTCAGTGGTGTAGAAAGATGGACAAGGGCGAAGGGAAGGAGAGCAGAAAAAATAGCATTTTTTCTGCTAGCAGAACTGTGTATGAGAATGAAAACAACTGTTCAGCTGCTTCTTGGGCACGTCTGTCGCTGAGGGACAGGGCACAGCTGGAGACGTGGTGAAACGTTGAGTGCCTGATGTGCAATCCTGGGATCACTAAGGTTGGAAAAGACCTCGAGATCGTTGAGTCCAACCATTTCCCCAGCACTGCCAAGGCCACCACTGACCCATGTCCCCAAGTGTCACAGCCACAGGGCTCTTGAATCCCTCCAGGGATAGGGACTCCCCCACTGCCCTGAGCAGCCCCTTTCAATGCTTGACCACCTTTTCAGTGAAGAAATATTCCCTAATATCCAACATAAACCTCCCTTGGGGCAACTTAGGTCTCTTTCCTCTTGTCCTGTTGCTTATTTTCTGGGAGATCAACAATCACCTGGCTCCAATCTTTCTTGAGGGAGTTGTGGGGAGGGAGAAAGTCTCCCTGAGCCTCCTTTTGTCCAAGCTAAACACCCTCAGCTGCTCCTCATCAGACTTGTGCTCCAATCACCTTCTGCCTCGGGCTATATCACATCCCTAAATGGCCCTGGGATGGTCTTAGAGGGTTTGTTAGGAAAGCAAAAGGAGGGTGAGGAGGCAAATTCTGCTGGGGTGCCCTGTGTGGTGGGGAACAGTCTCCAGGCCTGGTTCTTTGAGCTGCTGAAGTCACACCTGAGCCTGAAATATCACCTTTTCTGCCTTCTGGCCTTGCACAGGAGCATTTGTCTGCAAAATGTAAGTGGCTTAAATTTATTACTGGTCTTGCTGCTGTTCCTGGAGTTGTTCTTGACTCTGTTGTGGTCGAATATAAGTCAGTAAGAGGTTGTTCTTTGAGCTGGGGAAACATCCAAAAGGAGGAAGGAGCTAAAAGGTGTAGAACGGTCAGAAAGATCTGTAAGAATTAGTGGAAAAGGGTGGGGAATTTTGGAGTGTTAAAGGCACGGTAGGACCTAAATAAAAATTTGTTGATTAAAGTAAACAAGAGAACAACATCTGAGGTTCAACCTGATGCAATGAAATCAGTTTAAATATCAAAGCCCAAGTTTTGAAGTCACATCCATCTCCAGTGGTACTCCTGGGGTGAACTTCACCCCTTTAAAGTAGAAGTATGGAAGAGTTTTTTCTTATAAATCTTATGCATTTATCTCATCTCTGCCCATGAAAATCAGTTTTAATGTGTCTCCTGCTTTTTACTGGTGGAAATGAGGCTGAGAAGTTCAGGGGTTCCTGTCTCAGCACACCACTCTCCTACCATGGAAGCCCATTCTGCCTCCAGGCTTTGTATTTTAGCTCCTGGCTTTGTAGAGATGAAAAACTTCTATAACCCTGTCAAGTAATCCCTCATAATTCCTGTAAAGTTTTCCAATTCCTGCCAACTTTCCCAATTCTCCTTTGGTTTCATATGCCAAGGACTGAATTCTTTTTAGAGGGAGGTATTAAAAACTGGGAGGGGAAAAAAAAAAGTCAGCTATATTCAATTTCAGGTACAAAAATTAATTAGCCCAAGAATTTTAATTTTAGCACTGGCAAGTCATACTAAATTAGCTTTCCTGTGGGAAAAAAGAAAAGTTCAATTAAAACAAAAGACCTGTGTGCAAGAGATTCTGCAAACTACTTCAAGTTGGGTTTTCAGACCGGTGACAAATTAACAGGGATATTAAGATTTTATTCAGGTCTGCATTTTAAGAAACTCTAACTATACCAGTGAGCCAAAGATAAATAGAGTCAGTTCTGCATGACTTCTGATATAAAAACTAATAGGATGGAAAATTACTTTGAAGTAGGAGAAGTGCCTAGATATTAGATAATTAACACTGCTTAGCTGAAGTTCTGTAACAGTTGAGTGACAACAAGGTTTTTCACTGTCTATAACCTGAGAGCAAAGTCTCTTTTGTTACTTGGCTTGACAGGAGTGATTTAAAAATGTATTTTTTTTTGTGGATTCCATGAATCTTCTTATTCCTCACAGAACATCCTGGTGCTGCCTAGAGCCCACCTCAGCCTGGTTTGATCCAACTAACCAGGCTCATCTCGTTTAGCCCGGAGCACTTATGGAGAACATAAGCTCAGAGTGGTTTTATCTTGATTTCTGTGCAGGCAAATGAATAATTCCTGAGGTTCCTGTAGCCTAATTTAGTCCTTATGCTCAAAGAACTCACCAAAAATTTAAATTAGCTCGTTTAGTCTGGAATAAGTTGCCTTTCCACGTGGGCATGTCCTCAGGTGGAGGCAGTCAGTGAGTTTTCCATGTTGTTTGAAGACAAGGTTTTGAAAAGCACCTGGGAGTTTCTTGTTGAAGGTCAGAGGGAATTTTATACATATTGATGAAATCATAGATTTCCTTTCCTATATCTTGGAGTTTTTTTGGTTTTTCTTTTATTTTTTATCTAGATGCAGGGTGTCAGAATGACATCAGGAGTTCATTTGGACACCAGGTTTCTTTTTGGAGCTCTTGAATAAATATTTTCCCAATTATTTTCGGCTTAATTTGGAATAATTTTCACGACTTTTGAGGGCTCAGATACCTAATTGTAATTTTACAAGTTATTGCACTTGACCTTCTCTTTGGCCAAAAACCTTTGCAAGGACTTACTTGGTTAAATTATCCAGAAATTTGTTTCCATGGATGAATCCAGGAAAAACAGTTCTGGTTGTACGACACTTTGGGAACAGAGATGGAGTGATAACTGCTGGGTGTGGGAGATCCTGTCTTTGGTCTATCCCATAATCACACAGATGGATAATGGGCAAACATCTTCACTTGGGTTAGAACAACCCAAGAATTCTTCATCTCTGGGGACATAAAGGCAATGGAAGAGCACAGGGAATATGTTCTGGGAAACTATAAAGGACAAGGCAGCAAGAAAGGGGGTGCCAAAAGGAAATGTGGAACGTGGAAAAAAAGACTAAAAAACATTTTCAAAGAGTGATTTTTCTGGATCAATCTGTGTGTGTTTCTCTCTCTAACAGCTACCAGACTCAAGAAATTGGAGAAATTAGTGATTTAAATGACTTTACCAAGTCCTTCTGTTCAGAGCAAGGCACAGGTTTTTGTGGAGACCTTGTTTAGGCCCAAGAGGGGCCACAGCCCTGCCTGGTTTTAGCACGGCTGAGCCCAAATTAACATTCCATTTGGGCTGCTTTGCAGACACAATCTATCTGCAACATGATATTTATCCCTCCAGCTGGCAGCTGTGGTGTCAAGTGCTGCAGATAGATGAGGCCATTACTACCATACAAATATTTTCTTTTTTTCCATGTTCACTGTTTGAAGGGATCACACTTGACAAGGTTTGCAGCAAAATTGCCCGGGGTGAGAGTCAAAATTCTCCCTTCTCATATAAAGACATTTGGACTCTCTAAAGTCCAAAGATATGGAGAGTAAGTGGTTGCTTTCTGAGGTTAAAAAAGCAAGATCTACTTGCAACTGGCAAAATATGATTTAATATATATTTAACACCCTGGTTTGGAAAATCAAATTAGTATAGATTTGCTGTTAAGAATGCTCCCCAGCAAGAACAAATCTCTCATGAAAAACTCCTCTGAAAAAGAAGAAAAATCTCTTTTGTCTGACAAACTCCTGAATTAAGTAACACTTGGATGTTGAAAGATCACAACAGAGCTGGAACAAAAGAGAGGAGTCTACTGACTGAGAAAGCAAATCATTCAAATGTGCCTGGCAAAGGGTGCTGAGGGTTTGCTGTCTTGAGGGTTTTTAACCATCATTCAGGCTCCTGTCACTGTCTGCTTGAAACAAAAGTCTTCAGACTTGCAGGCACAGGGAACAGCTCATGGCTGTCTTCTTCTCATGGAGCAGGGAATCAGTGCCAAGCAAATCTGTCGCCTTCATTCTGGTCATGGATTTGTGTATTAATGGCGTTGTTCAAGTGTTTGGGAGCGAAGCTGTAGATGAACAGCTTTCCAGGGCCTAAAGGAGCTCCTGGAGAGGAACTTTGGACATGGGCTGGAGGGACAGGACACAGGGAATGGCTTCCCACTGCCAGAGGGCAGGGTTGGATGGGATATTTGGAAGGAATTGCTGGCTGGGAGGGTGGGGAGGCCCTGGCACAGGTTGGGCAGAGAAGCTGTGGCTGCCCCTGGATCCCTGGAAGTGTCCAAGGCCAGGTTGGACAGGGCTTGGAGCAACCTGGGCTAGTGGAAGGTGTCCCTGCCCATGGCAGGAGTTGGGATGAGACACAAACACAAACCATTCCATGGTTCTCTGAGTAGACGGATGTAGGAGAGGCCCGGAGAGAATTAGGGACAAATTATGGATATTTTTTCCTCAGGTGGGTTGTTTAGGGGAGATGCTTTGCTGGAAGGAACCAGGGATGAGCAGATCCATGGCAGCCCTGGCTCCGGTGCCCTTGGGATAATGGAATTTAAACCACTGAAGTTTCCATTAAATTCCACTGAATGGAATTTAAACCATGGGAAGTGAGAAGGGGGTGAGCCCTCGAGGGACTTGATCTGGCTTTGAAGTTGGCTCTGTTTAGAGCAGATGTTTGGACCAGACACTTCCAGAGGTCTTTCAGATGAGGTTATTCCATAAATGTCTGATTTCTCGGTTTTGTACCAAAATGGGGAATTACTGGAGGTTTATTTTATGAGCTCAGAATCTTTGTGCTGTGGATTTGCTTCAGTGTTCAGTGATTTGCAGAGCTGGTTTTCTAACGCTTCCCTTGTGTTGTTTTCTGGCTGTGACTTTTTGGGAATTGCTGAATTTGGGTTTCGGTGCTTTATCACCAAGGAGAGGCAAAACATGGAGCAAAATATGTCTGCCTTGGCTTTTAGTCTCAATAGTCCCATCTAAAGTATCAATTCTCTGTTAGCCTCTTTCTGTTGAGCAATCAAAATACAAAGTAAGTGAAAATTCATGTTCATGTTGATTGGAAATGTAGTTATTGTGAACTTTATAAAATACCTGACTGTAATTTTAGAGCATTAAGATAATTTACTAACCATATCTAATAGTACTGAAATAGAAATACCTCTAAAATTTCCCAGTATTTTATCTTTGAGTTCTTTTTTTCTCTTTCAATCCAGACTCAGGTTAATGTTCTTGCTCATTTCTCCTGCATTTGTGTCCCATTGCAGTGGTTGGGCTGTAAATATCACAATTGTTTGGTTATAAGGACTAGATCAGTTTGTTAGACAAGCAAACAAAAATGCACTAGTGATGTTTGCTTTTAATAAAAGTGTTTTGCTGAGTTCTATTGGTCCTGCTTTAATTTTTTTTCTTGAAAAGTGATTTATGTGTATTTTTTTATCTTAAAAACCAATGATGTGCTTGGGAAGAAAATTCCTACATCCAGCTTAGTGGTTTTGTATTTAGATTATTTCCTAAGAGGTGGAATTCTTATAAACCATCAGGTAAATTTACATTTAGTTGATTGTCCTTTCCTACCAACTTTCAAAATCGCTGGGAATTCGAGTTCCATGGATTCAGATGAAACTTTTATAACTCCTGTTCAAATTTAGCTTAACTTTTGATGAAGAAAATACTCAGCTTTCTTCTGCACTCCCTCTAGTGTTTAAGGTGCTCCATGGCTGAAAAGAGACAACAAATACAGATTTGTCTTCACCCAAGCCAGGGAAAGAATGAATTGAATCTTTTATTTCTTCTTGCTTTGCTTCCTTTTGGGTTTGCTTTGGTGGGAACTTGAGCCTGTTTGAGCTGGTAGCAAATGTGACCAGTTGTGTTCGAAAAATTAGGGTTAAGCTGAGCTTTAAATGTAAAACAGCTTCAAAATTTGCCAAATAGGAAAGAACAACAAGAAAAAAGCTTTTGCTGTCGGTCGGTGCCTCGTGGTTAATTCAGATTAATTTAGACACCACTAATTTTGTCTTATCTTATATTCAAATGTCTATTTGTTGCAGTTCTTTGCAGTCACATTTAAACTGGGGCTGGGAAGAAAGACCTGGATGAAAGCAACTCGGATTTTTTTCAGTTACATAAAACTCTGAAAGGCTTTTACAAATTGCTTCTGTGTGGGAGGCAGCTTGCTGCAAAGCTGTCACTTGAAACTTTATCAATCAGAAGACAGTGCTGGTTTTAATTATGCAGATTTTCAAAGTAAAATAACTTTTTCTTCTTTTTTTTTTTTTTTTTTTCCCCCTTGCCTGAAAATGTAGAACAGAGTCAGGTGAGATCTGGAACAATCTGAAAGATTTTTTTTGAAGAGTTTGCTGGGCTTAATTGAAATAGCTTCAAAAAGCTTGTGAAGAAGTGTTGAAGCTTTTTAGCTTTCTTCTTTATAAAAGAAAAATGATCTTTCTCTCCTTGTTTATTTGTGAAAATTGTCACTAACTTCTAATTATCTCTCTATCTAGCAAAGGTGCCCATCCCAGTGTATCCCTGTTGTAAAGATCTCCACTCTGTATTTTTTTGGCCTAATTTAGGTGCCTCAAGCCCTTAAATAGTGTGATTTAATAGAATTCTCTGGCCATCCGCACAGAGCAGGGGCAGTGAGCACTGGCTGTTAAATCCTTTCCCTCTGCAGTTTGTTCTCCCCAAACAGGTAAAATCTCTGCAGACACCCCGATATTTGCTGTGAAAAACCTCAAACCCCTCTCTGGTCTGATGGTTACAGGAGACATGACATCATGGCATCTCATGTATCTGCAGAGAGAAGAAACTATGAGTCCAATTTTATGCTGCTTTAGCAAGAGAGAGGCTGGGAAAGGAATGTGAATTAATCATGACCACTCCATTTTGCTAATGTGTTTTGGGGGGGGGGGGGGAGGAGAGAGAGAGAAAGGCAGAGTGTTTCCTTTTGCTCTCTTGCTTTTTGGGTTGTTTGACTTGATTAGAAGTGGAATTATACTGTTTGTTCTCACCCTCAAACATGCAGCACTAACATGTCATGTGTTGTGACGGATATGTTCCCTAAACCCTCTTCTCCAGTGTTTACTGTGCAACACAGTTGGCACCACTACCTGTTGAAATTGGATAAAATCATGATTTCTACCAGAAAAAGGCACTTCTGAGATGTGACAAAAACAATGAGCAGTTTTCCCTCTGATTTCTGCTGTTTTCCCCCCCCTCCCCTTTTTTTTTGTCCAATTTTCACATCTCTCTTAATTTCCTCTCCTCTGGCAGTGCTGTCCTTTCCCTGAGCCTCATGAATGTAGGTTGTCTGAGAAATCCTTGCAGTGTGGGGGTGACTCTGAGCTTCTCATCCCTTTCCATGGAATAGCTGCTAATAAAAATGATGGATTGCTTCTATCCTTCTGGGGCCCTTTCAAAAGCTTGGGTGACCTCAGTCAGGGTCACAGGTCCTCCCCCTCTGACTCTTGACAGCTTCCCTTTTAGTATCAGTGTGAACTTGCTCTGCCTTCTCCTTGTGCTTTTCCTTCCTCAGCCTTCTGGCCACTTCCCTGCCCCCAGTTGCTTTGTCCTCCTCTAACTCTGCTTTAAATCATGTTGTATTTTTGGATTCAGCACCTACAAGGCTGTGACCCTTCCAGAGAACTTGCAGAATAGGGGTTGAGTCTCTCAGGGTCAGAAGTTCTGTCTCTGCTGTCTGGGATTGGGGCACATCAAAGCCAACTGTCCCAGTTTTTGGCATTCAGACTCGGAGCCAAAAAAAGAAATGTGGCCATAACTTTGGGAATTTATGTCTCCTAAACCATGAGCTCTTTTGGGTCAGTCAAACAAAAGTGCCAACTGCTGTGGATGTGCTCTTTTATTCCTCCAGCTCCTAAACTCCTGGCTCAGCCAAAAAAAAAAAAAATCATCAGGCCTGTTGCAGATGTAAAGGCAGGTCTGCAATGGCACTCCCAGAGATCCCAATCTCTGGCTCTGCTCTTTGCCTTGTGCTAGAAGACTTTTGAGTGCAAAGACACTTCAAGAGGAGCTCGTTTGAAGGCTGGTTTCTGTTCTCAGGTGGGCAGCAGAAGTCCTTGACTCCATCTGTGTAATCAAAGGGAGAGGGAAGCTCTTCAGAACAGCCCTTGCCACCCCAAGGCAAAGAGAACTTCTTGGTGATGCCCTGGAGCAGCCTGTGTGGAGCAGCACATGGAGCTTCTGATGATCCAATTTCTGGATCAACAAGCAGCCCTCGGTGTCTTTGGAGCATTCAGGATGTTCAGAAACTTCTCTGCTCAACAGAATCATCAAAGTTGGAAAAGCCCCCCAAGATCAGAGTCCAACCAATCCCCCAGCACTGCCAAGTTCCACCACTGACCCATGTCCCCAAGTGCCACGTCCAAGTGTTTTTTGAACACTTCCAGAGATGGTCATTTCCCCACTGCCCTGGGCAGCCCCTTCCAGTTCTTGATCCATCCCTTCAGTGAAGAAATTTTCCAAAACATCCAGCCTAAACCTCCCCTGGCACAACTTCAGACAGTTTCCTCTTGTCTTCTCCCTTCTTGCCTGGGAGAAGAGACAGACCCCCACCTTCCTTACTGCTGTTCCAACTCCAACAAGAGATGAGGGGGAGATTCCCCTTTGAGCCTGTGCTTGGATTCTGAACCCAAGGAATCGCAGGTGTTCTTACAACACTTCATAAATCCACACAGAAGCCAAATTCCACTCTCTTGTTTACTTGCCTGTGAATTATGCCTGGAAATTACCTAAATTTATTTGCTACTAGTTGAGCATCTTGTGATTCATAGGTGTCTTCCCAGTAGCACTGCAGTAGATGGTTACTCACTTCTAGCAAAGCCTCCAAATTTTATTTTCAAGCTGCAGACTGTGAAGTGGGATTGACAGTTGCTGAAATTTATGGCATTTATAGTTGTAAAAGCAAATGTACCGTTTGAAGGAGCACAGGATTGCAGGTTCTACATCCTGACATTTCTGCACTACCCCTAGTGAAGAAAGAAGAGGGGAATTCAACACTTGAAGGTTTGGAACTAAGGGAAAGGGCTCTAGAAGTTGGAAAAATCTGCTGTTAAAATTCTCTCCCCTCACTTAGGAAAGTGGGGTGATTTAAAATGCCATTCTGAGATTGACATGAAAATTTGAAGGCTGTATCAGCGACTGTTATGTAAATGGTTCTTGAAAAGTCTCTGGATCATTTACTCAGAGGTGTATTTAAAGGAGGAAATGACTTATTCATACATTGTTTCATGAACTCATACTGTGATTTTTTTTTTTTTCCAAACCACTTGAAAGGAAGCTCAAAGGATTATGAGAGTGTAGAAAAACCCCACGTGACAAACAAGGGCAGCAGAGTGGGTATGGAGGTGACATGAAAACAAAACCAGGGAATAAATACTGAGCAAACAACTGAGGCAACAAAACAAGCTGAATGAAATTGCTGAGCAAAGTCTTGACTTGAGATCTCTTCACTGTGAGTGTCAGAGATTCTTTCAGGAACCTGACTGGAAAACAAATCAGTGCTTCCAGGGAAGGTGTTCTGAGAACATCTACCTGTCTTAGGAATTGGTCTGGGATCAACTCTGTCTTAGGAAGGATTCTGGTCTCTTTTTATAAGGTATTGTGTGTTTTTAATCGTGGAGAAATTATTTTTTAATCCTGAGAAGGTGAGGTGCTCTTGGTCAAGGTGGTGACCATGTGAAACATGGCAACTGAATTCCAGAAAAAACACCAGGACAATGTGGTCAGGATGCTACTGGTGTGTGGAGGGGGAGGCTTTCAGCCTGGCTTTTTCTTGCTCTTTGAAGTTGTGTGAGGAGGACATTGCAAGACAAGAATCTGAGCACAGGGAAGCAGAGAGAGACATGAACTTGAGGGGGGAAAAAAAAGGCCAATCTGGCAAAGCTAATTTTACAAGGTTTGTTTACAGCAGCAGGTGCCTTGCTGAAATGGGAGGCAGGAGAGCTGTTTAATTCCTGGATTTCCTATTCTTTCAGGATCCAACTTTGCACAAGGGATTTAACCCTTCATTTGATTCTCTTCCACCTGTAAAGAGGAAGTTCTGCTTTCCCCCTTGCAGAAGGGCATTAGGAAGGACCAGTCTCCTGGGATTGGGAGCTACTGGGATCATTCAGTGCTGTGAACCACCTCATTGCCTGGATAATAAGCAAGGAGAGTATAATACCAAGATCCTTTCCAATAATATTATTGCTGACCCCAGTTTCCACAGTTACATATTTGTGATTTGATTTATTCTTTCTAAAAATCTTTTTTTAAATGTCTCTTTTTTTTTCTGATTTAATTAATCTCTATCCAGTTCTTCACTTTATCAGGATTGTTCTGTTTGTCCACATAGAGCCACAAGTCTATTGTAGCACAGCAGAGCTTTACATGTCATGTACCTTTGGTAAGCATAGCTTTTAATTTTTTTTTTAATACTTAATTGCCATCATGATGAGCATTGCCTTAAAAAAAAATGTCTGTGGGAAACATCAAACCATCTCTTTCAAACATATCTTGGTAGAGAAATGATGACAAAGAAAGCCCTGTTTGGTGAACGGGCTGGAATTCCCCAATTTGTGGATCAGGTTCACGTTGGAAGCTGTGTCCATAACAGAAAGGCACCATGGAATATCTTCAATTGGATGTTTCTGCTCCTGTGAAATTGTAATTGAAGTATTAAACTCACCATGGGCTTTCCTTTAAGCTCAGATTAATTTCTAAGTTTACAGATCCAAGCACCGTCTCTAATGTTACATGTGGGCTTAAGTTTTGAGTGCACTTTTATTCTTTCTTCTCCAACTTATGTTTTTACTGCTTATTAATCATTATGGGTCAGTTTGAGCAGATGGAAAATAAGTCTGGAAAAGGCTAAATGTTGCCTGCTATGAAAATATGTCTTTATATGTAATGGATCTCCAGAGGGAATAGTATTTCATCAACATGGAGAGTATTTTGAAAGCTGTTGTCTTCTGTCCTCTCACAGTCCAACTTTGGTGAAAAAAATAGGGTTGTTGAGCTCAGTATAATGAATAAGTTGCCTGTTTTTCCTTTGAGAACCACAGGCTCCTTCAGGTTGAGGTTTAATTTGGTATCTTTCTGGAACCTGTGCAAACCCTTCTAGAATTAGAGACTCATTAAGGTTGGAAAAGGCTTCCAAGATCAAGTCCAATCCTTGGCTGAGCACCACCATTTCCAAACCATATCCCAAACTGCCACATCCACTTGTCTTTTGGACTCTTCCAGGGACCGTGATTCCACCACTTCCCTGGGTGGTTTTGTGCCAAAGCCTGACCACTCTGTCAGTGATGGAATTCTTTCTGCTATCCAGTCTAAACCTACCCTGGCTCAACTTGAGAGAGGACTGGTCTGGGATGATGAAGAGTTTCTAGTCAGGATGGCTTTAAATTTGTACAGTTTTGGGAAGTTTTGGTTCATTCCAATTTTGACAACTGACCCTCATGGAGGGGCTGCCACTCCTTCACTTCAAAAAATACTAAATTTCAGAGATCCTTGTGTCTTGCCATTGTGATATTCTCAGTTCTATTGGAGTTTAACCTGACAATAAAAATTTCTCAAGATGCCAGAGTGGCTCTGAAATAGATACCTTGTGGATCCAAATGAAATTGCAGCTGGTTCCAGCTGCTGTAGTTTGGGTGGAGAATAACACTGATAAATTTAGCATAGAGCTTCTACTCCTGCATTTTTATTTGATCTTGCGTTGCCTATGCCCATTTTGGAGGTAGAGCTGGAGAAACCTTCCTGGTTTTGCAGCTGACATTCATTAATGTCTTTTAATGAATAAACCAGAGCCAAAATTCTTGCCACAGCCATGTGAGGACAATTCTGGTTCAGATCTCCCTGGCTTTGTGTCTGTGTTCAGCTGCCTCTGGACTTGAAGGCAAAGGTGAAGATTCAGGTTCATGAAAGTGGAAAGGCAATAGTTTGTTCCTCATATTTATCTTTGCCAGTTCTACAGAAAAGACACCTTTGACCTGTAAACTCCTCCGTGAAGTGCAATGATTTATTGTGCTACATTGGGATGAGAATTTATATTTCATAAAATACAACTCAAAAGCTTAATTCTGAACTCTGGAAGGCCCTGTTTTCTCAGCCCCCCCCTTTCTGGGGGCCCTTTTAGAAATGTCCTTGAAGGAATCCTGTTTTTTGCCTCCCCAGTGTGCTGGGGTTGGGGGGGGAAGGCCTTGCTGAGCCTCCAGAGTCAGTTTTTAAACAAAGGTTTAGTCAATGCAGACACTGTGATTGGATTTTATGGCATTCTATGCAAGAGCCAAACAAGAGGAATCTTGTGCTTGAAGACTCAGTTTGTGGCAGCAGGAAGAACTTAGTCATGTAACCCTGGAATGGCAGGAGGCAGAAAAGCAAGGAAGAAAATGGTGCACGGCAAAATTAAGCCTAAATCAAGGCATTGTGGTTAAATAATCCTTGTTTTTCAGCAGAGGAAAAAAATGTGTAACTCAAACACTGAAGAGAGCACACTTATAAATCTGAATAATAAATCAAGAGAAAAACATGTGTTTAGGCCAAGTCTCCCTCTTGAAATACATAAACATGATATTTCATATTCCAGTTAAGAAATAAGAAATTCAGGGCAGTAAAAACAAGGATTTTTTTGCTTGGCTCCACAAGGTAATAACTCACACAGTCCATCTCCATGTGATCTACACATGTTATAGACAGATAAATCAAGAGGTGGATAAGAGTTATTAATTGCCCACACAAAAGAGCTGGGGCCTGACATCATGTGGGTGGAAGGGATGATCAAACCAGAGTGGAGCTTGCAGAGAACAGCGTGAGGAAAAACACTTTTCATGAGTCTTCCCAGATGGATTTTCCCATGCTCTTCTCTGTTTGGCTTTATGGGAGAAGCTTTAAAGTGGCAAAAGCAGAATTAAACTTACCCTCCCTATTTTGCCTCTCTGAGTTAAGCCCCTCTAAGCCCTGGTAAAGGACCATCTTGCCTTGATGTGAACGTGGATCAAAGCCTGGCTTATCCAGTGCCCCCAAACACCTGATTATCTTTGGTTCCTCTTTAATTTGCTGTCTGTGTGTGAATATCTAGTTAGGATTGAGACTTGGCAGTGAAGCAGATGCTGGCTTGGACTCTGTGTTACTTGTATATTGTAAGAAAAATGTTCTGTATATTGAAAGGAAAAGGAATACATATGCCTTGAGGTTTCAAATCCCAGAAAATTGGGCTTTGCCCCAAATTTCTTCTTATTTTATTGGACTAAACTGGTTGCTTATTTTCATTTGCTGTTCAGAAAGTGAAAATATGTAAGTGAATTCATATATAAACATCCCTAATTGTGACAGACAGTTCAATAAATAACCCAAAGTGTATTTTTCAGTGCCATTGCTCTGAAATGCTGAAGAGGCAAAACAAGCCAGATCCCTCATTCTGTAATTTTCTTTTTTTTTTCTTTTTTTTTTTTTTTTGTGTATTCAGTGGCCCCAAATCCCCAGTGCTGTGAGGAGCCTTTTGTGCACACAATCACGTCTTTTAGGTATTTAGATATTCAAAAGTACCTTCTGTGCAGAAGCATCAGAGATCAGGGCCTAATGGGACAAGAAGCAGAAGAAAGAGCTCATTGTCAGGAGGTAATAACTCCTTGTCATTCTCCGTGGGAGGCTGGTGGAGGTTAAAAAAAATTGGGAAAGATTGTTGCTAAGCACTTGCCATATCATCTCTTGGTTCACCAGCACCCAGGATAGCCTGGATTTAAGATCTCCTCTCCAGGAAGTTTGAAATAACTGTCCTGCAGCCTTTTACTGGGAAGGGAAGGTGAATTTACTTAGTTTTCAGAGAGAAATACATATAGCTAAGTATTAAAAATGCAGCATTATCTGACCCCTGTGAGGGGAATATCTTAAGACCCTTCTGGAATATCTTCATATTACTGTTTCTCCATTAGGATCTCCTATTTGTTGCTTTTGATTCTATTGATGTTCAGAAACACATATTTGGGGATGGATCCCGAACCCACATTTTTCTGTAAATTATCCTTATGGGGATGTGAGAGGGGCCAATTTGGGGGATGGCAGGGTGGGGATTCCTCATTAATTAATCACTGGTTGCTCATTTGGAGATTTCCTTCACCTCCATTATGGAAACTTGTTTCCCAGCTGGAAACCTTATCAGAATCCCTTCCTGCAGATGAAAGTCACTGATTGCCCTGCAAAGCCAGAGAGGAGGCTCTTTGACATTTGTTACTTGGCTGATCTGTTTGAGAAATCTTACATAAACTGCAGGAGGGGAGCTGCCAATTCCTGCACGTTGGAGGAGAATTGATTCCTTATTTGGAGAGGTTTGCTCCTACTCAGGGCCACAACAGTGGTTTCCAAACTCCTCTGGTATTTGATGACTGTGGCATAACTTTGGAGACCTTTTGTGAGCTTTCTATTCCTCCTTTCAGCTGCTTTGAGATAACTGGGTAGCAGTTGGGGACAGAGTCCTTTGAGCTTTGCTGCCTTTGGAGGGTTTGTTGTGATGGAGGAAAGATGGCCTTTTTCTATGCCCAAAAACTCCCATGGGAAGCCCCATGAATTGAACCAGCCCTTTCCTCATTTTTACCTGGAGTTTTTTTTTGTTTTGTTGAGGAATAGAAAACAGCAGGATGAGAATTTGTCTGAGAGACATCAAGGGTGGCTGCTTAGCTTTGGGAAGGGTCCTCACCTTCATGTCCATGGGAAACAGCAGCAGGGGCTGATCCTCTTCTTTGGCTGTGGTTGTGTCTGCACAGTGGGATCCTGCTTTGGTGGTCCCTTGGGACAAGGGGCACTGTCTGGAGAAGGGAACAGAGCTGGGGAAGGGGCTGAGAGACCAGGGGGGGCTCAGCCTGGAGAAAAGGAGGCTCAGGGGGGACCTTCTGGATCTGCAACTCCCTGACAGGAGGGGGGAGCTGGGGGTGGTCGGGCTCTGCTCCCAGGGAACAAGGGACAGGAGGAGAGGGAACGGCCTCAGGCTGTGCCAGGGGAAGTTTAGATTGGATATTAGGGAAAATTTCCACATGGAAAGGGTTGTCAGGCATTGGCAGGGCCTGCCCAGGGAGGTTTGGAGTCCCCACCCCTGGAGGTGTCCAGGGAAGGACAGGATGTGGTACTCAGTGCTCTGGGCTGGGGGTCAAGGTGGGGATGGGGCACAGGGGGGACTCGATGACCTTGGAGGTCTTTTCCAACCTAAATAGTTCTGTGACTCTATTGCCAAGATGCACTGAAGGTACAGGGAATG
>JAWWLV010000183.1:2306465-2323529 GCA_035041135.1 Platyrinchus mystaceus
GAGGGATTTCAAAGCCCTGTGGATGTGGCACTTGGGGACAGGGGTCAGTGGTGGCCTTGGCAGTGCTGGGAAGGTTTGGACTCGATGGTCTTAAAGGTCTTTTCCATATGATTCCATGATTCAGTGGCCATCAGGGTCACTTCTGCAGCAGTGGTGCGAAGCCAGATTTGGGGGGGTGGGATTTGATCCTCCTTCCATGGTAACTTCTGTCAGTGGATCTAGTGCAGAAACACCTGTAATTAATCACTTTTGTGGGCTATGGTGGTGCTGCCAATGCTGTATTTTGAGGGCTTCAGAAATACACTGGAAAGACTTCAGAGTCTCTTTCCCTTCCCTGTCACCTTTATGCAAATTCAACTCACCCTCTGCCTGCTGCTTTCCTCAGTTTACCTATTTTTTTTCTCCCTTTATTTGAT
Organism: Platyrinchus mystaceus; assembly: GCA_035041135.1. Taxonomy (NCBI): domain Eukaryota; kingdom Metazoa; phylum Chordata; class Aves; order Passeriformes; family Tyrannidae; genus Platyrinchus; species Platyrinchus mystaceus. Next base: position 2,306,882 of record JAWWLV010000183.1, read on the forward strand.
GAACTGTTTGTTTAGAAATGTGTATTACTTTTTCTCTGGAATTTATTTGCTAACTACCATCTCCAGAGTTGGTTTTACATGTTTAATTTTATTATGTTCATGAGGCAACGTTGGCAGGAACAGCACTATAAAAAGCATTCATTTCATGGAGTGGTACAAACATGTTTTCAGCTGAATTGATGACACTGAATATAAAACACTTCTCATTTACTCTTCCCCTTAAGGTTTGTTTAATGAACTAAAGTTTTTCTTATTACTTAGAGGTGCAATTCTTTCTACCCATCCAGAAAGGATACAAAACATATTGTGAGTTTATAGCTGCCATCTCCTGAAAATAACCTATTTAAGGAACCTTTCTCCATCCATCTTAGTGTGTTATGGGAATTCCTCTACTTTCTTCTTAGTATTTCTATTTGAGCTCTTTGTTGTGAAAAAATGAAGAAAAAATGGCTGTAAGTGAGGAGATCTGGATTAAGAAGCCAGTTGGGAAGGTATCAAAATCTGGATGCAGATACATCTTTATACTTGGGGAACTTGAGGTCATTTTTGGGATTGAGACCAAAATTTTTGGTCTTCAGGTTGTTATCAACACTGCCCAGGAACAAACAGCCCTGATTTTTTGGATTTACATAAAATATTTCTCCCTGGCAGTGGGATAATATTAATTAAAATGCTCATCAGTACTTATGTAGGTACTTTGCAGGAGGCACTTCCTTAGGCTGTGATGAAAACACGCGTGTTTCCCATGCCATTCCCTACATTGGAAGTGGTCTGGAGGCTGAAAGTGGTCTTGTCTCACACTTTTCCATCCAGGACTCATCCCAGTGCTTAAGGAATTTTCTGGAGAGGTGGTACAGGTATTCCAGGTCCCGTGGGGAAGCTGGGAAGGAGCAGATGGGTAAAGCAGAGCCTGAAGTGAGATACTCTGACCGTGCCGCTTTCCCTTGTACAGTATTGACACTCAATTAGTGCTTCATCAAGGGCTTGATCACTCCAGCTGACCTATAATTTAATATAACTATTGAAAATAGTGAGAACAAAGGGTTGCATAAAGGACTGTGTCTTGTTCACAGTGTTGTAACTCTTGGTCCTCTGGTGTGGCTCCTTTATTCCACCCCTGGCCACTCATGTGTCGACAGCGGCTTCACCTGGAGCGGCTTCGGGCTGGGCAAAAATCAATCCCTTATCAAACATCCCACACACCTGAAGGGCAAATTCCAATGACCAACATCAGTGCCAAACCACACCAATAATGGGCATCACATCCAGAAGATGCCTCATGCCTGACTGAATATCTGAGAGACACAGGAGGCTTTGAACAGAACGAGTTTTTGAGCCAATGACTTATCAAAAGCTGTCAGAATAATCATTTTTTCCCCTGATTTCAGTCAATTGCTGTCTGACAATCGAAAAGCAAAACTATTCAGAGAGCATTCACCCACGCTGGTGCCTGATCCTCAGTGCTCTGCAGCCATATCCTTGGAATAAAAGGGAAAAGAACACATATGAAGCACCAAATGGAGGTTGTTAAACATGAAGCATATGTGTTGTTTAGCCTTGGAACATGGTGAGGTTATGAGGCCCTTCTTGGGAAAGGAGGCAAATAAGTTTCCTGCACATAAAAATAATTTGTAACAAATGGATTCATGGAAAGATGGTGGAAATAAGGGGCACAATGCAGATGACAGAGCCCTGAAATTCAGTTTACAACTGGAGCCTCTTCATGCTGCAATGATGGAGTTCAGGCAGTTGTAGGAACGTGATTAGACACAGAGCATGATAATGATTGGAAAAGGATTTTAATTTGTTTTTGATGGACTTTGCAATCTCCTGAGTGTGGCTTGGCAACACAGTTCCAGTACTCACCAACATTATTGAATCTGAACTTGGAATTACTGAGTAATAATTGTGAATTCCAGATGAATTGTGTCAAACCTGAACTCAGAATTCAGTTAAAGTGTCATGGTTTAGGTTTACCTGCCCATGTGATTCTCAAAACTGGTGTTGGAACTAAGAATGCAACATGAATTCATTATTTTTTTTTTTTATTGGATGAGAGGGGAGCAAAGAAGATGCCAAAGGCTACCCACAAAGCAAACATTGTGCAGCACATATCAAATGTGATCTGAACATCAGCGATTACATTTTTAGTAGGATGAGTGTTCCGACTGAAAGGCAGCAATCTGTCACTTGGCCTTTCTGTGACATTCAGTGTATTGAAATTACCAGGGAAAGATTGCTTTTTGACATGCTAAATTAACCAAGTTAGAAAGTTGAGCTTTATCATCTCTGCTAATTGTTACAGGGAGAGGGGAGAGTTGTTTGTCTTTTGTATCCAAGGCAGGAGACTCAGACAGCAATTAATAAAAAACTTAAAAAAAAAAAATTTTCTCCATAAAGGTCATCTTTGGAAGGAGTTGAATTGGTTGATTAAGACTTTTAATCTGAGCTGTGACAATTCAGGGGTTGTGCTGGATTCTGGATGCTCCATCACTGGAAGTGTCCCAGGTCAGGCTGGACGGGGCTTGGAGCAACCTGGGCTAGTGGAAGGTGTCTCTGCCCATGGCAGGGGGGTAGAATGAGAGGACCTTTAAGGTCCCTTTCAGCATTCCAGAATTCTGTGATTCTATATTTGGGTCATTCCTGGTGTTGCTCATGTTCTCTCCTTGCTGTGGCTTCAGGTGCAAACCAATATTTACTTTCTTTTCAGCATAAAGGCATTAATTTTGGATCAGGAACTGTTTTTATTACTGGTAGTTTGTTTTGTTCTTGAGGTGAATGAAGACAAGGCCAAATAATTGCTCATGTAGAAGTCAATCTTCCACAAAGAGATGGAAGACCTGGCAACTACATTAGTGGGTGGAGAGGAAGTGATTTAAAACAACATTTTAGGCATCTAGGAATTCATCTTCTTGCCCATGAATTGAATTGTGATGTTTCACTCCTGTTTTTTTTTTTTTTTTTCTTGTTGCTGTGTCTTCAGAGATGTAAAAAAGCCAACCTGACCTAAAGATGATGCTTCTTCAAACACAGTGCAAAACCTGCTGCAATCACGACACTTAAGTTTTACTAAAAATTGAACAATAAAATGCTTTTTCTAAATGTTTCCTTTAGAACGGGCTACATTCTCTTCCCCTTTTTACTTATTTTACTAAATGCAAGCTTTTAATGGCAATTTTTTTAAGATTAATTTTCAATTATTTTTTTGTTTATGTAATTTCTCTTTCTGATAAATGATAAATCCATGTAAATTGTGCGGGTGATTGTACTGGGACCCTCTGTAAAGCTGAGACCTTTCAGATCTGAAATTCTCTTTACTCCAGCAGTCATTTTCTATGGATGTCGACAAACCCATTTATTTTTAGTTCCCAGACAACATGAGTTTTGGATAAATGTATAAATGAAATTCCTGGAGGCTTTTAATTGGTAGTTCAGTATCTACATAAGTGACCTGATGGATTTCATTGGTATTTATTAATTATCTGAGAGGTCTCCAACCTTGATTTCCTGTTCTTAGGTGTTAGATGTGAATTCCTAGGCCTTGTACTAAGCAAATACTTGGAGAAATACTTGCCTAGTCTGTGTGGGAGAGAATTAGAATCACAAAATCATGGAATGGTTGGATGAGACATTAAAGATCCTCTTATTCCACCCCCTGCCACGGGCAGGACACCTTCCACTAGTCCAGGTTGCTCCAAACTCCGTCCAACCTGGCCTTGGACAGTACCTACATCAGTGACCTGCTCATGAAAGACAAATTTCACTGGTATTTACCAATTAGCTGGGGTGTGGTGGAATTAAGAAAGAATGAAATGAAGAAAAGATCTCTGTCCATGAAATGTTAGACTTACTTTTATTCCTGCTGAAGCAGAAAGTGCTACCGAAGTGCGTGAGACAGATGAGTAGATGACCCTAAGCATTTGGGTTTAGTGCTGATTTTGGGCTGAGTGTAGTACTGATTTCAGGATTAAGAGGTGAAATTTAAAGCTGAGCTTGCAAATGGGTGTTTCTGGGCACACCCAGGGGTTTTTGGGTCTCTCCAGCCCCAGGTGAGCGGCGTGGGCAGAGCCGTAAGCGCAGCCGAGCGCGTGGAATTGCGAAGAGAGAATTCTGTGGGCAGCCTGACTTATTGCCAGGCAAATTTAGATGAATGGAAACATCAAGTGCATCACTTCTGACAGGATGTAAGTGCATGAATTAGAGAAGGCTGTGCTCATTCAGCCTGCTCCTGGAAGGCAGGCTCAGGTAGCAATGGCAGTTTGTCACCAGTTCACGGAATTTTGATTTATGATGTGTCGCCTGCAAAGGTGAGGCCACTTGCATTGCCCATCTTCCCACTGGTAGTCCCATCCTGGGAGCTGAATTAATGGGATGAGATGAAGATCAAAGGAGAGGAAAATATAGCATGTGATTTATGTGTATGTACCTACAGGCATATATAAGTCTGCTCGGATCCGATTTGCATCCAAGAAAATAACTCTTACTCAGGATGAAACCACAGGAATTCAGGGTGATGGTGTGAGCAGCAGCTCTTCCCAAACAGTGTGGTCAGGCAGGAGCAGTGCTGTGACAGCTTCCTGCAGAGCTCACTTTGGGGCTGAGTCCAACAAGAGATGGAGAGATTGATTTGAGGAGAACAAGGTGTTTAATGGCTAATTTAGAAAAATACGTGAGGGAAAAGCCATGAGGATGTTTCTTTGTCAAGTCTTTGCTTTTTCTGTGTCATGGGTGGGGAGAAAAGGAGCACAAGGCACTGACAGCCTGATCCAACCCCTATAATTTCATGTGTGTGAGGAGGAAAGGTGCAAGGCTGATTTCAGGAAAGCTTTGTTTTCCATTACTCCGTGTTCAGGCAGTGCTGCCTTCACAAGGTGCTTAATTCCCGTAAACACATAAATATCAGGAGACACACAGCATTCCTCCTCTGAAGGCATCCTTGACTTGCCAGATGGACAGAGATCCCATTGCCAAACCTGCTCCTTGTGTGTGTGATGGGGAAGGCCAGAAGTTATTGCTGCTCCATCCCTGGAAGTGTCCAAGACCAGGTTGGACAGGGCTTGGAGCAACCTGGGCTAGTGGAAGGTGTTCCTGCCCATGGCAGGGGGTGGAAGGAAATGAGCTTTAAAGTCCCTTCCAACTCAAACCATTCTGGCATGCTATGATTATTATACATCAGAAAATACATTAAATAAATAAAATGTTGTTTATTAATTAGAAAAAAAATAAAGGTATGATCATGGATGGCACAATGCATGTAGAGAAACGAAGAGTGAAGCAGTTGTGTCACTTTAGCACAAGGTTTCGAACTCTTTTAATTATAGACCAAGGTAGTTTCTAAAGAGAGAAAATGAGGCCTCTTAGAAGGATACAGTGCACTGTCAAATCTTCTCCCATCTTGTGGTAATTAGTAGGTAGAGGATGTGGTGCTTCAACATCCTGGCACCCTCCTGTTCCACGATACACGTTTGTACACACAGATTTCAACAGGAGAGCAGAGGATTTGGGTGTAGGTGGAAGTTGTGCCTCAAAAGTTTGTCTTTTAAGCTTATGGATCTAAGAAGTGAGAGATTGAGGATAGGTTTATAATAACGTGCCCCACTATTTTGGCTTGTTGTGTGGAGACACTTTCTTTAAGGTAATTTTTATACTTAAAAGCTTGCAAAGCATGTGAAGCGATATGAGCTGCTGTGAGGGAATGTAAGAGGAGAAATGTCCTTGTATTTTAGTGTTTCAGGAAGACTCCTGATAATTCATGGTGATTTTCTCTTTCAAACTGCTTCTTCTACATGCCTTTGAGGGGAACCGGGATGGACCATGGTTCAGTACCTAAAGGAGATCCAAGAGACTGGAGAGGGGCTTTGGACAAGGGATGGAGGAATAGGACAAGGGGGAATGAGTTCCACAGCCAGAGGGCAGGGAGAGATGGCATATTGGGAAGGAATTGTTGGATGGGAGTGTGGTGAGGCCCTGGTGCAGGTTGGGCAGAGAAGCTGTGGCTGTCTCTGGATCCCTGGAAGTGTCCAAGGCCAGATTGGAGCAACCTAGGATAGTGGAAGGTGTCCCCATCCATGGCAGGGCAATTGGAACAAGATTTCCTTTAAGGAACCTCCCAAGCTAAACCATTCCATGATTCTGGGATTCCTCCAACGCAGGAATTCTTCTGGTTCTTGGGTCTGGACTTCCCAGGCTTTGGGCTCTGACCTTTGGGAGGGGGATGCTCTCATGCTGGGAATGTGCTGTGTCTCTGCACCCCGTTGTGTCCATGGGGATTGTCAGGCTTGAGTGCTGCTGGTAACACTTTATTGCCATGACTTTTGGTCAAACCTTAAACTACGTGTGTGTTAGCTGCGATAGATGAGTATCCAGAAGTTGGTTGTGGGGTCTTCTCCAGTGGAAATGAAACAGGATTTCAGGAAAACATCGTTATTTAGGGTTTTGAATTAAACTTTTGACGTCAGGAATGACTGAATTCAAGGCCATGAGAACATCCAGCTCCCTTTGCTGCACTTGGTGGGATCGAGGCTGTAATTCCACCTGCTCCACAGGGACCCAGTCATCTCCAGTGCACATGACAGCAGCAGTGAGGGGAGGATTACGATGCCAAAACGTTTGACTCATTTGACTCAGTTTGACTCATTTAAATTTGTGATTGAAAGATTTTAATTGTTTCTATAATTATGCACACAAACTTTGCATGATTTGGAGTGAAAAAAACCCTTGGCTGCTTCAGCACCTACTTGGTAGGGAATTATGTTGGGATAGGGAGACATTCAGGCTTGTGGTTAAAACTCTTTTGACTGAACACTTCAAAATACCCACTGAAAGGACAGCAACACAATTTATGGGGCAAAATAGGAATGTTTTATGTCTCTCATCTCATATTCCCCGGGTCAGACTTGTCCTACTCTTGCCTGTGAATTTGATTGATAGTATTATCATATTATCTTGCTTTTGGGGCAGAAATAATGCACCTCACTGTTATAAATATAAACTGTCTCTGTGTTAACTCATAAACGAGACTAGTACAAAAAAATTTATTTTTTTTTTCTTTTCTCCCCAGTTGAGGGTTTCTTCTCACCCCAGCTTTCCTGAGGGTTTGGCTGGGATGATTTGGGGTTTTGTGGTGCTGGCCCTGGACCAGGGGCTGTGATTCTTGGCGATTTGTGCCCGCTTTGGCTTCAACGCCCCTAAACCCGTGGATTTTTGAGGACAGGGCTCCCTCGCGTGGTGTCTCCGCACAAGCCTCGTCTCTTCCCAGAGAAAACCTCAAAATCTCCCACTGAGAGGGGTTGAAAAAGCGGGAAAAACGTCGCTGAGCTCTTCTGATCCTCTGTGGGCTCAGGATAGTGGTGTCACCCCCCACTTCACTCGAGGAAGAGGTGCCACCTGCCCTAAAAATCCTTATTAAAGCACAGGGAGCAACGTGGACATCCATGGTTTGGGTTGGAACTGGATGATCTCTGAGGTCCCTTCCAACCCAAACCATTCTGGGATTGTAACCCCCAAAATCCCAACAGTTGTAGTGTTGTACAAAATTCTAGAGAACTTAAATAACGTTTAAAGAATTATTTTTTTTCTCAGTATTAACTATTCCTGAGGTTCCACATAAGATTTTAAGTTGTAGAAAATAGAAGGCACGTTATTAGTACGGTGTTGTAGGAAAATCAGTATTCCTAATGAAAATCAGTGTCCTCAGAATTGCACAAAATTCTGCAATCAGCTACTGTTGCCTTGTGAATATTAATTAAATTACATCAGTATATGGTGTATATCTAGTGTATATATAGTATATCTAATGTGTATATATATGGTGTGTATACATATAAACTGCATATGAACTGATAATACATTAAATATATATAAATACATTTATAGAATATATTTTTATATATTCTATATAATGCATTTAATCTATCTGTAAATATATATAATATGTATATTTAATATATTATCAGTTCAGAATGAAAACTTTGGCTGTGGTTTTCCATGTGCACCTTCATGGTATGAAATTTGGATTTACTCAGTGTTCAGTGCTGCTCTTGCATGGGAGAATTCCAGTTTCTGTTTGAAAATATGATTTTCCTTAAAATTCATCCAGTGAGCTCAACCCTTTTGGATTCAGTGGGCATTATCCTTGTCTTTAAAACCTGAATTTTCTTGGAGGTTGCCCTGGGTGAGACACAGAGTCTCCTCATCTGTTTTCTCTTGGCTGCCTGTTGGTTTGCAGGTAAATACAGAACCACAGAACCCAATTAAGGTTGGAAAACACCTTTAAGATCATCAAGTCCAACTGTTCCCCAGCACTGAAATGGCCACCACTGACCCATGTCCCCAAGTGCCACATCCAGATGGCTTTTAAATCCCCCCAGGGATGGGGATTCCACCCCTGACCTGGCTGGTTTCCCAATGTTTGATAACTCTTTCAGTGAAGGAATTTTTCCTAATATCCAACCCAAACCTCCCCTGGTGCAACTTAAAGTCACTTTCTCTGCTTTGTCTCCTCCTTTTCCCTCTGCTTTATCTCCTCCTTCCCAAACCCTTTCCTCTCCCTGTGAGGACAGGCACTTTCAGCAGATATTAGAATGACTTTTTCCATCTTGTTTTCCATTGAAAATTATTCAAAGAGTAAGATGTTGAGATCGGGACTCATTTTGTCCTCTTTCCACTTGACGTGGGAGTGCAGAGAGGATGCAGAGATGAGTCCCAGCATCCTCCAAGTGTCCCCACAGAGCTTCTGTGCCACGTGCCCAAGGCCAGGGATCATCCCAGGACAGATGCCTTGTGAGGCACAGACGTATGTGTTTCTCCTCTTATAAAAAAAAAAAGAAATCAAATATTTAAAAAAAAAAAAATGCCACCAAAACTCTTGCAGTTTAGACAGCTGGTCTGGCAGTTGGTGATGTGAAGGCCTATTAAAATATTTATGCTATTTGTTATTTTACTTCATTTGTTTTTTGGTTTTTTTTAAAGAAGAATTTGGAAATGGGCTGATTAAATAAACTCGCGCGAGGTCGCCCGGGTCGGGAGTGACAAGTATTGGCAGAAATTTGGGAGCACTGGCAGCACAGGGGACCAATATTCTGTCTTTCACTCTCCTCTGATCTGGTGGTTCTGTTTTCTGAGCGAGAGGAGGTGCTAATAAATACACTGCAAATATTTTCACACTTCTCTTGGGTGGAATTTTGATTCAGTGGCTGGTGCACAAAGGCCTGGCTTCCTGAAAGCTTCTGAGTCAGCGACAAGACTCCCTTTGACTCAGCCCCAGCCGTGGAAATCAATGTTCAAAGTGCCACCCCCACCCCAAGGTTGTTATTTTAGGTCCTCAGCAAACTTGCTGTGGGGGTTTTAATGAGGGATCCAACTTGTAAAACTTCTCAGCTGTTCAAACCATGACACTCCAAAGTTTGGACAAGTTTCAAGTATCATTTAATTGTTTTCCAACAGAGAACAGCTCTCTTGGAAAGGCAGAGTGGGTATTTTGATTAGGGAAAAATAAAAACAATGTAATTAAGTTTAGTGTTCTCAAGGAATGATGATCACAGAGTCATTCAGGTTGGAAAAGCCTTTTAAGATCTTTTAAGTCCAACCATTCCCCCAACACTGCCAAAGCCATCACTGACCCATGTCCCCAACTGCCACATCCAGATGGCTTTTAAATCCCTCCAGGGATGGTGATTCCACCACTGCCAGGGCTTGGCCACCCTCTCCCTGAAGAAATTTTTCCTAATAAAAGGTTCCTAAACCTCCCTGGCACAACTTGAGGCCATTTCCTCTCTCCCCAGACACCAAACTTGACACCCCAATTGAAAATTTACTGAAGGGAGATTTCAAAAGCCAGAGGAAGGGAATCCATGGTCCCTCAAGGCCCTAAAGCTGAAGAAATTGGATTGTCCCAACCCTTGGGTTGTTCAGGGAGCACACATTGGATGTGCACATCCTCCTGCTGTGCAAGGGAAGGGGGCACTGCCCACACAGCAGGGAAAAGGGAAGAAATCCCAATGTCATGGCAGTTGGAAAGGTGTTTTCGCAATAACAAACCCCAAAGGGAACTGATCACCAAGTTTTGAACCAAAGAGGAGAGGAATGATAAGGATGAAAGAGAGAGGGAGGGGAAAAGGCAGGATAATGAATCCCAAAATTGCTTCTTTCCCAGTGCCCCACTTGAAGGACAAACTTCCTTTAACATTTTTGTAAATTTGTTAAAAACAATGATTATCTCATCAGTCTGCAACTCAGCTGGATACTTTCGAAGTCCCAATACTGGTTTCACTGGGTTATGTTCAACTCTTGACATCTGAGAGTGCTGTGAAAGCTTTAGAACAGAGACCAAGAGGTCAAATTGCAATCTCTGCTCAGAGATGGTGATAGAGCATGAAAAAAGGGGGCCAGACGTGTGGATATGAAATTAGTAAAGCTTGGTTTGTATTAACCACAGATAATATGGTGTGAAATTATTTAATTAGGGAAAACTCCCCAGATATTCTGGGAACCAAAAAGGAGCAGATTGGAAGAGAAGCAATGTCGAGGTGGTCAAGGAGATGAGGGAGGGAGTCTCTCTGGTTTCATGTCGTTATTAAAAGAGTGAGAAAATGGGCAAATTGTGTTTCCTGGTGAGCTGGAGTCGTGTTAGAGCTGTCGTGTGGGCTTGATGAGGAACTGGAACCTATAGATGGTCCAGTGCTGGACCCGGGTATCAGCCTTTCCTGACATCTCCCTCTCCGGGTATCTCACGTTATTTCTGCATTATTCATATGCTTTAAGGTCATTACTTCCCATTTTATCATTTTTGATGTGTTGCTTCTTCTGGAGAGCTGCTGATCAGTGGCTGATCTTTATTAGGGCTTCTACACTGTTGCAAGCTGTTGTTGAACTTTTATTTTAAGACCGAGAGTCTCTAACTTGTCCTCACACCGAGCTGTTTCCCAGACTCACACGTGTCCTCTCAGAATGTGTGTAGAACCTTTTTTGGGTGCTCAGCTGGTCAGTGGGTTTTTCTCTACCAGCCCCCCCTGGATGGGTTGGTTCCACTATATCTGACACTAAAATTTGGTTCAAGTTTCAGGGTAACTCTTTCCTCTCACTTTTTCCTTCCTCTGTTAATTTTAAAATGGAATCCTGGGGTGGTTTGGGTTGGGAGGGGTTTACTTACAAAGGGACTGAAAACAATCTGGAGAGAAGGCACTTCTATGGGAAGTATAAATCTTAATTTCTGATTATAGTGGAGCTGCCTCTCCTGGTTCTTCAGCACTTTTACTCCTGTGAAGTTTGGAAAACCAATTTGCAGCCTGAAGACCTCATAGCGTTTTTAATGGTTCTCTTGAATCTTATATTCTTTCTTTCTTAATTACTTGGTATCATTTAAACCCACAGTAACCAAAGGGAGAGTAGATGCAAATCCATTGGCTGGCTTGTAAATTTTGTTATCCTAATGGATAACATTTGGTTTTGCTTTTATTATTATTTTCCTTTAGGAATGTTTTTCTTTAAAATGATAAGACCATTCCTATCTTTTCCTTTTATACATAAAGGACAGAGGAATTGGAAAGGCTGAGGCAGGTGGTTAGGGAAAGAAAAATTGCACTTTTTCTTGTGCCTCAATAGAAAACCTTCTGAGCAGCTCAGGGAGCTGCAGATATTTTCAATTATGGTGATTAAACTGATATTTTGAGGAGAACAGTGGCCTGAAACTGTGTTGATTTAGCTAAAAAGTGAACAGAAAATACGATGATACGTGGCCTTGACAATGCCTGTCTGTGCAAAGCGGCGTTATGTGTGTCAGCAATTCCTCCTCGAATCTGCCAATGTAAAAGCTTAAAAACTCTGCATAATTCACTTTAGGGTCTAAAAATAAAGCCAGGCTCTTTACAACACTGTGCACACGCCGGAGCGAAGCAAACACGTGTTCAATCTGTTCGGGGTTGTCTGATTAAAATAATCGTGGTGTGAAGGGAGAAGGGGCAGGAGGGGCAGAGAAAAGCGTTTTGGAGAGCAGAGAGGTGTTGAAATGCCCTTGAAAATTAAAGCTGTGAGAGGCTGTGCATATATAGAGCATGTTAAAATTATTAGGGTTCACGTGGGTGCAAAGATGTTGACAACTTGAACTTGAAATTTCTTTAAAGCGCGGCCTTAAATAAATTCGGATTAAATCAGCAACAGGAGGTGAAACTGTGTTGGATGAAATTGTCTGGCAAATTGGTTTTCAGTCTGGGATCTTGTTTTCCAAACAGAACACTGTGGATAGGGCAGCAACGAGCAAAAATGAACTGCAAGTTATTTTACTGTTCGGGGAGACAAGAGGCTCTTTATAGTTCTGCTCTACAGCTTAATTTTTAGGACCTGTATAAATAGAATTCAATCCACCAACTGATTCGGAGAGGACAATCCATCAATATTTAATTTGGTAAGAAAGAAAAGGCTTGGAAATAATAAATGTAGTTCATGAATCAGATGCACTGTTGGGTTCCGTTATTAAATGTAGATGTATAATATCAGTGGCCTCGTGTTTGTTATTTTAATAATTCTAATTAACTTCTGGTAATTGTAGTGGATCTGCTGCCAACCATCCCAGCCACGATCGTTACTCAGGGTTATTATTTCCCATAGACACTCAGCCAGTGAATAGAGGAAGTTTTATGGCAAACTAAACTTAAACAGCACAAGAAGGTTTTCTTGCTGAAGAAAAATGCCTCTTGGTGAACTTCATCATGATCTGTCCGTGGTTAAGAGCTGCAGAGAGATCCAGGCAATCTTTATGATAATGCAGTAATTTACAGACCCCTATAAACAGTATTTCACCCTTTCTCCCTGGTTGTTGTTGATTAGTGGGATTTGTGTGGAGCAGCCCAAGCTTTTTCCCTTACAATTATCCCGCTCCTCTTGTCTCCGTCTTTTTATGGTCCCACACTCCATTTTTTATCCAGCGGTGGTAACGGTGAAAAACTGAGACACTCCAGCCTGAGCTGCTGCAAACATAGAAACACAAAATTAATCCATTTATGGGTGCAAGGACAAATTCCTCACTCATGCTGAAAGGCACTTCAATACCCAACAAATCCATCGGAGGACGGAGCTGCTGCTGAAGAATAATCCAAGAAATGAGCTGCTGGTCTTTGTCTTTCCTCTGGAGGTTCCTCCCATGTTGGAGATGGCACCTGGAAGCAGATTTCCATGTTCTGGATTAGGTCTTGCTGCAGCTGCAAAAGTACTGCCCCATTTCAGCTTGGGAATTGCCACAGGTTGCAGTTTCCCATGGAAGACTCCGTGCAGGAGAGAAAAGGTTCTGAGAAACAGCTTTTTAAAAAAGTAGCTTACAAAAAACCCTACAAAATGTTGTGATATCCAGAGCTCTCTTTCCAATTATTTGAAGATGTTGCTATCTCTAAAAGTTGGAAAGATTTATTCTTCTGCCACAGCAGCTTTTCCATGGGAAGGAACACGTGCAAACCCAGATGTTTATGTGATCTGACTTTGTTTCATTGGAAAAAACCCCAAAAAACCCCACAAAACTCTTAATTTGAATTATTTTAACTTGAAAAAGAAACTTTAAGGGTGAATTTTCAATGGTGCTCAGGGTAAATGAGCAGAGAGAGTGAAACACAGCACAACACCCCCCTAGACCTGTTCTTTTTCTTGAACTTACCACATTCCTTAGTGGAAAATACTCTCCAAAATGTCTCTCTCATCTTTTTAGCTTAATAAGTGAAAGTAGGACTTGAGGAATAATGTATAAAAGGGAGAGAAGAGCAGCTGAGATATCTGGAAGCAATCAAACCATTGATAAGGACTTTAGGGTAGTTAGGATATTGCAAACATCCTCTGGTAAGACCTGAAATCTGGTGGTGGGAAAAGCAACTCTTCCAGCAGTTTAATGTGTGAGTAGATTTAAAGGAGATACATTAAATTTGGAAATCGACAATTCTGTAAGTAAATTGAATCAAACCCAAAAGAGTGTTTGGGGTGTAATTGAAGACTCAAAAAGAAAAAGGCAACTCAGGATGAATTTAGGGAATTACAGCTGCCGAGGGAAATGTGTGTGTGACACCCTACGAGTACAAAGTCAGGCTGTCATCTGATGAACTTATTAGCACTGAGGCATAGTTCCCATTAAAATAACTAACTGCTAATTCCTTATGCTGAAAGCACTTGCTTCAAAGCACATTGTGGTGCTGAGAGAGTTATTGAACTCCTTCTGAGCTGCCAGACAATGCTCATCTCCAATTTGCCCGGCAGAACATCCACACAATTATTTGGGGCATCTTCAAAGAGCTTCATTGCTTTGCAGTAGATCGTTGAGATAACGTGCTCTCGCTTGATAGTTGCTTTGCCTCCTGGATGACAGTGGCACAAAAGGAAGCCCCCACTTCCCAGGGATCTTTCTCTTTCTTCCTGCACACCACACCAGCAAATGCAGGCTCTGAGATCAAGTATAACCTATAGATTCCTCAAAAGAAGTTAATCCTAAAGGTTTTATCTCGTTTGCTGCGTGTTGTCTGCTGCAATTTGGGCTCTTAATTTGTTTTTACAGAGGATGAATTTGATTTCTTGCTATCAGTGAGTGTCTGACTTTCAGAAGGCTCCAAGCATGACTGGCATAACGAAGAGTCTTTCTTGTACTGGAATTGTAAGTTTGTGTATTAAGAACTCCCCTCTCTCTAATAACTGAGATCAGATGGCAAATCTCCCTATTTCTTCACTCCAAGTTGTTGTTAATCTTTCTCATCAAAGGGAATAACAATAATGCTTATGAGGGTACAGTGAAAGTAGAAAAAATAGATGGAACATTTAGTAAGTAGCAAATCTCAGCACTTTTCCTCTTTTGACTCTTTAAAAGATCCAGGACTTTAAAGCTCTGTTGCTAAAGGAACATTTGTGACCTGTTAGGGGGTTCTTTTGGTTGTTGGAAGTGGATGTGGGTGGATCTTGAGCAATTTTTTCTTCTTAAAATACAAATCTGTCTTGTTGTTGTTTAGAAAGTGTTTGTGTTGTATTGAAAATAGCATTCTGTGTTTCATTTGGTGGGGGCAACACAAAACACTGTATGCTCAGGTGCTACAGGGTAGGTGGGAGAGTTATTCTAAGTGGATTTCTAGATCCCTGATGTGCAGGGAAAATTTGTTTTGGTGGTTTATGTGCAATGAAATTCCTCTGTTCTCTGCCGTCAGTGTAAGTAACACACTTGTCTCTGGGGTCTGTACTTGGCCCTTGTATCTAAAACATTTAACCACTGGTGGAGAAGGGGTTTGCTGACATGTGGGAAGCATTCCTGGAACTTTTCAGGTTGGAGAAGCCCTTTAAGATCACCAAGTCCAACCATTCCCCCAGCACTGCCAAGCCCACCCTAAACCACGTCCCCAAGTGCCACGTCCACCCGACAAACACATCTCCAACCAAGGAGCTTCTCACATTTACAGCAGTTCACCCTCAACAGTTCCTTTCTTTTATTTATTTATTTTTTTATCTACATCTCAATTACATAGTAAGATGTTCTTTTTAGAAACTTGTTTGTTATTAAGATATAAATCTCCTTATTTTAGTCATGTAGTGCTTGCCAGAGTAATGCAATACAAGGAGATTACAAGCTGATGGTTAGATGTTAATAACAGTAACACAAAACATTAAGGCAAGTGACATTTACATAAGTATCTTGATCTTAATACATGTAATTTACATATGAAAATTTAATCACCATAGAGATAAACAGCTGCAATGTTTAATTAAACTCTCCACACAAAATCAGCCTGCAAGAAGTAGTTTGTCACTGCTAATTTATCACAATTCTCCTAAGTATTCTTTAAAATAAAAATGCAAAATAAATGACTCTTATTGATAATTTAACTTCTGGTTGCTTTATCGTATCCTCAACAGGCTTTGATGATACAATTACAATCCGAAGATTCCAGGCTCGTTTTCTCACCATTTAGGAGACAAAAACATAAATACACGGAGAACAAATGTATTTGTTTACAGACTTGAGGGTCAGCAGCGTGGCAGCACTGGAGGACAATTTAGGCAAATTTAATGCTGTGATAAGTTGTGTGTAATGAAGGGCTGCGAGTCCCTCTCCGTGGGGCTGTTGGAGGAGGAAACAATTATAAGTGAAAATTAATGGCAGCATTATCCCGGCGTCGGAAAGGGCTCCTCGCTGCAGTGCCGCTCACTAAAACCGCGTATTTTTGGAAAATCTGGGATGTGCTGACATTCAGGAGTTATTGAAGCCTTGCTCGTGCTCTTGGGGATGGGTTTGAAAGGAAAATGAAGCGCTGGGAAGCTTGAAAGAAAAAAAAAAAATTGGGTCTCTTTGGCGGGGATTCTTCAAGAAAATTTAATTTAGAGGGTTGGATGAATTGTCTTTGCAGCACTAACGGGGGAAAAAGGGGTTTGGTGGCTTCAGGGTAGGTGGAAAATAGGGGAAAAAGGAGGTTTTTGGTAATACCAGAGTAATGGTAAAAAAAGGAAGGTATTGGTGACTTCAGGGTAGGTGGAAAATAGGAAAAAAGGAGGTTTTTGGTAATACCAGAGTAATGGTAAAAAAAGGAAGGTATTGGTGACTTCAGGGTAGGTGGAAAATAGGAAAAAAGGAGGTTTTTGGTAATACCAGAGTAATGGTAAAAAAAGGAAGGTATTGGTGACTTCAGGGTAGGTGGAAAAT
>JAWWLV010000183.1:2323629-2349013 GCA_035041135.1 Platyrinchus mystaceus
GGTGACTTCAGGGTAGGTGGAAAATAGGGAAAAAAAGGAGGTTTTGGTAATTTCAGGGTAGGTGGAAAATAGGGAAAAAAAGGAGGTTTTGGTAATTTCAGGGTAGGTGGATAACAGGAAAAAAAAAAGAGAGGTTTTTTGGTAATTTCAGGGTGGGTGAATAGCAGGAAAAAAATGAGGTTTTTGGTAACTTTGGGGTAAGTGGGTAAAAGCAAAACAGGGAGGGTTTTGGTGATTTCAGGGTAGGTGGGTAAAAGCAAAAAAAAGAAGGTTTTGGGTAACTTCAGAGTAGCAGTAAAAAAAAGGAGGTTTTTGGTAACCTCAAGGTAGGTGAATAAGAGAAAAAAAGATCTTTTTGGTAATTTCAGAGTGGGTGGAAAAGAGCAAAAAAAAGGGAGGTTTCTGGTGACTTCAGTGTTGGTGGATAACAGGAAAATAAGGAGGTTTTGGTAATTTCAGGGTAGGTGGATAACAGGAAAAAAAGGAGGTTTTTGGTAACTTCAGGGTAGGTGAATGAGAGAAAAAAAGGAGGTTTTTGGTAACATTGTAAATGACTCTTGGAAAATACTTGGTTTGCATTGGGTTTGGATTCTGCTCCATTTATTGCCCATATCTCTTTTTTTGGTGTAAGTTTTGGTTAAGGATGTATCATTTAAGGTTATTTAGGTGATTTACCTAAAGATGATACTCAGGTCACAGAGAGAAAATGGAGTTATTTGGTCTAAAAACTATACTCAGGTCACAGAGAGAAAATGGGCTTATTTGGCCCTGGCTTCAAAAATCCTTATTCTCCATTATATATCAATTAAATTAAAGTAAAAATGGGGCTAAATTCAACTTTGCATTTATAATGAACCTTACAGGAGAACTAAATGGGAGAAAAAACCCCTAATAAGTAGAACTTGTAATGATAAATCAATAACATGCTGAAAAAAAACGGTTAATTTTAAAACAATGCAACTTTTTGTGTGTTTTGTTCTGAATCTGAATTTTGCAACACGGTTGAAATGAAAAATGAAGGAGTGGATTAATTAGCAAATGTCAAAATCATACCTGGGAAAAGAGGCAAAAAAGTTTCCCACAAAGATTTTCAGCTTCACAAAAATCATGGAGAGAATAACCTTTAACTTAAAGAGAAAATATTCCCAATACCAGGAAAACTCTATTTCATTTTGATTTTGGGGTGGTTTTAATGTGTTGGTAGCAGCTGATTCTAAGTGGTAATTTCCTGGCTATATTTTTATTAATTGCTTTGTGTTATAATACATTTGGTCCTGATTTGAGCTCAAACAGAGTGTATTAAACACAGTTCCCCAGCCATTAAAATATTTCTTAGACATTAAAACCTTTCTTCAACAAAGCAGAAGTGGAATGAAGATGCCAAGGATTTCCATTTTGGAAATACAACAATGTCTTGCTGAGAGCTGGAGGTGCAGAATCTGTCAGTGCTAAGAGGAAAGGCGCCAATAAAAAAGGAGTTTTGAATGTATATATTTACATTTATATATTTGGAAATATAGAATTACAGACAGGAAAGGAAGTGCAATGCTTTTAAAAAAAAATAACAATATTGTTGGTTTGCAGTCAATATAAGGGAATACATTTCATGTTTTCACCTGAGTGTGTGTTTTTATAAAGTTGCTTAATTCAGTGATTTGGACTGTCAGTGGTTTGTTACTGTTAAGCACTTGCTGTGTAAAATTAATTAACTGTCCCTCTGCTGAGTGACTTTTTTATCTCACAAGCACCCAAAATATAGAAAAATGAATAGACATCTGCTCTGTGTAAGATCTACTCCAGTATCTATCCCAGTAGAATAAAATGGGCAGTTCCAAATAGAATTCAACAGTAATAATCCCTGCACCCCCAAATTACTTACTTCCATAATTTTTAACACACTTTTTTTTTTATAAACATGCAATGATCTTTTTTCTAGACGTGTATTCTTTCAATATTCTTTGTCAGTGCAGGGCAGAAATGTCCATTTTTCCATTTGGAAGGACTGCAATGTGAGGTTCTCCTGCACTTTAACCATCCTTAAACACTCCTGGAATTATATTCTGGATACCCTTTTGGATACAAGTCCTCCTTACTCATTCAAATTCACCTGGAAAATCCTTAGTTGGATTGTTGATGGTGATGTGTTAGTTATACCTATATAATTCCAGTATTTTTCCATATGGGGACATGAAATTTCTCCTGCTGGATGATCAGTGGATGTATAGAGAAACAGAGGCATCAGCTCACTTGTGGTCATTAAGGATTTAGGGCATTCAACATCCTGAAAAATCATGTCCAGCTGCACAAATCCATCTGTCCATATGATAATGAAAACCAAAGATTATATATTTTATATTATTTTTTAAGTTTACTGCCTCATGACACAGAGCTGGTCCTAAGGACAGTGTAAGAAGGGACTGTGGGAGGTGTGTCCTTGGCACTGTGAGAGAGAATGTCCTTTGACTTTCCAAATGGATCATAAAATCATGGATTCATGATAGTTTGGAAAAGACCTTTAAGATTATGGAGTCCAACCCTAAACCTCACAGCTGGGCTGTGTTAAACTGGTGCTTGTGCTGTAGAGACACAGGTAGGATGCCTATTTCCAAATATAACAGATATCTCCATGCAAAGTGGTGCAGGGTTTTAAGACCTGTGGTTTTTTTTTGGCCCTGCCTTCCTCTTCCTTCTAAGTAAGTGCCTTCTATTAGTATTAATGAGCATTAATTAATCTATCAGTATTAATGAGCTGTGTGATGCTTCCCACCCACACTGTGTGCTGGAAATACATCTGCAGCTCCAGCAGCCCAGGCTGTGATCCCATAAAATCACATTTAGAGCAGGATCTAAGCTGGACTGACAGGAAAAAAGCTGCCACTGCTGCTCCTGAGCAGAGCCAGGGATGCTCAGCAGGACCTTGGACTTTCCTTCTCTCTTCACATTGATTTGGGAGACCTTTGGAATTACAGGGACTAGGCTTGTTGACCTATTATCCCTGTAGATCCCATGCTATTCCCTTAAAATTCAGGTGTGTAATCCCACAGTGCCCTGTCCAGGCATCCTTTCTATGCCCTGGAGACCCCAGAGTCATGGGGGTGACCCCCCCAAATCTGCCCTGCCCTTCTGGCACCACACACACTGTTAAAGAGACATTTATGTCCTGCTTAAGAGGGGGCTTTGTGTTGGCTGTAGATGAATTAACTGCTGTGTTGATTAGATTTACAAAATCTTTTGGGATAAAAGTATTAAGTAAATACAAAATGATTAAGATCCAGCTCTTGTATTTCCTCTTCTGGCTGAGAAACCAGTGACTTTAGTGAAACTGTGGACTAGAAGTCAGCAAGAAGATGATTTTCTTGTGTTTTTTAAGTGGCAAAGTATGAGGCAAAGTCTGAAAGGGTTGGACTATAAAAGATTGTCTCCTTTAACTGTGATCTCCATACATAAATCAGTATAAACATAAATTTAAACACTAATTAAAATGCAGAACCATTTTATTTATTTGCAAAACACTCACAACGTCCCGGTGTAAGTGTAGATTTTCTCCTGTGAGAAGTGATCTGTCCCTTGGGAGATCCTTTCTCCCTGTCCCCTGATGAAGTCAGTGAGTTGCTGATTAGCTGCTGACACATGAAATTATGGGGGATCAGCAGGGTTAATGAAAGGCTTCTCTCTCCAGCCATGCCCATGCACTGTCTCCCTGTATCCTCCTTGGCTTGGGGTGGTCTGGTGACCCCGGTGACAAAGTCAGGAGAGAGAAAATACACACCATGACAGCAGTGCAGTCTAATCAGTGGTTCTCTGTTGATACCTAATTATTTAATGAAGCAATGATGAATTATTTGCAGCCCAGGGTTTCTCCAAACGGGGGCTGATCCAGGAAAGGGCTGCTCAAGTGTCTCTGCTCTGCTGCCATTGATCAGCTCAGTCATGTTGGGTGTATTTTGGAAGGTGTGATTTGCATAGGAAGTTCTGCTTTGTGTCGAAGGCAGAGTTTGTCATTGCCAGGAAGATGTGCTGGAGTCACCAGGAGGGTGGATTGGCTTGTGCAGGTCCAGTGGGACTGTCTGTGTCCTCAGTGGTGGTGGCTGGAGGTCACCTTGGAGAGACATCACTCCCAGCCTGCTCCAAGGGTTTGATCCTATAACTCCTCTCTGCTCTTCCCAAATGTGCTCCAACAGTAATATCAGGCATAGAACTACTGATTTTACAGTTCCCATCTCCACCTTTGTGTCCATACATAGGATTTTTAAGGAATACCTTCCTGTTGCCCTTCTCATTGAACATCCTGAGTTGAAAGGGACCCACAAGGGTCACCGAGTCCAACTCCTGGCCCTGCAAAACATCCCAAAATCCCACCCTGTCCCTCCAGAGGATGCTGTTGGGTCAAACTATGCTTTGTCCAATCTTTTTTCCCCCCTTTCCTGTGTCTCTAATTGCAGTTGCTGTTGGGCAGCCTGGGAGATGAGGGTATTTACACCTGTTAATTTAAATCATCCTCCTTTAAGGATTCAGCTCAGAAAAGCTTTTCAGAGTTAGCATGAGCGTGACCTTAACATATGTCCTGCTTTTTGCAAGGGTGGGGGAAGATTATTTCCATATTAATTACTGTTACAAAGTTTTTCCTTCCCAGATGGATTCTCCTTCCTCTTTGGGGTTTCCTTTTTATCACACTCCATCCTTTTAAGGAAAAAAACAACAACAGCAAAAAAAAGGTTCAGAAATATTTTTACTGGAAGTTTTGGTCCTGATAAAGACACTTCTCTTGGCTCACAGGGAGGATGTGGAGTCACTCTCTCATTCCTAAATCCATTGGAAAGACAGACTTTGGCTTAGCTGGAGGGCCAGGGGTATGGACACATAACCTGGGTTAATCTTTTTATAGGAGGGATAATTTATAGAGCCATAAAAGCAGATATTGTTCCCCTTTCCCCCTTCCCTTTCACCCTTTCCTTTTCCCCTTCCCTTTCCCCCTACCCTGCTCTTTTATTTATTTTGGTTTGGTTTATTTTTTCAAGGTAAATATGCTTTTCATGGTATTTTTTTTTTCATGGAAAGTGTAGTAACAGAGGCTTTTAAAATTACCTAACTTTTTTAGCAACAGCTCCTCCTCCATCTCCTGTTTTGCCTTTGATGGGACAGAGGATCTGCTCAATTTTCCCACATATAAAGTGCTTTTCCCTGGTGCTGTTTCAGTCACACTTATGGCCCTCAAATAACCCTCACAAATGGCAAGTCCAGGTTCCAAAAATCCCAGGTTTATCCCCTTTGGTGCTTGACTGGAACAATGTGAGATGGCCCTTCCTTAATACTGCAGTTTTTCACAGCGTGCTGAATTAAGCACACGAGGTGAAGCTTCTAGGGAAGAGATAATTGTTCTTTTATTATTATAATAGATCAAAATAAAATCAGCTTGTGCTTCTGAAAGGGGGAGGTTTTTAGATGGAGAAGTTACAGTAATTCTTTTACAGTGTTATCAAAAGCAGTAATAAAAAAAAGGAAAAAGCATCTCATTTTCTAGGCTGTTTATTTTGCATACTTTGCATCCTCTTTGAATTGATAAATGTTTATATTCAAATCTGGGATTCACTTGGGAGCAGCAGCCCCAGCCATGATCCAGTAAAGTATCACTTGATCTTAAAAGAGCTGATTTTTGTGGGTGCAAAAGTGTGTAAATGTTTTCCTGCCTGTTTTTACACAAACAAATGTACAAACTTGGGATGCAAAAAAAAATATTAATGGCATTTGGGCATCTGAATTGTCATTTCTGTATGAACATACCTGAATTATGATGTTAAAAGAGTTAACAAGCATTGCCTAATACCTGTGGTACCTGGGATGCAGCTGGAATAATTGTGTATAAGCCCGTGTGATTCCCTGCACACTTTAATAGAATTACTTATGGATTGTTCTAAGAAAAATTTGTGAAACGTGATATTATCAGAAAACTTCTTCCTCCCTCCACATGTAATGGATTTAAGCTGGAAGAAAGGAGGTTTAGATGGGATATTGGGAAGGAATTGTTGGCTGTGAGGGTGGTGAGGAACTGGCACAGACTGCCCAGAGAAGCTGTGGCTGCCCCATCCCTGGAATGTTCGAGGTCACATTGGATGGAGCTTGGAGGAATCTGGGAGAGTGGAAGTTGTCCTGCCCATGGCAGGGGGTTGGAATATGGCTTTAAGGTCTCTTCCAACCCAAACCCCTGGAATTCTATGATGCTACAAACCTTCTGGCAATATTTTCCCCACCCTCTGACACACGTTTGAAGAGCAGGACAGATCAGCCCCTCCTGCTTCGCTTCCCACTTGCCATTCCCAAGAATGGTGGTTTGGACTTTAAAAAAAATAAAAAAAAAATAATAAAAAAAAATAAATTTCCACAGATTTTGTGCCCCAATTAGCAGTGCTAATTGGGGCACACAAGGAAATTGCAGTCTACCCTGTGGAGATTGTCAGCCACTCAACCAGATCACTGAGTCACCACGAGCCTGACTTTGACCCTGAGTTACTATTTAATCAGGTGCAAAATCAGAGGAGGTCCCTCCAGGAAGGACACAGTCCTGCTACTGGGTATCAATGAGACAAGATGCCTGGGGGTTGTCCTCCCTTTTAATTTTAATTTTTAATCTTTTTTTTTTTTTTTTTTTAAAGGCCAGAGTTTAAAATAACCCCCTGAATAGTTGGGAAGGAGATTGCTGGAAATTCAGAGTTTTAAACTAAAAGAGGGACATTTTAGATTAAATACAAGGAAGAAGGTTTTTTACAACGAGGGTGGGGAGGCCCTGGCACAGGTTTCCCAGAGGGTTGGTGGATTCTCCACTCCTGGAAGTGTTCAAGGCCAGGTTGGATGGGGCTTGGAGCAGTCTGGGACAGTGGAAGGTGTCCCTGCCCATGGCAGGACTGGATGAACTTTATAAGTCTTTTTCAACCCAAATTATTCTATGATTCCGTGATTGCACAATCCTATGGTGTGTGCTAGGGAAGATAAGGGTTTGTTTGGTGCAGTCAGTTCCTTTACAGAGATATTTTGATTAAAAAAAGTACCATTTCATCAGCAGGACACCCAGCTGAGTGTGCTGGGTGCCCTCCCTGGCAGTAGGTCCAGTACCAAAGGGATCTGGGAATCAAACCTGTGGTGTTTCCTTCAAATATGATAAAGCAGCAAGATAAACCTTAGTCTGTGATAAAGCCTTTGGTGTCTTGGCAAAGTATAAACCTTCACTTGTCCATCCAAGTACTTCCTAAACTGGGTGATCCTGGACTGGGGAAGGTGGGGAAAGCCACCAGTGCCTGCAGTGCATGGGGACACTTTGGCTCATTGCTTAAAAATCATGGAATCACAGAATGGTTGGAGTTGGAAGAGATCTTAAATGTCACCCTTAAATTTTGCTCAGAAGAGACGAAAACTTTGGAACCAGAAGCATTTTTAGAAAAGTTGTCACTGGTCTCAGCCTTACCCAAGAGGGGCTTGGAGGAGAAAAAAGCTCCTCATTGAAACCCACCCGGAGGAAAATCTCCAGTTAATTTGGTTTTGCAGGTTTTGGTGCATTTTTTGACCGGTCAGGTGTCACAAAAGACAAGGGCTGGTGTTCTGAGAGGGGAGTGCAGGTGCTGCTCATCCCTTTCCTGAGGGAAAAGGTCTGAGAAATCCCTGGGCCTGCAGGGTTAAAATATTGTTCCATATTTTTTGTTGTCATGGAATTCCCAGGAGTCAATTTAGGGCCGTTCTGCTGCATGTGGAGAAAGAAAACAAAAATTCTATACCTGCCAAACAAATGCTATTTGTTTTAAAATATAATTAAGTCAGTCAAGCTTTTTCCTCCTCATTGCTAAATCCAGCCTGGAAAACTGACTCCTCTTTCCCACCTCCAGGTAGTGGGCAGCAGTGGCCAGTTGAAAAGTCTTTTTTGGGGGTGTCAAAACCCATTTTGGTGTGATGGGTGGAATGTTTGTCACTCAAAGATGTGTTTTAGCTATGGAAATTTTTGCTGCCTGAAGGAAGAAGTGACCAGTCATTTTGGAAGGGCAATACAGAATCGTGGAATGGCTTGGGTTGGAAAAGCTCTCTAAGGTCATCGAGTCCAACCATCTCCCAGCCCTGCCAAGGCCACCACTGATCTGTGTCCCCAAGTGCCACATCCACAGGGCTTTGAAATCCCTCCATTCAGGGATGGGGGCTCCATGAGGAAATGAAGTAATTCTCCTGATATCCAACCTAAACCTCCCCTGGTGCAACTTGAGGCCGTTTTCTCTTGTCCTGTTCCTTGTGCCAGTGATTCACACCTTAAATTCTCTCTGCTCTGTGATTTTAATGCTCTTTTCCTGCAAATGCCTTGGATGAAGATCCTTGTGCAGAATTCCACACCCAACATTCCCCACTCTGGGTGGGGAAGCTCTGCCTGTCCTTCCTGGAGCCAAAATGCTCCAAGTGCTCTCCAGGGACGCTCCCTGGGGTCTCATAAAGGCACTTTGCTGCTACTTAAACAACTGATAATATATCTGTAAACTTCCAAAAAACTCAACCAGGGCTTCAGAGAAGAAATCATTTATACTCCAGGCTCTGTTTGTGGGAATCACTTGTTCACCACTGCTCCTGTTTTAAGATCTGCACTAATATTGTGACCCCAAATCTCTCTATATTTATAATAAAACTTTGAGCTCAATTATGCCATGTATGCTGTATCCCTTTATACATATATAATTTTTATTTTATTTTCTAATTTTTTATTTTTCTTTTATTTTTAAGTTTATTTCTATTTTTATTTTTTATTTATAGGCATATATATATATGTAAAATTTTAAGCATTATCTCCTTGGACTTTGTTTTCTCTATTTTTAGTGAAGTAGTAGTGTTTTATTACAGGCTGCAACACAGATAAATGGACATTGTGTGATAAATAATACCATATTTACCATAGGATGGATAAATTCCATATATATTACAGGTTAAATGTTTTTTTATCCCTATTCTTTGATATCAGTGTGTCTTGCTGTAAATAATTAGATCCACTAGATGGTGGTAAAGACCATCGACTTTGCCCTCCCGCATCAAGAAAATTAAATAAAGAAGAGAAAAAAGTTAAGAGTGCATTAAAAAACCCCAAATTCGACCCCAAACCCCTGCCTAAAAAGCACATTTACCCCTCTGTGGTGTACATTGAAACTGCAAGCATGAGGAAGCAGTGATGCTTTGGGGCAGAATTATTATCTGATGAGTTTCTCTCCAAATTAAACACTTTTGTCAGGATAAATATCGAGTCAGATGATTATGAATCATTGTGGCAAGTTTTAATACAGATCAGAACCCAAATTAATCCTTCTCTAACTCGTGGATCGTGGCTCTCCTTTGCCTCAGATACAAATGAATAGTAAACAATATTTTGGCAATTTTTAGGTTAATCATGTAGAACTGATTACTCAAGAAGAATGCTATTATCATTTAGCCAATTTATCCCCTGCCCTGTGACAAATGAGAATTAATGTTGCTGTTTTTAAGATATCAAATGGGTCATGATTTTAAGAAAAATGATTACCCCTGAAGAATACTGATAATGATGGCTAAAGGCAAGGAGATCCAAGCAAGTGTTTCATAATTCCTGAAATAAATTCAGTGGAAAAGCAAATAGAGCTTAGTCTGTCGTGTGACTAAACAGGAAGCACTTAAGTTATTATTTTCTGTGTCTTTTGTTGTTGTTCTTGCATTCCATTTTAATTATTTGTTAGTCATTTCTCGTTAAAAAGGGCATGATTGATTGGCCTCCCAAATTTAGCCACCAGAAGCAGATTTCTGGAGTTGAATATTGTGTGTTATTTTGGGGAAGTTGTAACAGTTTATATTCCAGAATCAGTTATTCTTGTTGGAAAAGAGGTACTGGGTCTGTCTCTGCTGCTGCAGTGAGATAAATCAGTATCAATGTATTATTATATTATTAATTATTATTACATTATTAATAATATATTATTGATATATTATTACATTATCGATCAGTATTGATAAGAAATGAAATTGAAAAGAAATGTTTTGTGATGAGCAGCAGAGGGGATGGAATGAAAATTTCTGCAGGCTTTTGCAACAAGTGGGGTGGGAGGAATAAAACCAAACCAGGCAGGGGATGGAGGCTCTTAGGGAAAAGAAAACATTCTTCATTCTAGAAAGGTGTGTTTTATATCATAGAACTGTCTTGAAATCAGACCATACAAAGGTTTGTTGAAAAGATGTTAAACAGAAATGAGTTTATTTCCAATGGAATCCTGTTCCCTTACGGAGAGAGTTGGTGCCTGTGTGCCTTGGTGTCAACTGGAGCCAACAAATATCTTGGAATTGCTGCCTGCATCTCTCATGAATAGGAATCGTTGCTCTACTTCCCCCATAAAATAATTTTAAAAGGTCTTGACCTTTTCCTGATCCAGAAGAAAACCCACCAGTGCAGCTCTTCCTCTGTAGCTCGGCCGTTTTGGGAGCGATTAATGAGAACTCTGGAATCAGGGTTGAGCTTCCTAATGGAGGCTGTGCTTGAAGGGATTTAAAACAACATTCCCATGCTTGTTTAAAATCCCTTTTCTCCTTTTTAAAAATTACATTGCATGCTGCAGTTTTATCAGTTGGTCTATCCCTATTATCAGAACAAAACTTCATTGATTTTTCACAACTTTTTGAACTGTAGACATTTAAAAGAGTTTTTTGTTGGGACTTTTATGGTTCTTATGGCTCTTTTAGGATGGAAGATGAGCACTCAACTCCTGATTTCCCTGTGTCCCAAGACAGGGGGTATTTTTGCTGTCTGTAAAGTGATGATTTTGCTTCTCTGCTGCTCCATCGGGATGACTTGAACTTCCCTGAAAAATCAAATTCTTGGATATGTGTCTGAGGGTTGAACTCAGAGGGGTTTTATGGATTTGAGGAGCTGTCTGGATATCAATGGGCTGCCTGACTCTGAGCCAAAGGGTGGTTTCCCATCCAGCTCCAAGCAGTGAGTGAAGCTCACTGTGGCTTTCTTTGGCCAACATTGCTTGTGTCTGTCAGCAACAAGGGTTTGTTTTGTGTGAAAGGATTTTTAAGGGTTTAAAACAAAGGGAAGAGAAGGCTCTGGGGAGACCTGAGAGCCCCTTCCAGTGCCTAAAGGGGCTCCAGGAGAGCTGGAGAGGGACTAGGAACAAGGCATGGAGGGACAGGACACAGGGAATGGCTTCAGACTGAAAGAAAGTAGAGTTAGACAAGATATTAGGAAGAAATTGGCTGTGAGGGTGGGGAGGCCCTGGCACAGGTTGCCCAGAGAAGCTGTGGCTGCTCCTGGATCCCTGGGAGTGTCCAAGGCCAGGTTGGACGGGGCTTGGAGCAACCTGGGACAGTGGAAGGTGTTGGGGTTGGAACAGGAAGGTCTTTAAGGTCCTTCCAACCCAAACCATTCTGTGATTCCCTGAAGTGAATCATTTGAGTGGAAGATTCATGAACCCAGATCACTTTACTTGTGGGTGGGAACAGCTGATAGACACCTTGATACAGAGGGGGCCATAAATTATCCATTTTTATCGGATTAGTAATAATTTATACCCATCTCCAGGCCCGTGGCTTCAGGGAATGCCTCCATCCCACTGCTGGTGAGCAGTTTTGGGCTTGGGTTTGAGATAAAGATCTGCAGCAGCGAGTGGTTTTCCTAGATTTGATGGTCCTTCTGAACCAGGTTGGGTCCAGATGCAGAAAAGTAAGTTTTGAGTTCTCAGTTTTCTTAGGAATCTTTGAAAATCACCTTGAAGGTGCTTGGCTGCCACTTCATCAATGGGATGTCCTTTTCCAGCATTCAACCCTATCAGTTGTTTCACTGAAGTTGTGTTAATGGGAATGAAAAAGAGAAATCTTGGTGAGTGAGGAAATTGTTGGTCATAATGAGTGTTAGGAAAATTTGGATATTGTTGTGTTTGTTCCTAAACGGCCCCAGGGAATAAACCACAACAACAAAGGGATATTTCAAACCTTTTTCAGACAGAAGGAATGTCAAATTTCGCTGTCAAATTCTTGCTTTGGAAAATAAACCCTGCAATGTGTTTCTGTGGGTGAAGGGTGTCCCTGGGAGGGGACTCCCAAATATATGAAATATATGAAGATAAAGGTGAGGGAAAGCTGCTTTGGGCAGTGCAAATGTTGTCTGAGGCTGCTGGGCAATAAAATACTTCAAAGACCTCTCAGTCCAAAATTAGGACAAGTCCTTTATTTTTTATTTTTTTTTCATTTAAACTCCCTCAGAACAGATTCAACATTTTTTTTTTTAAATAGTTGTTGTTATCAGTGTATGTTTTTTGGAATTGTTGCAATGCCAAATTTTTCCAGACCATTTTTTTAAATCAAAAAACAATTTCTTGAAGTATTTTCTTTTCTTGTGCTTCATCTGTGTTGCAGGAACATGGGAACTCCTGGAAAACTGTGTCTGCTCTTCCAATCCTTACAGTGCCTTGAGGAATAGCTGAGGTTTTCCTCTTCCAAGAGATTTTTACAAATTCCAGTTAAACCACTAAAAGCTGATGACAATTTCTAGATCATGTCTTACCTCTGAGTTGCTACTGGAAGTGGAAAGTGGCTCCCAAACCCAAAGATTTTCAAAGAGAGTTTTTAAAAATGCACCCTGAGATTTCTTTACTAAGCCAGTCTGTCTCTGCAGACTTAATCTGCCCTTAAATTGGGTTTAAGTAGGAGCCTTGCTTGTAGCACTTCACCAGCAAGTACAGATTTTAGTTAGCACTGAACCAGTTAAAAGAAAAACAAAGCATTTTTTTAACCATCTCTAACTCCACTCAGGCCTAAATTATTATTTTTTTCTTCAGAAACGGGCATTTTAATGTGTCACTTTTCAGTTCCAGCTCAATAAACAACCATTTATTTACAATTTTAAAGCAATCTCCAGCCTAGTCAGGTAAGAATTATTTCAAAAGAATAAAAACATTTTCATTTCCCATCACTGCCAGAAATGAAAAGAACATGAGTTATGAGTCTTGCTGTGTTGTCTTAAGTTGATTACTATGGAATGATTAAAAAACTAGCTGTGCTGTCATAGCAGAAGAGTACATTATAAGTGTAATAACAGCTTAGGGATACAATCCATCAATGCCTTACTTGGGAGAAGAAGAAGAAAAAAAAGTTGATCTATTTCTTTGGTCATCATTTTCAGCATATTAGATGACAAATAATTGTACATTCATCAATAACAATAGATTAAAGCTGAAATGATTTATTGCCATTACCTTGTGGGATGATGGAGCACTGGGTCACTCAGGCAGCGGTGGGGGCTGGATTTAATTTTCACGGGTCCCTTGGCAGGAATAATAGACAGAGGGGAAACCACCTGAAAACAAGGTGGATCAAAGTTGGTGCCAAGTGATTTGTGGGTTTGTTCTTCAGGAGGTGGCCCTGGTTGGTCTTGATGATCTCAAAGGTCCTTTCCAGCCGTAACGGTTCCGTGGTTCCGTGATTCTGGAGCAGGCGACCCCTCACATCCTCCCTCATCCCAGCAGCCTCCCAGGAAAATCCTCAATGCCACTTCTGAGGGCACTTAATAAGGAGAAAAACACCTTGGAACTCTTTTTTTTTTTTTTTTTAATGTGAAAATTCTTCTCTGAAGCGTTTTTATTTACTCTTAAAATAACAGAGGAGGGAAAACCAGCCCCATTTAACAATTACCACAGCACAGCAATTATCACACCATTTTAGGTGTAAGCTGCTCAAAACCAGACAAGACTATTTGGAGAGGAACAACACCAACTTTTAAACTCAAACTTAGTTATTTTTCTGAAGATTTTCTCCAGGCAAACTTTGTGTACAAATACCTTCTCCCCTGTGCAGAGGATTAGCAGATTAGATCTGGTTAAAGGGTTTCTGATTAAACATTTCCTGCTCTGGAGTTTGCCATTCCGTCAGCATCCCTCTAGGAATGGTTGGGATCTGCTGACTATGTGACAATCCCTATTTCCTGCTACTGTTTTCCTGGAGTAACTGGCCCCAAATTGGGAGAACATCTCCATTACCTCTCACTGAAGAACTTCCAGCATCCATTGCTCCAAGAAAATCTGCAGGGTATAATTCCTTCATGGATATCCCTCAGCTGCAGTTTTTACCATAATTAATTCATGGATACCCCTTAGCTGCAGTTTTTACCATAATTCCTTCATGGATATCCCTCCAAAGCTGCAGATTTTACCAGGAAATAGTGAAATTTCAGTGGAGCAAAATTTTTTGAGCTCTTAGACGTTGGTACAATCTTCATGAAACAGGAACTCTGCCTAAAAGAAGATGGTTTTGAAATCAGCTTAAGCTTAAATGATTTTGTTCTTGTTTTGATTTTGGGAGGAGGCAGCTTTGATTGTTAAGATCAGCATTAAAAGTGTTTAGGAATTTTCTCTGCATTTATGGTCTGGAAGCCACCATCAAACCTAATGGTGAGAGAAAGGACCAGCAAGAGTCAAGTTCTCTCTCTCTCTCATAAACCAGTAACAAAAAACACTCTGTTTTGATAACATTTATAATTATGGAATTCCAAAATAGTCTCTGAGGGACTTTTTTAACCTCTTAATGAAATGAGAGTGAAGACAGATAGACCATCTCTTGGTCTGGTCCTGAAATGTTCTCACAGCTGGGATGAAGTCAGGAGTCCTCTGTGTGTTCTGTGCTGCCTAAAACTTAGGGCAGGTATTAAAAACTGACCAAATTATAGTGCATTTTATTTTCCCTAATTGAAATGTCTCTAAAAGATTCCAGGATATTTTATTATTATTGTTATTTTTCAGGATATTTGTAAGTTCATCTTAATATTGTTGATACTTTTATACATAGAATACGTGAATTCGGCACTGGGTGGCTCCAAAATAATAATAATAATAATAATGACAATAATGACATTATTAACAATAATAATAATAACTTAGTTTCCTTAACTTTGGGAGATTCATTTAACTGTAAAATAGTGTTTCTGGTTGTGATTGTAATTTGTAAAGGAGCTCCAATACTGTACTTTTACAATAGTAGGATAGTAAGAGTAACCACTTTATTTTAAAGTAGGAATTGAATCCACGTGATTTTTCCAGCTAAAACTCAATGGAAATGACTTTCCACTCTGTTTCTGTGGGAGGCACAGGCAGAACCTGCCCACATTAACAGTTAGAACCAGTTCTGTGGGAACTTTAAACTCCAGGAGCCTCTGGATTCGCACTCCTTGGAAAAGCTACACCTGCCATGGAGTTGCCAAAAGCCAGTGACACGAATGGCAAACCAGTTTTAATTTTCTGTCCAGTCAAATCTTAGTATTTCTCACTCAATTCTCCTTCCTCAGTAATCTAAATAATTTCCCACCTTGCTCATGATGAATGTCTTGCCAGTTCCTGCTCAGTCCTTCCACTTTACACAACCTAATTAAAGAAAACATTCCATGATTGCCTATTTTTCCTCATGCATGACAACCTATTATTTTTTCTACCACCTGATTAGGGCTTTATTATCCTTGGATTTAGATTGATTTGCTGGGCACTTTAATAAAACACTACTTAGTTTGATTTAAAGGGCTACAGGTTTCAGTCACTCACAGAATTACTCTTTATAAGGAACTCACATTCCAAGTGCTCTGTGGTGTCCATGAAAAGGGATCAGCCTAAAAAAATTGAGGATCAAGGTGGTTTTCCAGTTCTGTGTGTGTGTTGTTAATATTCCTGGTGTGAGCAGTCAGGAGAGGACATTTTGCAATATAATTTGTCAGGGGTGATAAATCTGTTTCATCATTTCTGTCAAGAACGGATCCCGTGTATTAAAACTACCATAAATATTTTCTCCAGATAAACCCAAACTTTCATATGATTAAATAATAATACGTTTATGATGACAAATTGCATTTGCTATGTGTTGTCTGAAATGCAAGACAAAATTAGGTAGTTAAAGTTCAAATGGATGGAGATCAGTTTTGATTTAAAATCAAAGGAATTTTATTAAGTAAATGAGATTCTCATCGTTATTTTGTTATATCTACCAGGCTCTTCTTTCAGAAATATTACTTATGAGCTCAGATAATCATTAAAAACAAAACAAGTGAGCTTATATTATAGCTAAATGTAGTCTAGATAAAAAGTTCAGGAGTTAAATCCATGCTTATTCCTGTCACCTTGTTGATGGCTTCCAGCATTAGGAAAATGAGGAGTGATCCACAGGCTGCTGTCCCCTGTCCCTGTCTCAGTGCAGAGTTGCTTTGGGGTCCTTTTTGTCTCACCTTGTTCAATTAATTCTGGTCATTTGTGCTTTTTCCCAGGACATTTTCTGGTGACTGAAGGTGCAGCTCTGTTTCCTGCAGCTCCTCCTCTGGATACAGGTGTGGAAAAACCCAGGAAGCACAGCAGGGCTTTGCTGCATTCCCTCCAAAGGCTCAGTGCAATCAAACGTGGTCTTAGATGAATATTGGCCTATCAAGGTTTGGTTTTGTAAAACACAGTTCTTCCAGCTGTTTCTACTGTATGTTTTTTTGCAGGAAGTTTTCCTTGATTGGAATGACAATTTCCCAGTTAAAAGCATGTGCAAGTTACCCTGGATCCCTGGAAGTGTCCAAGGCCAGGTTGGATGGGCTTGGAGCCACCTGGGCTAGTGGAAGTCATCCCTGCTCGTGGCAGGGGTTGGAATGGGATGATTTTTATTGTCTCTTCCAACCCAAACCAGTCTGTGACTCTGCGACATATTTAAACTTAGGCCTGGCTTTGCATCTCGTTCCACAGGAACTTCAGTGCTTGTCATGTGAGGTTTATCTATTATGAAATAATCTCTTCCTGGAAAATTTGTTGCCCTGTGGATGTATCTGTGAGCCTGTGGAATGCTGATGGTCAGCCTGGGTTGCAAAGGTAATTTATACCAACCTCAGATGTGCTAAACCAGCAGTGCTGACCCACCTACTGATGGACAACAACAACAACTCCTTAAGACACGGAAAATCTTGGATCCACTGTAGCATTTAGGAAGTTGCTCAAAGGGAATCATGTGAAAAAAGCTCATTTTGTACCTACATGCTGTGAAATTGCTTCATCCTCCCCGTGTGGGATTGCTCCAGCAGTGGAACAGCCTCCATTTCTTACTGGGAAATGGGACAAAAGATGCCTTAGTCTCTCTTTTTTTATCAGCTTTTATGATCCATAAAATCTTGGAGGAGCCAGGTACATGTGGATGTACCTCATACACCTGATCATCCCAGTAAATTAAATATAATTACTCCCACACTTAAATTTAATCGCTTTTGCAGCCGCAGAATAGAAGGAGCTTCCTTGAAGGGGAAATAATTTTTTCCTATGGCCAACTAATTTCCCTGTATTTTAAGTACCTTTAGAAGTGGAGGAGAAGGGGTTTGTGTTTGCATGAGAGACAATTACAATGAAAATAAACAAAAGGATCATATAAAAGCCAAGTTGGAGTGCTGAAGAGACTTAATAGCTATAAACTGGTAGCTATTAGCTTGTAATTACTCTCAAATAATTACTGAATAGAATAGTAAATATTATTAGCTTGCTTTAATATTCAGCATAAAAGATTGCTCCCAACAATAATTTACTGTTTCTTCAGCTTTAATACATATACACATGTAAAACTGGGCTGCTTTGTAAACATCCTTAATGAATGAAATAAATAAATATTAAATGGAAATAAATATCCTTAATAAATTAAATTATTGGGAGGGTCCTGTGAAGGAGACCTGCACTCTGTGGGGCCATGGATGGTCTTTAAGGTCCCTTCCAAACTGAACCATTTAGGGATTCCATGATTACCAGAAGGAGATTATTATTGTGTCCTGAATTAGTGGCCTAATTTAGATATCATTGTCATCTTTGAAGAGTTTTTATGTGTCTCTGCCCCCTACAACTGACTTGAGACCCCTTTTTTTTTTTTCCTGAAAGAAAAGTGTTTGGGTTTTCATGTGTCAAGAATAAAAGCCTGCTATAGTTTATGGGATAATATCCAAAAAAAGTTCTTATGTCTCCAAAGGAGGGATTTATTTATAAGAAATATATATTTTCCATCGAATGTCCAATTTTAATATTTTCTTTGCTTATTTTTGCCTCAGAACTCTGGAATAGCCAATCCTGCAGTGTCACAACCACCAAATAATGGAGCTTTAAATAACAACAATTAATTTTTTTAATGCTGCATCTCCACTTACCTTTTCAAGGCCTTTTAATTCACTACATTTTGTGGATTAAGCTTTTAAATTTCAATTCTTGCACATTTCTTTCAGCCCATTTCTGGCAATCTTTAAACTTCACCTTAAACGGTGAGATTTCCCTTAGAACAACATCTCTAACCATTTCTGTGTTTTGAGCTGCCTCTAAAAGGTAAATTTCTAATACATTGCTGAATTTTCCCAGTGTGTAACTTGGTTATATTCTTGTATTCCTCCCTCTTTAGTGTAATAACATCTTTTCTCTCTATTTTCTGTTTCCACTCTGGATTAAAAGCATTGAGTCTGTTTTGATGGATCTGTTGTGCCACTGTGGAGTGGTGTGGATGAGGGAGGATGGAGCTTTATTGTATTATTGGAATGGACAGGGCCAATCCAGGAATGATTTCCTCCTCCAAGCCCTGGTCCTTCACCTCGGTGTGAAGTGCAAGGATCTGCCTCCAGCTCGTGGCTTTCATCTTAGTTGTGAGTTTGCATCTTATTCCTTTGCTGAGGGTGTTTTGCTTCAGATTAAAAGGTGTTTTATATAAAAATATATAATGCATATAAAATATGTATATATAAATTAAACTTTGAGAGGTTGGCACCTTATTTGTGTAGGAGAAGAGGGGCCCATTGGGCGTCTTCCCATGGCAAGCTCAGGTGTGTGTGTCTCTCTCCCATCTCCTTTATACACCTCCAATCCCCAAATTCTGATTATATCCATGCAGGAGGATGTCCGTTTACTGGATTGGATTTATTATGGATGTCCATATCCATGCAGGAGTTGAGAGGGAGGGAAAAGGGGAGAGAGAAAAAGGGGTGCTGGACACTTCTAAAAGTCTCCCTGTACGTGTTTCGCACGCGTCATTCTTGTTTTCTTTGATTTTGTCTGTGTGTGACAACAGCTAACCTTTTGCTTTTCTATCTGCAATAATGAAGCTTTCCTGATGTGGACAATTAGCAACTGTTTGTTCTTTGGAAATTAGGAGAGGAGGAATTTGGGAATCCGAGGTGCGTGGCCCGGCAGGCGGCACAGCTGCAGCGCCCGCCGGCGCCGTGCCAAGGGCTCCACGGCTCATCCGTGGAGAGAATGGACGAGGATTTATTGAATTCACTTTTCTTTCCATCATTTTTTTTTCCCCTGTAATTTTGCTGAGGAAAGTGAGGAGGCAGGCAGAGTGAGAGGGCAATCATGGGGATCTTCAGTCCTGTCGCACCCCAAGGCGCAGTTATTCCTTTTAACGCCGTGAGATTGATCACAGGATACAGTTGTTTTACAACTATTGTCTGTCAATGAAAGAGCTCCAAAACCCCCCCTTTTTTTTTTGAAAGGTTCTTGTGGCAGACAGATTTCGGCCTCTAAAGTAATTTTAAAAAGCAGCCAGATTGAAAATCTACATTTAAATATCAGGTAATATTGTAAATTCATAACCTGATGGTTCCTCCCTTCAGCGCTGGATAAATACCCTGTTTCAGGGCTCTGCCATTTTTAAGCTTCATCCTTGGAGATAATCACCCAAAAACATAATAACAACATCATACAAGTACAAGAAAATACGTTTGAAATGTCCTTTTTTTTTTTTTTTTTTTATTGTAACGTGAGATAGAGCTTCCAAAATCCCAAACTGAATTGCTTTTCAGCAGATAAACATCAAAAAATACATTTCCTGCTTTCGGGGAAGGTGCAATAAGGTGCTATATCAGTGTAATAGTTGCCAGTGATATGCTCTAGTAGTATTTTGATGAATTACATGATTATAGCTAAAATGAACACTTTCATCATGCCTGAATTAATAATGGTGGTATGATTTGGCAAGCACTCCTGCGGTGTTCTTTAACTCATCACTTCAGAAGACAGAGTTTCAGAGCCCATCCTTTGTCTTGGGGAAACACAGGGATCCTTTAGTGCTTAAAAACACAAGGAGGAGGAGGAGGAGGAACGTGACAGCTTTTAGGGGGAAAAGGAAACTGATGCTCACTTACCTTCCTGAGCTCATCCTGACTTAATCACTTTATTTTTCACCGCCTCGTTGTGGTTTCTGAGGCACCTGTGACTGAGGCAAAAAGGAAAAGATCAGTGGGGTTTTTTTGTGTGTGTGAATTTTATTGCAAATGTTTGTGGTGAATTTTATGTTTGTTGTAGCAAGGGGTTGGTCTCTTCCCTCAGGCAACGAGCGAGGGGGAAAAGGGGACTTGGCCCCTCAAGGGAGCATCAGGTTGGACATCAGGAGGAATTTCTTCACTGAAAGGGTTGTCAGGCATTGGAATGGGCTTCCCGGGGAAGTGGTGGAGTCACCACTCTTGGAAGTGTTCAAGAAACAAAGGGGCACTCGGTGCTCTGGGCTGGGGGACAAGGTGGGCATCAGCCACAGGTTGGGCTCGATGATCTTGGAGGTTTTTCCAGCCTCAATGGTTCTGTGAAATGCTGTGTTCCCAAAGGATTTTAAAGACCCTCTGAGGACATAATTTTCTCTTGAATCATTGGTTTTACTGTAAAACTGGAGTGATCTGCATGTTCATTTCTGTGTCTTCCAGGTTAGCCAACATATGATTGACCCCACTCCAGCACTTGAGTGAAGCTGTGTGTTGGTGTGACCATTCCCAGGGTTCCCTGGGAGGGGGGTGTCCAAACATGGGCATTAAAACTTCCCACAGTGGGGATTTCCATAATATTGTGCAGATGTGTCCAGGTCTAAGAAAAACCTGCTCTACTGATGCCATGATATTATTTGTCTGGCAACAAATGAAGGCTCTCAGTCTTTACTGGCACCCAGTCCCTTTAATGAACATTCATTATACTTGGTATAGTAAGAATAAAACATTAATTTTACTTGGAATAGTAAAAATAGTAACCAACCTGCTGGACATAAAAATATAAGCTTTTGCAGGCTGTTGTAAAAAACGGTGCTACACAGCACAACAAAAACATCTGGAGCAGATGTTTCTGCAATTATGACCCACTTGATGATTATTCTGTGTTCACTGGCCTTTGCTGGTGCCCTCAGAGCTGGGAGATGTTACAGGCTCGTGCTGGTGCACTGAGCTGGAAGAGAGGACAGACTGTCTGGGGCAAGATCCGTCCTCGCTGTTTTCCTAAGTGATTTTTGTCTGTTGGATTTTTGCTTGTGGTTAATTATTATCCTCTATGTTTGTATCAAACGGTAATTTCATGCCATGAAATATCTCAGCTCTGCTGATGCAGAAAGTCCAGGGAACATAAGCACAGTGTTTTCTGAACCCAAACTTTAAAAAAACCCAAAGTGTTATTTGGTGCAACTCAGATTAAAGGGCCACCTTGCGGGGTTTAGTGCAGATATGATCTGTGATATTATGATCTGTGAAGGAATAATGACTTTGTATCTTTCTGTTCAGAGAACCTTATAGTTGAATGTAAAAATGTGTTAAAGGCTTGAGACATCACAGAATCCCAGAATGGTTTGGGTTGGAAGGGACCTTAAAATCATCTTTTCCACTCCCTGCCATGGACAGGGACACCTTCCACTAGCCCAGGTTGCTCCAAGCCCCGTCCAACCTGGCCTTGGACACTTCCAGGGATCCAGGGGCAGCCCCAGCTTCTCTGCCCAACCTGTGCCAGGGCCTCCCCACCCTCACAGGGAAGAATTTCTCCCCAATATCAGAGTAGCTCACCTCAAATGAGAGCAGAGGAAGATCAGCCCAAGAGAACTTTTCATATCTTTCATCATGAGCTGTCAGAAATCTCAGTAAAGGTGCTTGTGCCCCTAATCCTGGGGTAGGGAGAGAAATGTCATTCAAACTGCATGACCACAAACTAAATGACTTAACTGGCTTTTTTTTTTTTTAGCTTTTGGTGCAGAATATATTAATTTTTGGCACTCTAACAGTGTAAAACCTGTTAATGGCTCCTGTGTAGAAGCACAGCCCCGGTTTAGCTCCTGTTAAAAGGAAACAAATTGTAATTCTTAATTGAATTCTCCCATGGAACTACCAGCAATATAAATTACAGTGCCACTCGAATGAGAGGGGGGAAGGCCCTTTTTACAAGCCTCAGGATGATAATTTATAAATAAAGTAAAACCAAGAAGCCTTAACGAAAAATCCCCATGGAATCTGACATTAATAGCCTTTACTTTTAATCTGATACAATAAATCTTGCAGTTTTGTAGCCACAACAGAACTAACAGAAACCAGGCCAAGCTGGAGTAGATATGGGGGAGTTGAAGAGAAGCATTCCTTTCCTTTAATTAAAAGTATATGGTGATTTTTTCTGGCATTCCAAAGTCATTGCTGCCAACTTGCTGCCAACCAGTTTTCCCCAAAGGAGGGATTTTTTTGGTTGGGTTCTTTGCCTGAAAGCAATGCAAAAGCCAGGACTTCCAAATCCACGTGTTCTTTGGAATTTTCAATGTACATTTGGAGATCTGGTGCTCAGACCCCAGTGCTGCAATTACATGGGAATCTCAGATTTCCAGCTGCCCTGTGAACTGCAGCTGTTTAAAAGGGAATTTGAAAGTTCAGTGTGAATGGTTTTTATGATATTATGAATTATTGAGAGGTTTTACGGAATTTTGAGAGTTTTTTTAATTGTTATTTAAATGTGAGCAAGGAAAGTGTCAGAAATTTGTCCAAATAGAGGATGTACTCCTGTGGTGACCAAAAAGAGAGTGCAAGACGTGATGCCCCGTGACACTTGTAGCAAATAATAAAGGAATTTTATCTACTACATGTGTCACACCTATAATGGGAAATAGGGATTTTCATGGCCTCTGAGTGTTGCCAACCCCCTGCATTCTGAAACCTTTATAAATAGAAAAAATAATGGACAAATCTTCAAATCAGCACATATTTGCCTCTTTATTTGTCTACTTTGAGGATGCTACTAAGGGTATTTTGAGATTGGGACTGAATTTCTCCAGGGTGATCAGGGCCTGGATTTGAGACTTATTTTCTCAGAGACACCAGCATTTTGGCTGATCTTGGTTTTGTTTTGTTTTTTTTTTTTTTTTTTTAGCCCTTAACTTTACAAAAGAGAAATGTTACCTTCTTTTTTCGGGTGTTTTCTGCATTGTAAATGGTGTGAGAAAGCACGTTCAGATCTCCAGTGTTGGACGTGGTGCCGCCGGGTTCGAAACATTTTTACCAGGGGAGTTTTGCCAAGGCTTTTTTTTTGTGGACAGTTTTTAACAACAGCAAGAGCAAAATGTCACAGCCTCAAGTCTGTCCCTAAACCAGAGCAAACTGAGAAAGCCGCAAAATCGGCGGCTGCCTTGACTTGTGCTTCGTGGGATGTGAAAACATCTCACCAAAATCGCATTAACTGAGGAATAAGTGTAAAACAACAACAACAACAAAAAAAACCCAGGAATTCTCCCCCTTTTCCAGCGCTGCCAGGATCGAGCATCACTCCATTGTCATGCACTGGGCTGATCCTTGTGTGGAGCCACTTAGGCATGAACCATCCGCCTGCAGAGTGTTACTAAACACTCATTTTTAGGTCAGGCAGATGCAGCTCATCCCGAATATTTCTCTGGACAAATTGCCCATCGTTGCCTTGTTTGGAATCTGTTGGATGTTTCCCTTGTGCTGCATCTGATGGTGTGTGTTGGGTTTTTTTTATTATTATTTTTTTTTTTAAATTCTAAATATGAAGCTCACTTATGAGGCCTCCATAAAATGGTGTATAACAACCAAGTACAGTAAATTAAACATGATACTCATTACATAAATACAATTATATTTATCAGCCTTTTATAACCACACAAAGCATTTACCAGTAAGAGTTATTTTGGAGTAGATAATTCCCAATTAACTTTTACTACTTGATTTTTGCTAATTTAGTTAGAGTTAATTTTTCAAATAAAATAAAATAAAGGAAAAAAAATAAGCTGTATCAAATGGCATCTCTAACTATTACACTGGAGATGAGATATAATTAAAATGTTATGTATATGGAATTGCAGCTGATGGGAACCTCAGCTAAAACTCTTATTTTGGTCTTTATTTGATTGCTGCCTGTGCTGCACAGATAACATGATTGAATTGCAGGATGGCCCCGTGCCCACAGGAGCTTGGAAGGAAAATCACCTGGAAAAATCAAATAGGTCAAGGTATGAACTTAAATGTGCTTAGGAATCCTATGGAAGTCCTTCTCTGACCGGGCTGTTGTCCTCTGCAAAGCTGGTGGTGAGGAATCGGGGACTTCCACATGTCCAAGGTGAGAGTGGCAGTGATGTGTGGGTGTCTTTCTGTGCTGTGCACTCAGAGCGACTCATGCCAGGATTGGTCACCAACCTGGTTGTAAAACTTGTCACTCCACTGTCCAGTTTGTCCCAAAATGAGCATCACACAAAGTTTGGGACCATTTGCTTGGCACCAGGAAATGTCCTTGTGTCTCAGCCCTGCTGGTGGGCAATGATGACTTGGTCTCAAACTGCCACCAAAACCCAAAGTTCAGCGAGCTGGATCACTTGGGGAAGGTGTCCTTGCCACTGATTTCTGCTTTTCATGCTCTTTTCAGCTTTTTTCTTTTTCCCAAGGATAGTGGTGATTCTCTCTTGGGATGAGAAACACACAGGGAATCCATTGACAACATAATTTTGTTGTCCTTTTAAAAGAAATCCTTCAAAGTAAAAAGAAGGACAAGTCTGGGAAGCCTTCCTACCTCCTTTTTGCTGTTTTTGGTTTTGTCTTGAAACATAAAGCTTAAAAGCTGCACCTGAAAGTGTTGGATTTATCCATTGGAATCCTGCTGGAGACGTGCCGTGTCTTTATTTCCCTGTCCCTAAATCAGGAACAGTCTGGTCTCCCAAAGAATCCCTCCCTGGGCAGGGTTAAACACGCTGCTGTGGCTTCCCAAATTTCAGTCCAGGACTTGGCTCGTGCTCCAGGGTGTCTCCACACCCCGGGATATGGGGAAGATGCACCAGTGATTTTTTTCCCAGGGGGAGATGTGATGGAAACATGTGTGGTTATTAAACTGAACCTCCCTTAATTTTATCCGTCACTAATAATTAAAATGCAAACACAGTGTTGCTAATTGTGTTTAGGACAATGTGATTTTAAAATAAATGTGAACTCCAAGTGTTCCACAGGGCTGGAAGATGGGAATTAATGTATTCCAGCAGGGAAGGGGGGCTTGTCTGAGGGTAAATATCTTTCTGAGGGCGAGGACAGTCACAGCCCCACTGTTCATTACTTTGGATGTGTCACATTTGCTACTATGACAAGATGTATTAGGGACAA
>JAWWLV010000183.1:2356697-2368257 GCA_035041135.1 Platyrinchus mystaceus
AATGTTGTCTTGACTTCACTGCTTGCAGAGCTGTGATGAGGTTCTACAAGAGAGGAGGTCTGTGCTGAGGTCAAACAATGCACAGGGACAGATTTCCAAAGGAAAAACACCCAAATATTGAATTCCTTTGGACATTAATATAAAAAATTCTGTTACCTTACCCAAATTTCTCTCCTCCTTGTAAAAGAGGATTCCACATAAGAGTTAAAACTTAACTAAGTTAACTAACTTACAGTTAACTAATTTAACTAACATGGAGCATCTCAACTCGTATGAAAACTGGGTGTAAATGACAGCAAACTCGGATGTTTCCTTGCTCTTTTCTTAAATATCAAACTTATTTTTCATCAGATAATCAAACTTAGCAGCAGACAATGCCATCCAGAGACTTTGAGTGATGCTGTCCATGACAATCTGTCTCATTTGCTGTTATTGTACAGTTTATACCCCATTATTTTCTGTTTCCTCAACAATTTTACATATATCCTTTCAGTTTCTATTGCATAAATCTGAGTTTTGTGATGGATATTCCTGATTCACAGCCAAGTTAATTGTTAACTGTCCCTTTGAAGTCACTGTGGAGAGAGTTCTTGAAGTTTTGGAAGGTGACTGGAAGTGCTGTTGAATTAAAAAAGAATCTGATGGTCAGCTGCATTCAGAACCAAGTGATTGGGTTGATACAGTTATATTGATATATATTATTATATATAACAATAGTGATAATACTGATCTATTTAAGTAAAACATAACAATTCTGTTAAGTAAAACATCTGATTCTGAATCACATCCATTTCTCCCCCTCACCCCTCTCAGCACGAGGTCAGAACACGTGAAGATTTTGGGCTTGCTGGGGCACTAACAGGACCATCCATCCTGTTCTGCCTCAAGTGTTGACTGTAGCTGTGGAAATAACTCCAGAATTCACTATTTCTTTAGTGGAAATCACACTGAAGATCACCCGAGCTCTGACTCTTTGTTACTGAGCCAGGCGGTGCCGTGCAAATTCCATCGCTCCGGCAGGGATAGAAGGTGTGGGTCCCTCTCCCTCTAATTGTTTTTTACAAGCTGCCATTTCCCAGCCTCTATTGTTATTTCCATTTGTCCATTTGATTGCAGAGAGAAGAGACCAGATGTTGTGTGACAAATCAGAGCTATTTGCAATCTGTTGGAATTCTTCGAAATTGTACCGGGGATCATTTTGTGGGAACTGATCCTGCAATCACTCGTGCACGTGCATCACTCCCAGCACGAGATGTCCTATTGAAGGCTGTGGATCTATTCATGTGCCCAAATTAAACACACACATCATTTGGGGCATTTGTGGGAAATGTTTGTGGTGGGGAATACGCCTGGATTTGGAACGCGCCCCTTGGAGTCACCGTTGCATCCATTTCCATTTCATCAATGCGTTTCCATTTAATCAAACCACAGATTATTATTGCACCGTAAAACTTGAAATCAGTTTGTGTTTTTTAATATAATAGGATATGTAGGGCTCAAAATCTGACTGAGTTTTATCCTGCAGCAGAGTGATCCAATTTTATTTACTAAATCATTCACAACAAATAGTCCCTTCTATTGAGTTTATCCAACCCAGCCCTGTTATCCATCTGCTTTTAGGATCTCTGGCTAATCAGGGAAGTGGTCTCTCACTGACACACTGAGAAGAATGGAGTTAGTTCTCCTGTAATTGAAAGTATCAGTAGTAAACTTGGCTGGAGCTTGATTAATGGTGTATTAAAATCAGAGTCTTCATGGTGAGTGCTACATGAGGAGTTTTGGGCAAATTACTTGGTTACTGGGAA
Organism: Platyrinchus mystaceus; assembly: GCA_035041135.1. Lineage (NCBI taxonomy): Eukaryota > Metazoa > Chordata > Aves > Passeriformes > Tyrannidae > Platyrinchus > Platyrinchus mystaceus. The sequence continues at coordinate 2,358,503 of JAWWLV010000183.1, forward strand.
ACCTTTAAATTTTAATCATGGAGGCACTTCAGCATCATTAGGAACTGAAAAAGACAATGGGAACTGGGAGGAAGTTGTGTGAATTGATGTGCTTTTCAATCTCTTCTTCTGTGGGGCTGTTGAGTGAGGCAGGGGCTGCAATCGAGGATCCTCTTGCTCCCCATGCCTTTGATTGCTGTTGTTATAATTTAATATTACCCAGTTCTTTGTGATCATGGAAATCAGATGAGTTACTTGCAAAAGATGGAAGGTTTTAGCATAAGAAAATAGTTTAAGAGGCCAGTTTGTCTCTGCTGAGAAGAATGAGGCGGGGGGGACGGACTGTAACTTGTATTTAGACCTACTTGAAATAGAGAAACAGGCTCTTTTACACATGTTTATTGTTTAATGTGATAATAATATGAATCTCAAATTTACATTTACACATCACACAGTCTGAATTATCTGTAGCCAGTGAATGCCTGTTCATATTTGCACCCAGCTTCTTTAGAGTTTTAAAGTTTAACCCAGCTTTTGTTAATTTTACTGGGATAAATAAATGACTTTGTTTCCTTCTCATCACTTAAGAGGGGTTGGATTTTGCCTGAGGATCCCTTTTTCCATATTTTGATGAATTTTCCCCCTGGGTGTGAAGAAGTGGGAAATCCCAACATGGTGCAGCATGGGCTTGTGGAATAGTGTGAATATTTTCCTACTTCCAATGGGAACAATATTCCTTTCCTATCCCAAGATGTACCTGCTGTTTGTGTTTGTGGGGGTTGCTGTATCAGTGCTTTAGATTCAGCATATTATGAACTCTTTGCCTTCTTCTTCCATTGCCAAGCAATGAGTTCAAGCTCTCAGAAAAAAAAACACACAAAAACCCAATTATTCACCTGTAAATTCCCAAACTTGAAGTTTTGTGGTACCAAATGTTATCCTGCCCCTGTCATTGAAGTCCCCAGGTCATTTAATTCACCTGTTGTCCCATATTCCTTTGGGTTGGCAACGCCTTCCAAATTCCTGCCAGGAAAATAAAAAAAAAGTAATTGGTGTAGGAGCATTCCCCATCAAATTAATTATCAAAATTGTTAAATAAGATGGGTTCTGACACCTGAGCAATGTAGGATTAAAAGGGATTTCTCCAAAGCCACTCTGGAGTGCTGTGAAAATGAGATGCTCTGAATCCCAGTGTGTTCTCCAGAGAAACATCCATTTTCCTTCTAAGGGAAAATTGACTGGGAAACACGTACTAGAAAATTTTAGGCTGGGAAAGGAAGGTTATTTCTAGCAGACACAGAGCTGCAGCAACAAAAGATTTACAGAAAATAAGATTATTTTTGCAGTATCTACATCAGTTTCTATAGGAGAAGCTTCTTGGGCTGGACTTTCTGCTCATGCCAAAGGCAGGAACATTCCTATAGGATTTGGGAATCACACATCCAAGGTGTTGGCAAGGCAGAATAACAATCTCCAAGGACTGTCCTGTCCACCCATTCACTGGGTTTCTGGCTGATTCAGATTAGAAATATTTCTCAAACTTTCAGGAAACCATTTTCCATCCAAAATAGCCACAGGCTGGAATTCCAGCCATGGAAGACCAAAATGTGAGAGGAAGAGACAAATCCTGGCAGGGTGAGTTGTGCTTTTTTTCCCCTCCCTTTTAGTAGGTAATGTGTAGTTAGGAATTGGGAATATCAGAACAAGTCCTAGGAGGGGTTATGGATTTAGTGGAAGGGGATGAAGTTGTCGTGGAAACGTATAATTTATTAAATTTTCTCGTTCAGATGTTTATTATATTATTTATGGTGACTTAAGCTTATTATGTGCCCCTCTTTAATTTGTCATGTAATAATTGTGTGTACAAATACAGCCAGGCTGCAACCAATTCATATGTTCTGAGCAGATAAAATACTAAAAGAATTTGACCTCTTGATTCTTTCTCTCTCACTCTGATCAACCGATTTGCATTTGTTTACAGTGCAACCCTCTAATTTCGACCGGTATCAGGTCATTCCATACAACTATTGCTGCAAAATATCCGGAATATTTCAGAATAATTCACAAATATTCACATATTTCAGAACTATTTTTGATGTAGGGCATTTTAACAGTAGCACTGTGCAGTGTTCCAGAGTTCTGTGTGTACATATGGCCACATATAAATAGGACCATAAATAAATAGCCACATATAAATGGCCACATATAAATAGGACCGTGTTCCCAGGGGTGTGTAAGGTCCTGTGATTTCACACACCTCACTTTTATGTTTGCACAGCTGAATTTTGAGCTGAAAGCTGCAGAAAAATTGGAGGCTTCTAAAAATGGGGTGCTTATCTAATGCAGTTTAGATTTGCCTTATCAAAATGAGGAGCCTATGTGTGATAGGCTCAGGTAATTAATTAATTTCAGACTGGTAATAAAGCTCTGCCTGGTGGGAAGGGCTGGGAACAAGGGGCCAGTCCATGGAATTGCACTGGTTCACTTCCCAACAGCACATCTTTTTTTTTTTGTAGTTATGGCAATTTATAGCTTTTTTTTTCCATTTCTTTTTCTTTGCTTTTATTTTCCTTCTTCTTGCCTCTTCCTCTTCCCCTTCCCCTTCCCTTTCCCTTTCCCTTTCCCTTTCCCCTTCCCTTTTCCCTTCCCCTTCCCCTTCTCTTTCTCTCCATTTTATCTCCCTTTTCCTTACCATTATTATGAATAATATTATTATAATTATTTATTTCAATCATTAAACTGTTCTTATCTCACCCCACAGGTTTTACCTTTCTCCAAGTCTCCTCCCCATCCCACAGGGAGGAAATGAGTGTGATCCTGAGTTCCTGGCTGGGGTTAAAACCACAAGGATCTCTCCCTCAATTTCTTTGTCTTTCTTTGTCACCACATCACTGGGAGAGGAGAGAAATCAGGAGATAATTTGATTAAAGATCAAATTAATGAACAAAAGTGCAATCCTTCATGCGGGAACGGAGCATTTTAAGAAATCGTGAAGTGAAACATAAGAACACTAGAAAAGTTTGGATTGGGGAATAAAAATTATTTGGGAGCCTGTGTGCTAATCAACAGCAAATGTAAGGATCCCTCAGGCTGAAAGGGCAGCGAATGACGTGTGGTTTTTATATTGGACCTTTTCAATCAGCATTTTCTGAACATTTCTCATTACGATAATGATGATGGGATTAATTATCACCACGAGAACAAGTGATAATGGCACTTTGAACTGTATTTGTCACCACATGACACAGACTATTCCTTGTTTTTTCATTCTCCAGGATGTGTGAGGACCGAGAGGTGCTGCCTTTGGCACCAAAAAATGGACCAGCTGGGCAGGAGGTGACAAATGAGGACAAACATCACCTGGCAGTGTTTTTACCTGGTTGCATTAAGACATCACCAGTAAAATAGTTTAAATTACTCCTTGGGATTAACATTCAGCTGCAGAAAATACTAAGAAAATGACGTGTAAGTGAAAATATGTGATTGCCTTCTAAGAAATCATTTTCTCCTGTAAGTCAGATTTCCAAAGGCCACTTGCAGAACTATTAACAAATGAAGGAGGTTTGTTTTAGCCCATGTTTTAGCCCAGGTTAAACACTGATAATATTGTTTATTTTCCATTTGTGAGTTGTGTCCAATGTATATTTTAGAGAAACATTTAAACAGCAAGTGAAAAAACCATAGAAATATATGGACCAAAGTTTCTCAGGAATTAGAAAGTCGTGCTGTGATCCTGCCTTAGTGTGGAATGTCCAGGTTTGCAACCAAACTGTTCTTAAGTCACATTCATAATATGGATAACTCTAAAAAAAAAAGGTAATTTTGTAACTTCTGATTCTCCTGCACATAATCGATGAATTTGCTGACAGAAAAAAAATCACTTGGATTTTTTTTTTTGTATAAAGTTTTATTGTGCATTTACTGCTTATGTGACTTTAAGAAGCCAGTTTTGGTCTGAAGACTCTAATATTTGTTACAATTTGTTTTCCTATAAATGGTTGCCCACATGGAAGAAACTCCCTGGAACTTCTCTCCTTGTAATTAAATTTATTCAAGGGACATGTGAGCAGCTTCTGGTGCTATTTAGCTTCTCTTACTATACCAACTAATTAATGCATAACTGACATCCACATACTCAGCTTTCATAATGTTATCTGATTAATAAGCAATAACTACCTCGGTAAATCAAAATTAAATGCCTGCTTATGGCAGTGTGAGTTTAGAACCCTCCTGCCTGGAGACTTCCCATTGATTGACTCATTAAATATTTCATTGACATATGAAAATCAGGGGGAAAAAAATAAAACCCTCCTGAGCAGCTTTGCCTTTTGTTTGAGAGGTGAAGTTTTACACCAGTGAGAAGTAAAATCTCCACAGAGTGTCCTGGGTGTAGGTGGGATGGGTTGTCCTCCAGACAGAGCTGGGGAGGGAAAGAGGGAGCCCAGAGCAATATATCACTTCCTGAATTTATGGCCCCATTTCATGGATAGTTCCCTGCTGGAACTCCCCAAAATCCTGCCAGTGGTTTTATGAAAGGTGCTGGAAGCTCGAGTAAGGGTGAAGAAATCAAATACCTCCGAGAGGCTGGGAGGAGAGAGAGGCAGCCTTCTTCTGCAAGATGCCTCTGGAGGAGAAAAATCACACACTCAGCTCCCAAGAAATGCAGGGAATTCCTGCTTTCCTCATGGAATTCCCAGTCAGTGACATCAGAATGTTGTGACCACCCCCAGCTTTAGGTCACAGATGAAATTTCAAAAGATGAAGCAGTTTTCAAACCATTTTTTAGGGTGAAGCTTTCCATTCCAGCTACACCAGACTGTTTTGGCTGCCTTCCTGATGCCTAATAAAAAATGCATTTGTTATTTAACAAATACGTAGTTTTCCAGTGCAATTAAACCAGTCCTTAGGGAGATATACATATTTATATTATATTATTTTTTTTAGAACTCCATTTCTCCCAAAATTCCTGATGCACAGCCAGCTTCACCACTTCAGAATGAAATTTATTCACTATTCCAGTAGTTCTCACATGTCACCATTCCCATTTTTTTTGCCATCTCACATTCATTACCCTCCAACAAACATCACACAGAGTGTTGATTACACGAAGATACTTTGGACAACGAAGACCGAATTTGCAACATGGAGTTGTAGGTGGGTAAGTGAAGGAATGTGCAGGATTGGGAAGGCAGATGATCAGTATAATATCTTACTTCAGAAATGTAAATTGTTTTATGCAGAAAAGAAGAAGTAATTACAGTGATAGAGCAATAGTTTGTTACCTTGCAAATGTTACGAGTTAGGAAAACCTTTATTTATTTATTTTTTATTGCTCTGGTTTCTAATGTTTCTTTGACTTGGCACTTATTTACAGTCTGCTTTCTGTCTTTACTCTTTTTACCTGGGCTTGAAGTCTATTCATTAAGAAACAGAATAAACCCAGTGAAATAGAACATGCAAATTGCATTTCTGTTCATGGTAAATTCTTGTGTAATAAAATGTGTTGGCTCTGAGTTTACTTCTACATTCAGGAGCTTTGGGCTGTAAAGAAAAAAAAGCTATTCTAAGGACAAGAATTTAACAGAAGGATTATTTTTTTCCTTTACTGTGAAAATCTATATTTTTGTCACTGCGTTAACCTGAAAAATATAAAGATACATCTTCGTTTTCCTTTAAACTTTCTTTCCCCATCCATTCCTTTTTAACTCATTCCTATAACAGTCTGTTTTAAGCAACGACCCTGACAGCAAAACCTATGAGGGTTTTCAAATTCAATAAGCAGGGCTGGAAAGGAGACATCCCTCATCTCAACTTCAGCTGAGTAACTGCAGATCCTTAACATTACCCTCTACTCTGGAGGTCTCCAAAGCCATCAATCTGCTGGAAATCTGCTGACAGCTCCGAGTGGTTCCTCAGTGTCTGAAATGTGCTGTGCTGCTCCAAGTGGTCTGAGATCACTGGGAAGGAGGTGACTTATGAGGCAGAGGTGGAGGTTTCTGTTCCTGCAGCAACATATGTGTGTGTTGGGCAGTGCTGGGAACACGGGCCCCGTGTGAGACCTGGGATCTGGGGGAAATGGCAGGAGTTGGGTGCATCTCCCCAGCCTTAGGAGATTCTGGATGGGAGGATGAAATCCAAGTGGGCCAGTGGGAAAATGGAAATAATTTGTAAGACACTGTAGAATATAACCTGGATTCGAACCTGTGAATCCTCTATTTCACCCTCTCAAACCCCCAAGAACTCCTTTCAACATTCTGAAGTAGGAATCACAGGATCATCAAAGTTGAAAAAGCCCTTTAGGATCATCCAGTCCAACCTGTGACTGATCCCCACCTTGTCACCTAGCCCAGAGCAGGTGATGGCACAGGAACAAATTATTTGGCAGTCTCACCAAACACAGACTCAGTGTTTAAGATGCCACTTAATCTTGAAGATGGGCTTAACTTTGCACACTGGATTGCTCACTGTGCATGAAGTCAAGTGGTTCACAGCATCATGGAATCATAGGTTGGAAAAGCCTTCTTGGATCATCGAGTCCACCCCATCCCCACCTTGTCCCCCAGCACTGAGTTCCACATCCAGGCCTTCCTTGGACACCTCCAGGAGTGGGGACTCCAAACCTCCCTGGGCAACCCCTTCTAATGCCTGACCACCTTTTCCTGGAGAAATTCCTTTCTGAAATGTTTTGAAACAATTTCTCTCTGTGCGTTGTCTCTGGGTCTTTCGTTGGCCAAAACTGAGCTGTGTCTTCAGCATCACCATTTCTCTCCCACATCTGCCTCCCTCTTGCTGCTGAGCAGGTTTTTACAAAGCTCACAGACCACCTGCAGGAACTGCTTTGGAATCAAGTTCTCATATTATAAAAGTGTCCATATATAGCAATGTTACAGCCACGTGTTACAAGATTTTACAACATTATCACAATACTAAATGTCTTGCATTTATTACACAACATTCTTACAACCATTTTAACAATGTCACAATAACTTCCTCATATCACATCACTGTTTTTAGCAGGGCCAAAGGAGGCTGAGTCCAGGTGCTCACAGCAGAGAGATAATATGAATATATCGTGGTTGCTGATGTGTCCCGTTTAGTCCTGCACCTGATTAATGTTTCCCTTGCAAAGAGTTGAAAGGGATGAATCCATTTCTCACATTAAAGACAAAAGCCAGGAGTCTAAGACTATATAAATCAGTTAGATACACAAACAACATCAAAATGAGGTGGGAATTGGGTCTTTAAACCCCTTCAACTACATTTAAGACCTCTGCCTGAAGAATTCCACCACAAACCAATAATTTGTGCCAAATAAGAATAATTCTTAGGTTCAATAAATGGACACTTTACCCTTTTCTTGGTTTGTTTTTTGTTTTTGTTTTTGTTTTTTTTTTTTAATCTCCTTTTTTTTTTTTTTTCTATTTCCTCTCCTTTGCCATTGATGTCTTCATCTTTCCAACTCGATTTCAAGTTGCCCTGTACCCGTGCCCTGCTCCAGCAACCCCATTCATGCATTTTGGGCCAAATCCTGACTGCCTTAGGTATCAAGTCGCTCCAGTTTCCTCTGCCTAAGCCAAGTCTGATTTTTCCATCCTCTGCATAAGGTCACTCTGGATGCTGAGTGGTTCTGATATGTTAATACCATTCTCCAGATCACTGGAGCTTCTCCACCAGAAGCTACGATGTGTAAGTGTCACACTGGCACTGCAGGAACAACTGGTTCTGACCCCAAATCTCCAGTTGCTTTGCTGAGATACCTTTGGGCAAAGCCACTCAACCGTCTCACGAACAACTTGCTCGAAGACTGGAGCACAAACTGTTTGCTGTATAATCCTCTCTGATGCTCTATTTTTTTCTTCCTTGAGAAAAGATTAAAGAAGGGAATTACACTGGAGCTGGTGGAGGCATGATCCATGCCCCCTTGATTATATGGAAACATTAAAATATCATCAGCATGTTAATTTTATCAAGTGAACTGTATGAGATTTATTCCTATCTCTTATCTATTACATTAGTCTAGAAATACAATTTATTCTGGTGGTGGGAATGTCAGACAGAGAGACCAAAAACATCTGGACATCTTAATATGAGACAAATTTTCTAGGATGTAGATTGCCCCTTTAAAATTAATTCTGCTAATAAGGAGGCAGAAATTTCATAGCCTATTGATCTTTCAAAATAGAGCCCTGACTCTTTTTTGGGGTAAAACAGGTAGATACAAGGAAGGTTCCTTTGAGGATTTGCTGTTCACTTGTCTTCTGTTACATGTTTGAGTATCAAATGCAATAAATTATTCCAACATCCTAATATAAAACACACAACATCAGATAAAACCCAGCCATCACAACCTACAGGATTAATAAAAATCAATGAAAATTCCCCTAAAAAACCAACGTATCTTAAACATTCCCCTGCTCTGAATTGGTGGATTTTCTTTCTAAACATGTAAAATCAATATTAATTAAAACCAACCATAAAAAAAAAGACATCCAAAGCCTCCCTTGCTCATTGAAAGATAATTTTAATTTTAAAAATATATTGTATTATATGATTATCACAGAACCTTTCCAGCCCCGTGGAGGAGAGTGAGTAACATTTCTCCTCTGATTCCAGGATATTTGGGGTCCTTGTCCTGGGAAGCACATGGAAACAAAGCCCGGCACGCTCCGATTCCCATTTTACTGGGAGCACAGAGGGGAAAAAGCAGAGCAGTGATCTCTAATTCAAAACATCCCTTTCAGACTGCTCCGGGATGGCTGCATTTCTCTGTGGTTTTTCCCTGGAAGTTCCGGCCTAGCCCATGGCAATAACTTGATAATTGTTCTGGGAAGAGACTCAGCACAGTATCTTATGCACAAGTAAACAGGCATCTATAAGATTAAGAATTATATGGCAGGGCTTTGACACAACCATCAGTTATGCCAGATGCAAATAATTTATTCTTTGTCAGTTCAAATACACAGCCTTGTTTGGATGGCTTAAATTTATACTGGCACCAAAATGCAGCCTGATATTATTTAAGTGTTGAAACCACAGATACGCATCTCAGATGACCCAAAAAGAGGAAGAAAAATGTTGGTTATATTTTCTGACAGCAACTCATCATTGTTGTGTTTTAATAGGTGATTTAATAACTTATCCTTGTTGTGTGATAACATGTGGTGAGGCCCTGGCACAGGTTGCCCAGAGAAGCTGTGGCTGCTCCTGGATCCCTGGAAGTGTCCAAGGCCAGGTTGGATGGGGCTTGGAGCAACCTGGGATAGTGGAAGGTGTTGGGGTTGGAATGGAGGAGCTTTAAGGTCCTCTCCAACCCAAACCAGTCTGGGATTCCATGTGATCCTATGATTCTATGTATGCTCCTTGACCTGGAATCATAGAATTGTTTAGGTTGGAAAGGATTCTCTCAACCACTCTCCTAAACAGCTTTTCCAAAGCAAAGCAAAGTAAAGCACAGAGAGAAAGAACATGAGTGAATTAAGGCAGAACTGCAGTTTTGCCAAGATGAAGCTGGGCCGGGTGCTCAGCCAGCTCAGGATGCTCAGAAGTCACTCAGATGTTGCCTTGGCTTTGCAAAACAGGAGATGCAGAGTTGTCCAGTGAAGATCTATCCACCAGTGAGGCACCTCAAGTGCTGTGTCCAATTCTGTGTCACTCACTGCAAGGACATTGAGGGGCTGGAGCGTGTGCAGGGAAGGGAACGGAGCTGGGAAGGGGCTGGAGCACCAGGAGCAGCTGAGGGAGCTGGGGGGGCTCAGCCTGGAGAAAAGGAGGCTCAG
>JAWWLV010000183.1:2380236-2394136 GCA_035041135.1 Platyrinchus mystaceus
AGTGGGGGAAAAAGGGGGAGAAGGGAAAAAAGTGGGGGAAAAAGGGGGAGAAGGGAAAAAAGTGGGGGAAAAAGGATAAAAAGGGAAAAAGGGGGGGAAGGATAAAAAGGGAAAAAGGGGGGGGAAGGAGGGGAAAAAAGGGGAGTAAAAAAGAAAAATGGAGGAGAAAAAAGGGGGGTAAAAAAGGAAAAAGGGGAAGGAAAAACTGGGGAAAAAAGGGGAAAAGGGAAAAAAGGGGGGAAAGGGGGAAAAAGAAAAAAGGAGGGAAGGTAAAAAAAGGAGAAAAGGAGGGAAAAAGGAAAAAAGCAGGGAAAGTAAAAAAAGGAAAAAGAGAGGAAAAAGGGATAGGGAAAAGGGAAAAAAGAAAAAAGGGAGGAGGAAAAAGGGGGGGGGAAGAAAAATGGGATGAGCAAAAAGGGAGAGAAAAGAGGGATAAGGGGGAAAAGGGGGACAAAGGGAAAAAATGGGGAAAAGGCAAAAAAAAAGGCACTTTTAGACTCCTTCCAGTTGATGCTTCATGTTGTGACACGTCATGTAAAACTGCATCTGTTATGTTGAAATAAGAACATAAGAGAGACACTTTGACATGAGGAATCACAACACAACCCAACAGCAGGAACGCGGAAGAGGCAACGCGGCTCTGTCGTGGGTAACCTCAACCCCCGAGAGAGGGAATCAGCTGAGCTCCCACCTCCACTGACTCCCTAATCCTTCCCTCATGGGTTTCCCTCCTAAAGCTGAGCCCAACCTGGCCCTTTTCCACGGGCAAATAAACTCCTGGTAACTTCCAAACGCTGGAGCGGAACCCTCAGGATCGGTCCCAGGAGGTGTCTTCCCCCCCCCCCCCTTTTTTTTTTTCCCCCTGCCTGCAAAGTATAAAATAGACTCAGATTAAACGAGCAGACTTGTTATTTGACAGTTTATAAAATATTTGAGCATCTCTTTGGCAGTAGCACTTTTGAATGTTGGCAAATGCGCGCACGTCGCTCGCAGTTACGGAACCTCGTAATGAGTGTTTTTCACCGTAATGGCAGGGAGGTGGAATTTGGAGGAACCACTTAGACTGGTGAACTCTGACATGCCTGGTAACTGTGTCTCTGCAAAAGAATTTTGTCAAGTATTGGAGCTCCCACTAATAGCACATCCATCTTTCTGCACGCTATAAATCTTAAAGAAAATTTCTATTACTCTGCAATTTGTCTGGCTTATGCTATTTATTAGCCATTTTATTCTGCTGCTTTAAGAAGTAATGTGATGTTCATTTTATTGCTGGTTCAATAAATTGTTAATTATAATGCAGTGATTGCTGCTGACGTGATTTAAAAGCCACATTAGCACTATAGCATTAAGTTTTAACTATTTTACCCTTCAATTCCCTGTTTATACAACAGTAAAAGGAAAATAGCCTTAGAGTAATTTAAAAAATGAAGGTACTTGTATCTATTGATCACATGATGTACTAGAAACTTTTGTTGTCTCTTTTTTTTTTTGAAAAGGTTACATTCAGGTCTAAAAAAGAAAATGCATCAACTGAGCACAGTCTCACTGTTCAGCAAAAAGTGTTCTTAAAGCAAGATTAACCCCAAAGTTAAATTAACAGAATTACTTAGCTAAATTAGGACAATTGGCCTAATAGATTAAAGGAACAAAATACCCAGATAAATCATAATCATTTTATAGTTATGTGTAGCTTTGGGTGCCCATTTTGTATAATAATGGAGCAGAAAGGAGGCTGAGATTGGAAAGAATCCCTATTTTCTCCAAGGATGTTGTAAATGGGATTGGGAGGAATCTCCATTTTGCTGATTTCAAGTAAAATCTTAATTGCTGCAAGTCTAATGATACATCCTTGGCTGAGCAAGGACAGAGATCTGACTCTGAACCAAAATCCCCACACAAATATTGTGCAGGATGGACAAAACCATGGAAAGGCTGAACCTGGAGTGAAAGAGGACACTTGCAGTCTCTTGGAAACATAGACATAGAGATTTTGGGTGAAAATATCAACTTTTCGTAGTTAAATACTGTGGATTTATTTTTTTTTTCTTTAGTTGAGCAAATGGCACTCACAGAAATACAGGGAAAAATAGAACAATGAAAACCAGTATGTAAAGCTGTTACATTTGCATATACATATATATAATATCCATAAAAATATGCATAAAAGGAATAATGGATCTAAGTTTTCCTTCAAACCACCACCAAAGCTGATGTACAGCTCCCAAAGACTGGAAGCTGGAGCTCATTAATTCCAGCAAAGCCATTTAAAAACATAAAGAATGTAAATTTGAGCTGTTCCCATCTAAATGGGTTGACCCTGCCATGGAACCGTCCCTTTCCAAAGTCTGTAGCCAGACTTTCAGGCTGCAGCACCTCTGGGTTAAAGCATCATGTGAGCACTGTAAGGAAGGACAGGTTTAATATGTAATTAATAATCTAAATTAAAAAAAAAAAAAAAAGGAAGATGTGGTTATGAGAAAGCTCCTGGTTTGAGGTTCCCAGCTCATCCCTCTTCCAGCCTTTATTGTGGGATCCAGTCCTAGACAAACAAAGAAATAGCAACAAGTCTTTTCTTACTAGTTAGAGATTTATTGAAATAAATTAAACACCTAAACATTATAGAGAGTTCCAGAGGAGAGAAATATTATCTTTAAAGATCTGCCTAGAAGAGACTTTCCTGCTCCTTAACTAAGTCAGAAATATTTATTAAATTGATGACACCTGTTTTTAAAGGTTTTTCCTGTAGAACGGACAGTGGTTTTGTTGTAAGCAAAGAGATTTAATTATTTTCTTAAAGGAAAGATCTTTTCCCTAGAGAATAATTTCTGCCAGGATAGTGTATTAAAAAAAAAAATAAAAACCAAAAACAAAACAACCCAAACCAAACCCAATGGAAAAGGAAACCAATAAACCAGCAGCCCACCCTTCACTTGAATTTTGCTAAATCCTAATTTACCTTGATAAATAGAACTTACTTTGATGAATCCTAACTTATTTTATTTAGTCATCCCTCATTTGGTTTGTGTTTAAGACACTGGTTGAACTGCTTTCATAAAAGGATGGGTTTTGGCACTGGTCTTGGTAAAAATCAGGGATATAAGGAAAAGTTTGGCAGCCAGCTAACTCCAAGATTTCAGGCTTTGGGAGCAAAGATCTGAGCTAAAGGGACTGATAAAGCTTACTGAGCTGTCAAAATGTACTTAAAATCCTATACTTGACTTAGTACTACATGACATTCCAATAAAAGAAATTAGGGCATAAAAAAAAATTACGGTGGCCCATATTAAGCAGATTTAAAACTGGTAAACTAATTGCAAAAAAGTAATTGGGATGTTTTCAGCAACATCTCCCAGAGATCCAGCCATGGCCTGATGCTTTTCCATGAGATGACTAATGATCTGGGTAAAAAAAAAAATACTTTTAAAGCTTGCAGGTCACAGGAGAAAAGGGGGGTGATAAGTAAGGAGAGGGAATAGTCATTTATAGAATAATCTGGATTATTTTAGAAGAAAGAGACTGGTTTTTAGATAGAGCTTCAAAGGTGACTTTGTGCTCCATCAGGAGACACAGAGGAACCAGGGGGGAAGGGGATAATGCTACAAAAACAAGATAAAACCGAATCTGAAGCTTTTTTAAGTAGCAAAAATTTACCCATCTTGGTTTTCCAAGAGGTGCCAAGAGGCTCTGTCCGGGGCAGCAGCGTGGCCACTGCTTGGGATCTTTGGACTGGGGATGCTCAGGGACTTTTTGCTGATGCCAAGGTGGTCTCCTCATCTGGCTGAGCATCCTGGGCTCCCTGGCAAGCTGGGGTGGGTTTTTGTGCTCCCAGCTGGTTTTTGGTAAAGCCTGGTTTAAAATACCCGCCCGTTTGCAAAGGTTGGTTTGAGTTTGTTTGAAAAAATCCAGACAAATTTTATCTCCACCAGGGTCAAATAGGAGGTTGTGGGGTGGGAGGCAGTGTGGTGGGTGTGATGCCTACAGGGAATGTGAACTTCCAGCTTGGAATTACCCATCTCAATTAACTAATTCTGTGTTGCATGAGGGAGTGAATAACTGGGGGACAGCACATGGTTTAGTGGGAGGTTCCCTGACCATGGCAGGGGGTTGGAACTAGATGAATATTAAGGTCTCTTTCAACCCAAATTGTTATGATTGCCCACCTTATTTATCCCTAAATAAAGGAGGGAAGGCAGATCTGAACTCCTGAAACTCCAGGAATGCAGAGCTCAATCAGCACCATGAATAGAGTTGCCCAGCACAGAAAACTGAACAGCCTTCAATGGAGGACGTGAAAGAAAGAGTTAAAAAAGCAGATTGAAAAGCAACCACACAAGTTTACAGAAAAAAAATCAGTTTCTTCCATGTAGGAAATTCCATCAGGAGAATAAGGAGAGCAGGGCTTAAGTTGATAAAGCCACCACAACGTGTGTCTGCTGCAGCTTTTGCAAAGTGTTCAAACTGCGACTTATGGAAATGCCAATTTACTGTTGGCTCTAAAAAGGAGGTATAAAGTTATCCACAAAGCCATAAGAGACAAAGAAACTTCTAATGAACTGTGCAAGCAGATGCTTTATGCTGGAGAAGCACATTCTGCAGGCTGCATATTATTATTATTTTGCTTTTTTGGGAATGCTGCAATGTGCTGAGTAATTTCAAATATAGATGCAGGCACGGTTTGGACCCCGAAGAGTTTGTGCTGGGAGGAATGTTCCTGTTTGTGGCCGGGGGGGTGAGGTGGGGATACATTTAACAGACACAGACTTATGAAAAATAAGTTGATTTTTCAGGCTGGAGCTGCAGTTTAGGTTAGAAACCTCATATTGGTTATTTTTACCTGTTAAAAATCAGACCCCACCTACTGGAAACAGTGTGAGCCTATAGATGCTGTAAAGGGTTTGGGCACCAAAAGGGTTCTGATGGGACCTACAATAAAATGTCTGGATAACCTAAAAACATTCCTGAAATCAGGGTATTTGTCTTCCTAGAAATGTTCAGGATCTGGCTACAATTATGGGAGGTTGGGCAAAGCAAAGCAACATCAACAGTCGATGATATAATAAGTTCTGTACAAAAGTATTACATAAATTTTGCTCAAGAGAAACATTTTGATCCTTAAAGTTTTGGGGAAGAGATGCAAGAAAATATCAAGAAAGAAGGTAAAAATATGCTTGTCTTGACTTTTATGGTTGAAGTACCATTACACCATAAGTGAATTTTTTTTTAATTTGTTACAACCCGATCAAATTTCTAAAAGAATAGAACAAGTAAGGAAAACTAGTTTTATGCTGACTTTATTGGTGAGCTGATAGAACTGTGGAAACCTGAAGTCCAGATAAATCCTGAATTTCCAAAATGTGTTGAATTATCTACACAGAGTGGAAAAAGTGAGATGTACAGAAATAAGTCCTGATTAATAAGACAAAGGGAAATGGTGCAAAACAGATGGCATTCCATTTTGCCTTATGATTATGTATGATGTCATTAAAAAACACTGGGATTTTTGTATGAGGTGATTAGGGACCAAATTACCAGCTTAACTTTTGCTAAACTTGAGCTCAATCTGTATAATTTTCCATACCATGGTAAGTGGGCTCCAACAAGCAGCTCCTCAAGCAAATACTGCAATGGGAAATATCAGGACAGAGAGGGATTAAAGACAAAAACCTGAGGCATTTTTCTGATTTATCCTTCAGATGCTGATTTTTAAAGTCACTTCTAATGTGTGATTTCTGTTGTCAACCACATTTTAAAAAATAGGAGAAAGAAATTAATAAAAATTCCAATAGATTGGAGTGTTTTCGGCAGCAAGTTGGTTTGAGGAAGGTAGAGAGAAGACGACAGATTATATGGTATAGAGAAATAACAGAGGAAATTTAAATATAGTGGCCTGTAGAGGCAACCCCCCAATTTTTAATAATAATAATAATAATAAAGGGTGGAAAAAATTAGGAAGGAAACAATGTTCAGCACTGAGTGAAAAATGTGTTGGGCAAGCAGAAAAAAAAAACCTGAGGCTGAGACAGGCTTTGAAGAGCCTGGAAAGGAAGGATGGAGAGCTTGATTTGAAGTAGTTCCAGCTGAAGGAGGTGTGTGTGGCTGCCACTGTATCCTCAAAGTGTCATTAATTTCCCTTGATGCCAACACTTTGGGTGGATTGGAGGAACACAGACGGAGAATTCGCCCAGGGAAGAGGGACAAGGTTACAGGAATGATGATGGGAGGCTTTGAAAGCTCCGGGCCTATTTTGGATTTTGCTGCAGCAGGAATATTTGCTTTCTTTGCTCTACTTGAGTCCTGGGCACTTCTATTTCTGGAAATGCCCCAAGAACGTCATTCAAACTATTTCGAAACTCAGGGAAAATTTCCTGGGCACTTTTCAGTTTGCTTTGCAGTTTCACTTGGTTCTCAATTCCGAGCCATCTCTGATGAAAAGGGAGAGATCACATAAAAAAAAATCCACCTCCTAACTTTCTGAAAATAATAGGTTCTTTGTGCTTTGACCAAAACTACTTCATCTACATCTTTGCATCTTCATTTTGCTCTTTGGTTTAAATTAGGAAAGGGGGAATGTTCCTTAGCAAGGGATTTTTCCCTCCAAGCATCACCTGAAATATCAGAGGAGGGAAAATTTCCTCTTCATGCTTGATGTCAGTTTAGTTTTGTATTTTGACTTAATTTACTCCTTCTACTCAGGCTTTACACAGTTTTTAATTTGCCTCTTGTGTGTCATATTGCAAAAGGTTTATTTTAAAATATTTATTTTAAAATATTTATTTCATTTATTTTAATGTTTGCTATTTGCCAAATGAAATACAGACATAAAGAGAAACCACCGTGGTGCTTTCCTAAAGACTGTGTGTGTTTTAAAACAGTGAAATCTCAGATGCTTAAAGTTTTAGAAAACAATATGAAAAACAGGAATATTGACTGTGTTTCATTTAGAGATGAAGCAAGAATACACAAATATTCTCATTTTATCCACTGTGAAAGCAAAGTCTGAGTTAACAATACAAGTGGAGAGGGAAGAGCACAGATATTATAGGACACAGAGCTGGGGGCAGGATCAACTGTGCCCAAATCCTTCCTGACAGATCCTTGTCTAACTTGCTCTTTAAATCTTCAGTGATGGAGTTTCCACAATCTCTATAGGCTCTTTTTTTTTTGTTAGTGTCTAATCAAAATCTCCTCCTCAGCAGTTCCTGTTACTATTTATCCCTTTTGAAGTGGACACACAGAGCGATTTCTTTGCAGCTACCAACCATCTCTTGTACAAACTTATCACTGCTGATCCTTCCCTTTGGGTTAAACCATCTCAATTATCATCATTTCTTTGCACAGATCATGTTTTCCAGCCTTTTGTTTCTTATCTCGTGAGTTAAGGCAGGGGAAGAACTACTGGGTGAAGGGTTATGTAAAACTGAGCAGGGCTTGAGCTGGGTAAATATTCGAGGCACAAACAATCAAATAGAATAATTAGAAATAAATGCTGACATCTGGGGTTTGTTTCTGTGGGTCTGATCATTTATTTTTATCATTTTTCCATGAATGTACAGGATCCAATATCATACCCCACTCTGTCCTTTGGTTATGTTGAATGGGAATGGGTTATTTTGAAGCAGGGGACAGCCTTTTATCCTTAAATCTGTTTGTATTACCAACAAACTTAGTGCTGAATCAGGTGGTGTTTGAAACATCTCTGTGAAGACACTTTGAAATCATTATTTTTAAGGTAAAATGGTTTTGCAGAAGGAAAAAGGGTTGGTGTTTGTATTGGAAGGGTGTAGGGTGCAGGACACTTTCCTACTGTCCCTTGGTTTCCTCTCTCCTTCCACATTTTATATGGAACCATCACCAGTGGGTGAGATCCTAAAGGCTTTGGGGGCCCAAAACTTTTAAGATCTGACCACTTTTTAAAAAATTAAAGCAGAAAATCATAGAATCATAGATTATCCTGAGCTGGGAGGGATCCACAAGGATCATTGAAGTCCATCTCCAGGCCTTGCACAGAATATTCCAACAATCCCACCGTGTGCCTGAGAGTGTTTTCCATGGCAGAAGTTCATGGTATAAAATCGAGTTTGCTCTTCCATATCTTATGACACAGGCTATGAATATAAAACAAACAAAAACACCAAAAAAAAAATCAGCTAAATTTGTGCATGCTCAAAGAAAAATAATGGTCAAACATTATTTCCCAGAAAAACTAATTTGTGAGGGAGAGAAAAAAAATTCCTCAAGTACATTTCCAGTGCTAGAAACAGAATAAGATTCATTCATTTTTGTGTTTGTATAATACACAAACACACACACACACACACACATATACATTTAAGTTATCAGACGAGTATTTAGATATTGAAATGACCTTTGAGAAATTAATTAAATGATTGTATTTAAATCAGGAGTTTGTTTTGGTTTTATATTCTAAGTGCCCTGTTCAGCTCCTCATGCATTTTTGATCATTCTTTTTCTACTTAAATTTAGGTTTTGTTATTTTTATTGAAGGTTTTGTTATTTTTATTGAAGGTTTTGCTATATTTATTGAATCTGATAGTTTTATTGCTGCCTCTTGTACCAATAGAGTGGGCATGTAAGGCTGATCGTGTCCCATTTAGGAAAACCCTGAGCATTCAGGAACGTTGAGTTTACCAAAAATTCATGTAAAAAAAGCTGGAGAGTTATTCTGCTTTATTTTTTTCCAACTTTAGCCTTCTGTCCCTCAAGTAATGTGCTACTTGAGTAAGGAGACCCAGCTTTTGGGACACAGAGGCCCTGCAGCTTGTTCCCAGGCTGGCAGGGAGCAGGCTTTGACTTCCCAACTCCGGGCAAAATCATCTCCTGATGCAATAGGATGGTCTGCCCGCTCCACAGTCAACACAGCTTAAAACTGCCTCCTCAAAAATCTGTTTACTCATCACTTTAGTCCTCCTTGAGCGTGCCTAAGTCAAAAATAGATTATCCCCCAGGACAGGATTTGCCTGATCTGACTCGTGGTGTTTGCAAGAGTTCGACAGCGGAGCCGATCTCCCAAGTGCCCTCGGAGCTGGGAGAGAGGGGTGGGCACCCCCAGAGCTGCCCAGCAGCTTGTCCTGAGATCTCCTCTCGTCCTCCCAGTGGTTACAATATCAGGGGGTAGCTCAGGGTTTTTGCTTCCCTGTTTCAAAGCAGGTTTTCAGACCTGGGCTGGTCCATCCAGCTGGGGCGACGGCTGGAGCTGAGCGTTGAGTGCGTGAGCAGAACAACAGTTTGGAGCAATGTTGTCTTGGTGCAGAGGTCAGTGGCTGAATGTGAGGCTTTTCCCACCAAAAAGATGAGTGCAGTGTTCCATTTCCCATGTCCCTGAACAGAAGAGGCAGCTTTTAAGCACAGATGCACTGGAACGTGTCAACAAGCAAAGTTCAGTGAAGTTTCTATTGTAGATGTAGATTTTGGTAGACTGTGAAAAGTGATTTTCCTCAGGAAGAGCCACCTCAAATCCAGGCTGATGGTAAAGGAACTACTTTCTTGCAGTGTAAAACACTTTTTGGGCATGATTTTTAAGGGTGTGACTCTTGGGGATGATCCTGTGCAGGGCTAAGAATGGGACTCGATGATCCCTTTCAACTCAGCATATTCTGTGTGTGTGTGTCTTCCAGCCCAAGTGATTCCATGATTCTCTGAATCTGTGACATGGTCCTTTGTTCTGCTTTTCAGGACAGTATTACAGGTATTGAAGGGGCTGAATCTCTTTGCCATTGCCTTCAGGAGAATCGGCTTTATTTGTTTATTCCCTGTTAATACCATATTTTTTTATTGGTTTTTTAAAGTGTAACTGCTTCCACTGGGTGTTTAAAAACAAACAAAAAACCCGTTACAGGGAAAAATACCCATGGAAAGCTTGTCAAAGTGTCAGTGACCCACCAAGGTTTGTCCATTTGTCATAAATGGCTTGTTTAATACACATCATCACCAGCACTTAATGCTCTGTTCAAAGCTTCAGCAAAGCAGCACTGACAACAGGATATAAATACTTTATAAGACATGGATTGTCATCTATTTATCATTTATAACACACAGCAAAAGCATTATAAAACATTTATTGTGCATTGGTAGGTAATGTTGTCACCAGTGCTGCGCAGGAGGGATGTAGTGTTTGTCCCAGCTTGGATGGGAGGTTGGAAGGAGGAGGAGGAAGAGGAGAAGGGAGAAGACAGAGAGACAAATAACATTTGCCTGCTCTTTCTTACTTACAAGGCAGCTCTTTCTTATTCCCTACATTGTTGTTGTACCAACTCCTCCTGAGGAAAAATCACTACTATTATAATTTTTTTTCATTACAGCTTAAACACTTTCAGTTTTAAAAGAGAAAAAAAAAAAGCAGATAATTTGCCTGATCTGATTTCTGATGCATTTTGTTCTGTATTATGTAGCCACTTCTTTTTTTTCCATAGGAAATTTGATACATTACTTTAAGTTAACTACATACAAGAGAATACTAAATAAATTCACTTTATGTGCTTCCCTAATTAGTTTTCAGTCATGTAATTCTCTTCAATACAGGGTTGAGAAATCCCCAAGTCTACCTTGATGTAGTTAGTGTCACATACACTGATCATGTGAAATTGAATTTGAATTTACTACTAATATTTAAACACCAAAGCTGACTTGAACCGTATTTCCCCCTTGGATAGAGATGTCACTGCTCTCTGTAATGAGCAGCATTATGTTGAATACTTAAGCCAAGAACAACCAAGTTACAGGAACAGGACATTAATCTTGGAGAACTGTGGAATTTCGTGCTTTAGATGATGCAGTGTCTTGGCAGTGCCACTTACACTTTAATTACTCGAGGTGACTGTTTTGCAGCAGTGCATTTTGGAAGGATGGAGTGGGAATGTGGAGATCTCCGGGATCTCTTGGGTAACTGGGTAGACTGTGTGCACAAAAAGGTGTTATTTCTGTTTTGTCACCTGGAGTTGTTGAACGAATGAAGTCTGGACAGCAAGCTGTTAGATCTCCCTGTCTTTGCCCCCAGATCTGGGGGTGTGCAGGGGGTTGGTCCAGCCCCACTTTTGGGGGAGAGGGAAGATGCTCAGTCCTTGCTCTCTGCAGAGTTTGGCACCACACTGCTCCTTGTTCAACTATCCTGCGTGACTTAAACAACGTGGGCTTTAAAATCTAAAGCTCAGTGTCCCCTCTGAGTCTCTCCCCTGCCTGGGGGGAATCTGAGGCTTTGGGGAGTCCAGCAGGAATAATTTTCAAAGACTCTGAATACATGAAAATACTTCTTGAGTTCGTTTCTGCAGCTTCTGGTGTGCTGTGACTGGGGAGATATGTGGGGTACTTCTGGACTTGTGGCCTGATTTATATTTCTGCTTGATTAACTCTTTTCTTGAGTGGATACAAACACCTGGATGACTTTAAAATACTTTTCAGTGCTTGGCTCTGTTAGCACTCAGTGTTTGCTGATCAATTTGTAGAGAAAGATGTAAAGGGGGAGGGAAAGAAGCTGGAGCAGGAGAAAGCAGAACTTTGAAACTTCACTGTTGAATCTCTCTGGAAATGTTTAGGAAAAGCAGGTGAGATTTAAGTCCTTCTCAGCATCTTTGGAAAGGATGGATACCACTGAATGGCCTTGACAGTGAGGATGTGATGAACCCCAGGAGAGCTGCCAGGGGCTCAGGAACAGACAAAAACCTTGTTGGGGCTCCAGGAGTGGACAGGGCAAGGGAATGAAGCTCCCACCTCATCCACGGTTGGTTCCAAGGTTCCCAGACCAGAATGACACAGGCAAATTAATCCATGATTTATGCTGCTCCAAAAATTTCCCTCTGACCTCAGCAGAGCATAAATGAAGGAGCTGGATGGGCCCATTGCTGTGGAGATCTTCACAATTTTGTCCCTACGGTGATGAAATAGGAAAAGAAACAAAGACATGGGGGAAATAACCAAAGAACTATAAAATGAAGTAGAAAACTTCCCACTGTAGATACAAAGAGTCGAGAGAGGGGGCTTTTTTTCTTTCTGTAATGTGTCTTTAGAAAAACAGAGCATGCATTTATGGTATAAAATACACAGAATATGTAATATATATATATAAAATATACTGTGCATACAATATATATCTGCTGAAAACATCCAGGGCTGGACCAGGCTGGAGCCAACTTTCCTCTCTGAGTGTGTCCTGCTGCTGGGCTGAGCTTCCTCTGTCCCTCCAAAATAGCTCGGGGGGTTCATGCCCTGTAAGAGCCCAGATCCCCCAAACCAGTTCCACTTTTAATATCATTACCAGATTAATTGGCACTCGTGCTGTAGGTAGAACTAATGAGGAAGGTAATTATTCCTCCTGTCATAGCTGGGAGAGGAACTCAATGTATCACAGTGGCTGAGGAGTAATTATTTTGAGGAACTGATACCCAATCATGTACAGAGGCTTAATGAAAACAACCCACAATACACTGAAAATGGACTGTAGTATGGTTGTGTTTTTTGCCATTTCTCTGTCCATTCCACAAACCCACCCAGACCTTTTTTTATTTATTATTGGGAAGTGACAGATTTTTTTCTAAACGTGTTGCATTTGCTTTTCTACTTAAAGACTGTTAAGGTGTTATTTACAAGCTAATTTACTGAACTTGCCCAAGATTAATAACATGTCTCTTTGTATGAGGAATCATTAGCAAGTGCTAAAAAAGCAACTGGGAAACAAGTGGGTTGTTACACATTTGTGGAAAACCCCCTTCTAGGTATTGATTTAGGGTTTGTTGCAGTTTTTGGTGATGGCTGAATAAAGCTCTTTGGGTGTCTCACACCTTATAAAGAGGGAGTTTGGTTGAAATCAGGTACAAAAAAGCAATTTAGCTGTTTTCTAAAGAGGAGTGAGCTCTGAATGCAGAGTTGAGTCTTTCTGGATCAGGGCTGCTCTCTTGAATAACCCAAAAAGTTGGTCAGTGAAGTTGCTTTTTACCAACTTTGGATGGATGAACTCCTCTTGCTGCTGTTTTCTCAGCAGCAGTTGTGCTGTGGTGTCTGCAGGAGGAGGATTACACTGCATCTGGCAAAGGAAATTACGGATTAACATGTGCATTACGGACCAGAAACATTACAGGAAAACTGTCATTTGTATTTTACATGGAAATAATCCTTTAAGTCTCTTAGGGCTGAAATAACTCCTTCGTTTTCCTCCCCTTTTGGAATGCCCTGTGAATCCTTGTGACAGAATTAGTAACAAACAAAACAAAGCTCAGAAGAATCTTGACTTTTTTTTTCATCCAGAAAGGTCAGAGCTAGAAAAGAGATTGTAGAAAATGTTCCAGAAGCTTCCAAAAGAGCCCTCACACAGTTGGACACTGGGGTGCCCCCCTCCCAGGGCTAGAATTTTTGGGAGTGTGGTTTAGATACCCAGTGAAAATGAGGAGTAATGACCCACAGAGGAGCAAAACTGGTTGCCCAAAATCTGAAAGAAACTTTCTTACAGTCCATAAACTCAATGATCTTATTTTTCAAGAGGTATTTTCCAACGCAAAAGTTTCTGACCTTCCTGTTAATATCCTGTTTAACATCTTTATTGATGATCTGAATGAAGGGATTGATTCCACCAGCAGCAGATTTGCAGTTGACACCAAGCTGGGTGGGAGTGGGGATCTGCTGGAGGGTAGGAGGGCTCTGCAGAGGGACCTGGACAGGCTGGAGAGACGGGTTGAATCCAACGGGATGAGGTTCAACCAGGCCAAGTTTTGAGTCCTGCACTTTGGCCACAACAACCCCCTGCAGCGCTACAGGATGGGGACAGAGTGGGGGGACAGGGCCAGGCAGAAAGGGACCTGGTGGTTCTGACTGACAGCAGCTGAACATGAGCCAGAGTGTGCCCAGGGGGCCAAGAGGGCCAATGGATCCTGGTCTGGCTCAGGAAGAGTGTGGC
>JAWWLV010000183.1:2394269-2414546 GCA_035041135.1 Platyrinchus mystaceus
CCAGGAACCAGCAGTAGGACAAGAGGGCACAGTCTCCAGCTGTGCCAGGGGAGGTTTAGGTTGGCCATCAGGAAGAAGTTCTTTAGAAAGAGTGATCAGGCACTGGAATGGGCTGCCCAGGGAAGAGGTGGAGTCACCTCACTGTCCCTGGAGGTGTTTAAGAAGAGACTGGATGTGGCATCAGTGCCATGGGCTGGGTGACAAGGTGGGGTTGGACTCGGTGATCCCAGAGATCTTTTCCAACCCAGTTGATTCTGTGATTCTGTGATTCTGTGCTGCTGCCCTAAACTGCTCTGGTTTGCAGATGGAAGGTCCTGCCTGCATCACCCAATTTCTTAATTTGCTCAGAATGCGCCTAATTCATTTACTTCCACAACATGTGGATTAAAGATTTTAAAACTGAAGCCACCAAGCCACAGTGGGCACTGCTGGTGAAAACAGCCTCGTGCAGGTGTCTTGCTCAGTCCTTGTCATGGAACCCTCCATCATCAGTTGAGTCACTGCTCCAAAAAGGCTCCTCACTATGAAAGGGCAATGCTGGGGCAGAGAATCCTCCAGGCAGCCACTCCCTCCAGAGGGTTGTGCCTTTGTTATTCACCCAAAGTCCTGCTAGCATGTTCCATGTCCAATCTGGGCATTCCAAGCACTGGTGACACCCTTACAGCTGGACAGCGTTTGCTGTTCTCCATCGGTCACAGGGTCACCTGGGTGTTGTGGGACGTGTGCCAAAGCTCAAAATTGAGAAAACAATGTTTAAAAGTCCCCCAAAGCAGCTGCAGGACCCCAGGCTGGGATAGGGGGTCCCCATGGACCCAATAAACATGGTAATGTGCCCTTCAAAGCTCGGCCCAGCTTGTTGCAGACGCTGGGTTTACGTGCACTTACCGCTGCTCGCTCTGCCCTCGTGCTCGAGGTTGTCACCTCCTTCCAAGCCAAACACCAAACTGGAAGGGAATTCTGAGGGAAAACCAGTGACTGGAGTGGGCCAGGGATCTAAATTTCAGCACATCGTGTTGAGTGCTGACTTTGGCCCTGGTGGCTCAGCTAAAACACAACATGACCCGGCAGGATGTTGTTTTGGCTCGTGGAACCTGTCAACTCCCCATCTCATTTTTGGCTGCGCTAAGAGCAGCTTTAAGAGACATTTTTTAACAAACTCTCCATTTACATTTATTTTAGGTTTTTTGTTTTGTTTAGTTTTGTTTTTTTGCCTTTTTACCCCCTCCTCTTTTGTAATGAATTCCTTGGCATCTGTTTTCCAGCCTACCAAGAAACAGTTAAATGACTGAATCTCAGAGGTTCGAGGACTTTTGACAAACAACAGTCACAGGGAAGAAAATTAACGGTTTTCTGTTAATGACTCATATTAGTCCTCTTTGGAGGTCCAAAGCAATGGATTATATATTTTTTTTATATTTATTCCCCCCCACCCCCCATTTCCTCCCTCTGCCTGTCATCAGGCTGCTTTTCTGATTGCTAGTTTTGTTGTTAAAAATGTCACTCTCTTTATTCGCCCTTCTCCCCATAGAATCTTTAAAACTAAACGCAGGAAAAGTGGAATATACCTGTCATTTAGACCAGCTAGAACAAAGGTTGATAGAAAATACATTCCTAGTCTGAAGAGGCTTCCCTGCTGATTTTGTTTATCAGAAAATGGCAAGTTTTGCTCCTAATGGACTGAAATTTAAATAAAATCTGACTCTGGAAATAAAAGCAGCCATTATGACAAAATAAAATTATATATTTTATAGGAGAAATTGAATTAAAATGCTGGTTTCCTTTGGTTAAATTCTTTTACATAAGGAAATGAATAAACGAGAGAGAGTGAAATAGAATGAGATAGAAAGCTGATTGTTGAAGTAAGCTTTTTAAAAATCAATAATCTCTTGTAATTTATATTTTTGAAAAAACTTTGAACAGACTTCCATACGATATCTTGAATTATAGCTACATTTCTATGTTTCCTTTCATTAGAAGTTGAACTAGGGGTTAAATAGTGTTTTCCCCCTGGGATTTCAGGTTCTTATTGGGCTGTGGCTTTAGACTGCAACCTTCTACAAAAGAAAAGCCTCTCCAGAACATGAGTTAATTGAACAATTGTATTTATGAACATTTATTAAATAATTATTATTATTTTTTTTTATTTTAAATCAGGTTATTTTACATGCCAGGATGGGAATTTAACTCTGAGGGGAAGTGGTGGAGCCAGGTCAGGGTTGGGGAAGGTGATGGTTGTGAGCAATCTTCCTGTTGGAGGCTCAGTTTCCAGGGGGACATTTCATGTGAATTCCAGTGGTTTAAGGATCAGGTCCAAAAGAAAATAATGATTAGAACTAAAATTAACATCAGCACAGCATTGTTTGGGAGACATCCTTGCACTCCTTGCAGGTAAAGGGGTTGTCCCCATTTTGACTGGCACTGTTTTCCCTAAAAATAAATAGTTGGGTTTTGGATAAACAAATTCAGGAGTTTGCAAAACCTAAATTGTTAATTAAATTTAAAGGGAAGTCTAGAGTTGTATGAAGCTGTTGTAATAAAATTTAAAGTGCATTCAAAGGCAGGTCATGAATGTAATTTGGAAATTTCCCACCAAAAGCAGAAGGTGCTCATGGACAAGAGGTCAAGAGATGATGAGTGGTAGCAATGGCTTCTGCTTTTCCAGATATTTCACCTGGCTCCTGGGTGAGAGTCCATGGAAAAAAATCCTGGCATATTGCAAATCCTGCTTTAAATAAAAAAAAAAAATCCAAAAATATGTACTTAAATTTTCCTCTGTCCCCCCAAATTATGACTCTTTACCAAGCACAGTTGTTTCCTGGTGAGCTGGAGGATGAGGGAGATTTGAGAGCACCAAAATTCTGCTTCCTGCCTTGTTTCTTGGGATGATGGGAAGAACCACATGTTTCCATCGGACCTTGGTTTTCCCAGCTGGAAAATGGCAGCACTGTGGCCTGGATGTGCTTGGAATGGCATCATTAATCCCCCCCAAATCTCTGCCACCCCTGAGTGTCAGCAGGGTTGTAATTATTGTCTTCTTCAAACAGCGGCCGGGGAGATCTGTGAGCAGATGTTTCAGAAGTGCTTTGAAGATGAAAATATCTAAATATTCTTATTACTATTATTATTATGGCTGTCCCCAGTGATTACTGTGATTATACAGTGCCTTCCTGACATGTTCCTAATGGCAAAATATCTCCTGGGCTGGGAAGGGCTGAAAACAATTCCTCTGCCCCACAGGAACGTGTGTAACGATCACATTTTGGGCAAAACTTGGTGCTGGGATGGCCTCAGACTGTTTTTCCTGGTGGTGTTTGGGAGGATGGAAATCCCTGGGCCATTTTTCCCCACTAGTTTTCCATCCAGTGTCTCTGTGGGATGCCAGGACTGAGTTTCACTGTGGCAAGGCTGGCACTGGTCATGCTGTAGCCTTCCCCTAGTGATGTAGAAATGTGGAGTGAATCAAGGATATTTCTATAAAAATTATTATTCATGTAGTGGAGTGTAATGTAATATCATCATACAGAACTCTACTTACTTTCTCTTTTTTTCCTCTTCTTTTTTTTTTTTTTTTTTTTACTTTATTTGTTTTTCTTTTTCCAGCTGACCGAGGTTGTGGTTTAACAACTGGTTTAGCTCTTTTCATTCCCAAACAAAGTCTAACCCAAAATTTAAGGCCATGAAGGCAGATTTAAGTTCCCAGGTCTGCAGTTCCCTATCCCATTTGGATGTTCCCTGGGCATCCAGATGGATGTGGTGTTTCCCATGCACCCTGATGGGCTTCACTCAGCACCCACCAAAATGAGGTGTGAGAACACACTTCACCTTCCCAGCTCCTGTCTGACGTTCAGAATACAGGATTTCAAGCCTAATTTTAGCAGATTGAGCTGGAGAATTTTGGTTGTTTCTTGCTAATTGTTGATGTGGAAAAAGTCTGTTCCCTGAGAAATGAAATTCACTTTTGTTTCATGGAGAATTTGTCTGCAAGAGATGGATGTGCGACACAGGATTTACCTGTTGGGTTATTCAGGACACCAGTGGGAGCAAGACAGGAGAACAGGACAGAATAAACCACATTTCTTATACCTACATACTTCAACTAAATTCACTTCTGCCTTGATCAAATATTCTCAGTTTGAATCTAAAGTGAGGACTGTTGATTGATAATAATGCTGCAAAGAGAGGCACACAATGCAAACAGAGATTCACTTCTTCCAGATGTGTGACAGTCATTAGGGTCTGAAAATCAGTGTAAAAATGCAGCCAAGAAAAAATGTCTCCAGATCAAGACTGTCTTTACAAGGGAATTTATAAATAAAGGCAGATTAGGAGTCAGTGCAACAGTCTGAGGGGGTTTCTAACTGACTTCAAGGAGAGCAGAGGAAAAACTCCACACTTTGTGCTCATGAAAAATATCTCAAGGCCTGAAATGAGTTGAGAGGTATCAAAGGGTGGATTTGTAGAACTGGGGACCAGGGGAGGTCCAATTATGGCACCTTGTGTTTCATTTTGGGGGAGGTTGACTTACCTACGGGGACCAAATGAGACCCAATGGGTCCTGGTTTGTGCCCTTTCACGCAGGATCCAGGCTGGGGCAGTTTTGAAGGATAACTGCTGGAAGCCAGACTTTACAAGGACATTCCAGGCTCCAAGGATGTTGCTCAGAGTTGAGGATGTTGCTTGTGCAGGGGTGGGAATATTCCTGCTTGGTGGAGGACAGGGAAGACTTCATCTGCTGTGCCCCAGCACCAAGAGTTCCATGCTTCCCTCTGAAGCTCTGAATCTCCTGAAACACTTCCAAAGCATGCTCTGGTGTCTTGTCCAAGGGTAATCAAAGCTGGAAGTGTTGTTTAGATGCTTCTTTTTAGAGTGGCTCGTCCCCCTTTGAAGATGAAAACCCTGAGTAACCAACATCTGCCCCACGAGCAAGTCCTAAGTGTGTGTTTGGTGATCAGAAGACACAAACTCCCTGTATATTTGTGGGCAAAGTCCAAGTACAGATAAAGGTCCTGACAGTGTTTCCAGAAAATAAATTGCTTGCGATAATCCTATCAATTCATCTCCAGGTTTTCCTCTTCCCAAACAAACCTGCACTGACTGAACCCACTTGTAACACAGCCAGTCAATAAATACACCGGTTGTACTTTAGTATTTTAACTCCCTCACTGAGCAGGGTTCAGGTTCTCCTCTCCCATTTGGCTTTTCTTTTTTATTCTTTTTTTTATTTTATATTTGATTACATCCCATTATATCTGATACTCACCAGAATTAAGCTCTCCTCTCTGTAATGAAACCTCGGTGAGCCTGGAGAGCTTTGGCAAAAGTAACCTCGGGCTCGTTTGTCGAGGTTGGTTTTGCCAAGCCCACACAGCTCTAATTGCTGAGCCTGTTTTAAACTGTCCCCTCTCTCCAAAACCTTTTGTGTGTTATTCAGAAATACAGTGTTACAATGAACACAGCGTGTTTAGAAGAAGTTTAATTGGATCTGGTAGCCAAGCAAGTGCACGTTTTTATTAGAGGTACTGATGGCTTCCAAGGGAGATAATATTTATACAGTGGGCCAGAATTGTTTGCATTTAGAAGGATAAATAAAATGAATAATATCCAAACAAGATAATTAAAATGTCAGTTACAAAGTACCTTTAATTTGCTCTGGCTTTTGATTTGCATATTCCTTTCCTTTGCTTTGAAGACAAAGAAAAATACACTTAATGCCACATTTCAAGTTCTCAAATATTTCATTTAATGCAATATTTTGTCAAGGACCTCCCCTTTGGACTGTATTTACAGTAAGATTGTAGAAGTACACCCATATTTGCATCTTGGACCAGTCTTTTTCGGGACACAAACATTCTATCTGGCTTTTTCAGATCCTGACTTGTGTTTTTGTTAAATCACAAAAGTGATTTCAGTGTTGTGGGTGATCCGAAAAAGAAAAAAAACCAAACAAACCATTTCAAAACCAAATAACACACAAATTCTTGAAGTTGTATGGAGTACATTCTAAAAGCTGTGATGGACGGGTAGTTGTGGAAAATGGTTTTTATTTGCCACTGAAGTGTCTTTCTTTGGCTTTTATTTGCCACTGTAATGTAGGTACCTATATTTAATTAAAAAAAAAACCCAAGACAAAGCAATTTCTATTATTATTATATATATAAGATAGAAGTATCTTACCCTAAAGAAGTGGACTTCACAAAACTATAGCACTGTTTAAAGTTTGTGTTTGGAGCTTCCTGACAAGAATAAAATGATAGAAGGACATAAGTTGCACTCAAAACTTTGCAAACCTGTTGCTTGTTCCACACCTGCAGATTTGTCTTTATTTCCTACATATTCAGCACTTCCTTTAAAAGTGGTTAAACTTGCATTAGCTGGGGCTGTGTTTGTGTTTAGAAATAGCAAAGTATTTCATAAAAATGGCTGTTTCTGAATAAGTTGGGCATTTTTCCTCCCTTTTTTTTTTTAGTAGTTCTTTTGGTAAAACGGTTTTGGTTTGTTTGTTGGGGGTTTTTTTAACCATTCCCATACCTATACCATGAATTTTTGTTACTAATGACTGCTCTTCATTTTGATCTTATGATTATGGATACTTGGCAAAATCTGTTGGGATCACTCAGGATGAAAGGGTTGCTATGCAAATATAAATCTTGCTCCCTGGTATTTGTCACTAGTTGCAAACCATAGATTGTAAATGAGCAGTTGTATGGCATCCTAAGTAAATAGAGGTGGTGGCTAACACAGCCTGGAGGTCTCCAAGAAGAGTGGAAAAAGCAAGTTTAACCTTTTTATTTTTATAATACTTTTTTCTATCCTCTATTTTTTTTTTTGGCTGTGCTTTGTTACGCAGATCTTTATTTCCAGCGACTGAAATGGACTCCTCTTTCTTTTTTTTTTTTTTTTTCCTTGCAAATTAAAAGCTTCTACCTTAAAGAAGTGCATGATACATTATCTTCTGCCTCTAAATTGAACCCATTTGGAGCTATTTGCATCCTGTAGAAACCTACAGCTGAGTGCTGTGCTCAGAGGTGTAATGACTGGTTGTCACAACACGCTGGAGGTGGCCCCATAACAAAATGATCCCCTGTCAATCCCCTTGCAGGAAATGCATTGGCAACCTGTAATTCAGCCTCAGTATTAACATCCTGCCTGGGTTTTGTTAAATAGCACTTTCTAGGAAGTAGATCTGCTGAACTTGTGCTTAATAATGTTTTAAGGGGAATATTTGATGGAAGTTTTAGAAAGCATCACATGGGGTTAACAGTGATTTGTCATTTGTTTCTAATTAAAGGACTTAATCTCTTATCACTAGAACAGCCTATTTTTTTAATACTAAAGGCACAGATGTGAATAGAAACATATTAATGAGATGTCATACTACACAGTCATTTAGTGTTTTGTTTAACTTAAACATAGCAGAAAATGTGCATCTAAGTAGACACATGTAATGACATTGAGACAGAATTATAATTCCCTCCATTTGCACAACCTTTAGCAGCATCCACTTTATATCCACCTTGCTGTGGTTATTCTATCTTCAAAACTGTTTATTATAGTAGTGAAAAGGTCTAAAATCACACAATTGTTTTCCTGTCAGAAGGTCTGTTGTTTGCCTGAAACCAAATGTGTGTCTGTTTGACTTTGTTGGTTCCTCTGAAGAGAGAGAAACAAAGTGTGTCCGGTCTGAGAGTCGTGGTTGTTCTTGAAAAGTGATGAGGAGCAAAGACCAGCCTCATCCACAGGTACCTCACCAGTTATTCCGGGCACATCACAGTCCCTTTGTGGCTGGAATATCTAAAAACCAGGGAAAAGTGCCATGAGCTATTCAGAGAATCATTAAGGTTGGAAAAGACCTCCAAGATTATCGAGTCCAACCTTTGACCAAAGCCCACCTTGGCAACTAGACCAGAGCACTGAGTGCCACATCCAGTCATTCCTTGAACACTTCCAAGCTGCAGGAGTAAATCTTTTGGCTAGGAGAGGTCCCTATGGAATAATGTAGTGACTTAAACAATGGATGAACATAAAACCACGTTTTTCCATATGGAATTTTTGGACCACTCTGCTTGTTTCCCTGAGTCTTTTCTTAGTGGGCGACCACTTATAGTAGGTTACATTTCCTTTATAATAAATTGTTTCTTTGAGCTGGGATGGTTATGATAATTAAGGTTTTTTTCTTTAGATTCCCAAGTTTTACTCTTTCCTCAGTGGCATTATAAGTTTTCATTAAAAATGAAAGTAATTATATGCTAAAAACAACCCAAAGCCAGGCCCATATAGCAGGACAACTATAGAGCAAAATTAGGTTATTTCAACAGTTTTTTTCATGTGGTTCTAACCTTTGGCTGTTGCTCACAGTCAAGGACAGCTCATCACTAGAAGACCTCATAAAAATGTTTCCTGGCATTATGAAACATCTATTTAGAGAAAAAGAACAGAAATATTATATTTTTATTTAGATGAAGATCCTTTTGTAAAGCTGTTCTCAATTGCTCAATGGAAAAATTGTGATGCAAGTGAGAATATTCCAGATTTTTGCACTGGCTTTCAAATATTGCAGAACTAAAGGGCTTTAAAAGTTTTTAAAAAATGAAAATTTGATTTCTTAGGCACACTGGCTAAGAAGAAAACACAGATTCAGTTTTGGAGACCAGATCTATGGTTTTTAGTCTTTGGCTTTCTGATTTTAGTCGTTCACATGTTTTAATGTTGAGCGAAACTCAAAGGCTGCACCACAAAATGCAAACTAAATCCAGTGGCCAATTTGGCTTTTC
Source organism: Platyrinchus mystaceus (assembly GCA_035041135.1). Lineage (NCBI taxonomy): Eukaryota > Metazoa > Chordata > Aves > Passeriformes > Tyrannidae > Platyrinchus > Platyrinchus mystaceus. The sequence continues at coordinate 2,403,041 of JAWWLV010000183.1, forward strand.
CACTTCAACCACATATTGAGTGGTCAGGACTGTTATGATGGCAGAACACTTTATTACCAGGAATATTTACATATCTAGCAAGGAAAATGATGTGCTGTTGTAGCACCGAGATAACAAGTGTGCTGGGTTGCATGGATTTCATATCTAGAGAGCAAAAATTAACTTGTGCCAGCTAGAATGGAAATTATGGAACCTATTTCTGGTGTTTTTCACATAAAACAGTGGAGTAAAGCCCAGGTAGGACAAATCTGCCCAGACTTGCCCCAGTCTCTCCATCCAGCCTCAGATCTGTGTCTGATGGAGACTCTGCTGGGCCTTTCAAGTGGGGAGAGAAAGTTTTCAGCTCAGAGTTTACTCAGCATTTCTGTTCCCCTTTCTGCCCTCTGGAAAAGTTTAAAAAAGGCTCATAAATGGCAGAAAAAAAAAAAAGGCAGTTGTGTAGAGGAAATGTAGCTTGGCAATAAAAGCCTGTTTTGAAGTACACTACATGGTTTCTGAATAAATATTTCTTTAATGCATGTAATTACCGGATCAGCAGAATAAATGTGGTCATGTCCTTGTAATTAATACATTGTCAAAAGTTCATTTAAGTATAATAATTTCACAGCAAAAATGCTGCCTGTGTGGTTTGTGCACTAATTTGTTAAATTAAGGGCAATAAATATAAAATTATTGGTAGATATATATTTTTTAAGTTGTTATTCAGTCCAACATGCCAACTAATACTCTTAAAAGGATATATTTTCATAAAAAGAAAAGACACTAAAAATAAAAGCGCTGCAATGATGCTTTTCTTCTTTTTGCTAAAGGAATTTTCAAGCAGCACCACTTAGTACTGCAGCTGCAGTTGGCAAATATTTAGTTAAGAATTGTGTAATCAAGTTGGCAAAGGCTGGAAGATCCAGTGAGGAATGCAGAGGGAAAGATGCCTGTTTATCCATTGGAGAGAAGCAAAATGTTTATCCCTGGATTTGGTGTCATATTCCCTCAATTCTATCCAGAGCCCATTACAGGGCTGGGTTAAATGTTACAGCTGTACCGAGTTTTTAGTGATGGGAAGAGCGTTCTTGACGTTCAGAGCTTATTTGGAATAATTCTTCTGAAAATAAGTGTTCTGGTCCTTCACTGCCAATCCCAGAGTGGTGACTTTGTTTGGTGGCTTTGTTTTGTGCTGAGCAGGGAAGCAGAGGCTGTGGAGCAGTGGTGTGACTGGGAATACTGGTGGTGGCCATGGCCAGGTTAGCTAAAAATATCAACTTGTTCTCCACCCACCCCTGGAGGTGTCCAAGGAACAACTGGACGTGGCACTCAGTGCTCTGGGCTGGGGACAAGGTGGTGAAGTCAAAGATTGGACTTGATTGGACTTGAAGATCTTGAAGGTCTTTTCCAACCTCAGTGATTCTGTGATTCTGTGATTATATTCTTGAAGCCTGGTCAGAGATTAGTTTCTCACTTGACCACACTTATGACAGTATTAAAAATAGAACTGGAATTCAACTCCCTGCTTTCTAAACTTGTGCTTAGTTGGTGCTCCCAAGACCACACCTCTCCCATATGACATAACCTATAAAATGACTACAACACTACTGGACTTTATAGTATTTCTAGTCAGTCTTAAGTTCATCCAGTAGAAGCTTCTCATTCTCTTTGTGGAGACATTAAAACTTCAGCTTTTCTTTCTCACTGAAATCTCCTAAAATTCAGTTATTATTTATTACTATTATCCTCTCAGAGTGCAGCATGTGGGACAATATTTAACAAATATGGACTAGGAAGGAATTGGTGTGTTTTTCAAGTGAAGCTGGAAACAAATCAACCCAGCCAACCCAAACCTGGTTGGATGAGCAGTTCAGAGAGGGCAGTAGGCAATGGGTGGATTAAGTTCTAATGCCAGGATGTCTAGGAGATGGGATAGAACCTGCAGGGTTCTCTGGGACTTTTTCTGTGCTGACACCTTTATCAGTGACCCAGAACAGGCCATGGGGTGTGTTCTCAACATGTTTGCAGAGCCTGCAGCATCCTCACCTTTAACAATGAGGTTGGTGAGGCCCTGGCACAGGTTGCCCAGAGAGGTGGTTGCCCCATCCCTGGCAACATTCAGGGCCAGGTTGGATGGGGCTCTGAGGAACCTGGTCTTGTTGCTGCAGGGGGTTTGGACTAGATGACTTTTAAAGGTCCCTTCCAACCCAAACCATTCTGTGATTCTGTTTCTACAATCAACTACAGATCAACTGCTCAGCAACCAGGCTGGACTCCAGAACTGACCCTGCTGGGGCAGGAGGTCATGGCAGAGACCTCCCAAATTTTTCTGTGATCCCATGGATGTGAGGAAATAATACTGAAAAAAATCCTCAAATCTCTACATGTGAGCCACACTCTGTCAGCTCTGACTTTCCACCCTGAGAGTAAATTACAATATGTAATGAGAATTCAGAACGATCCCTGACGTCTGTCAGCTCCGGCACAGATTTGCTCCAGTGAGATATAAATGTTACTTGACCTCAAAAACAGGTCACAAAGCACATACAACATCTTGTAATTAAGCTAAAAGATTCATTGACAAACAATTGTTCAAGTGGTGCCATTTAGATGGTTACAAGAAACCATAAAAAAATGTTGTGATCCTGCAGGGAAATTGGCTCCAATGGGTCTATTTTATATCTTGGCATTGAGACATTATTTGCAGTAAGAGTAAAGCAATGCTGCTCATAAACAGAGGAACATTAATTATATACATTTAATTTTATGTAACATGACACTTGTGGAAAACAGAAGAAAATTCATGTATTGTAAATATCATCTTCTTTTTTTTTTTCCTGAAGGGATTTTCTATTATTATTTTATGATGATAAAAAAAGGTGAACTGATGGATTCTTGAAATAATTTTTATATTTATTTTTACGTCTTTCAATAATATTGAGCCAATAAAGATGATATCAGGAAATCTATGAACTATAATGAATTTTATTTACATTTTTATTATAACACTAACTTCACATCAGTTCCCTTCAAGTGTACAGTCGAAAAAAAACTGTGCAAATCATCTCTTTTTAGCAAAACTACCCGAAACATCTCAATCATTTTTGTAATGAAATTTTTATGGCAGCATTTGGAAATATTTACATCAGCAAGAAAAAAAATGTTCATCAAACTAAGTCGTATTCTGGGAGAAAAAGGGAAAATGGAGGGATGCAAGGGAAATATGGCATGGTAAGAGCAGGTCCTTGACTCTGGACTTTTCCTGGAAAATAATAGTTTTTATATAGTGAGATGAATGTATTTCAGGGTGGAGAGAAGTCCAGAACTTATTCTGTAGTGCAGCATCAGTAGGTGAATCTCTTTAAAGTTGTGCTCCAGGTTTGTCAGGAGTGTATTAAATGGGATTGAAACATTCATAGAATGGTTTGGGATAGAAGAGACTTTAAAGACCATCCTGTGTCCCCCCCACCCTTCCATGGGTTTTGGGTCTGAATACCACGAGGAGCATTTTCTTTCAGGTCCTCCTCTTCCTCTCATGGGAACTCTTGAGGAAACATTTGGCTTTTATGGAGTTTTTAATGGTGAACAAAGTCAGACTTCCTTATGGAAGGCATAGGTTGACCAATACCACAGAATCACAGAACAGATTGGGTGGGAAGGGACCTTAAAGATCATCTTGTTCCACTCCTGCCATGGACAGGGACACTTTCCACTAGCCCAGGTTGCTCCAAGCCCCGTCCAACCTGGCCTTGGACACTTCCAGGGATCCAGGGGCAGCCACAGCTTCTCTGCCCAACCTGTACTGGGACCTCCCCACACTCACAGCCAGGAATTCCTTCCTAATAACTTCATCCTGCCCTCTTTCAGCTTAAAGCCAATAAATATTCTCTAAGTGTAGTCTGAAGACACCCTTAACAAGATGCTTTAAGAACCGGCCACTGTTAGAACGATTCAGCTGTGCCTTCACAAGGGCTTTCAACTGAATTTCTGGTGAAATGAGTGTTTCGTCTCCCGAGAGGAATTCTGAGGGTGGACAGCAGGCAGCTGGCACAAAGGTTTTGGGACTGGATGCTCCAGAGCAATTAATGCAGTGATTGTGTGTTGGAACCTGGGGAGGGAAAAGGTGTTTCTGGCAGGGAGGACTGGAAGGGCTCAGCCACCCCTAAGCTGGTGTCGCTGCGTTTGGAAGCGTCGGTGGCACAACTGATGGGGTTTGTTTAAGGCACCATCTGGTGAGCACGAGGATATAATGCACCATATTGCACTCCCAGCAACATTTCAAACTGTTTGCAATCTCCATAGACTTTTAACTTTTGAAACACATGCATGGGGGTCAATTCTTTGCCTCTGTTGGAGGGAACATCGGATTCACACAGAGGTTCACAGAGAGAGCCAAAAATAAAAAAGCAGGCCAAGAGCGGCAAAAATTTATGAAAACCTCTGTTTGCTGATTTCCAATCCTGTTTTATTCGTTTTACCACTCCAGCTTGGGGCTGGGCTTCTGGATTGGGCCGCTGGGAGCTGCAAGGTGTAGACCTCACTGTTTTTTTCCATAGGAAGAGATGGCAGAAATTCCTTTTGGTGCTGTTGGGAGAGTGCAGCAGTATCTCCAACAATTAAGCCTCAAGTCATAATGAAATATATAATTTTTTTTCTTTTTCTTTTGTTGCGCATTCTCCATTCAGTGAATTTTTTACTGTGAGGGTGGTGAGGTCTTATCCCAAATGCCCCAAAGAAGCTGTGGCTGCCCCTGGATCCCTGAAAGTGTCCAAGGCCAGGCTGGATGGGGATTGGGAGCAACCTGGGTTAGTGGAAGGTGTCCCTGCCCATGGCAGGGGGTGGAAAGAGATGGATTTTAATGTCCCTTCCAAACCAAACCACTCCATGATTATATAGATGAAGAGAGGAAACATTCTTTGTTCTGATTTGGCAGAGTAGATTTTGGGAAAGCAACAGAAATGATGGAACAGCTGTTTATTTCACCTGTTGAATAAATTCCTCTTATCCTTCCCCTTCCCCTTCCCCTCTCTTCCATTCCAAGACAGTGACATCCACAGCTGATTGATTGTTGTATCTGAGAACATTTCCTGTATCCTGTGGTGTCCTGGGGATGCCCTGGTGACTCTCCAGTGCTCTGTGACTACCCAGGACAAGGACACTCTGGCTTTACTACATACCAGGAAGAAATGAGTGATCATCCAGTCATCCACATAAATTCAGTGCTCATTAAGTCTGGATTCCTGTTAATTTTTTCCCAAATCCAAGCCACCTCCCTGACCTGAATTTCCTACACCTCCTATTTTCCAGGCATCTGCATTGCATGGACACTCCCACAACCACATAGTTATTAATAGGTGCACCCAGGTTTCATTAACTGTGCTGCTCAAGGTAATAACAGAGATTTGCCCTCTTCTTTTCCATATCCTGCTTTTTTTTTTCAGTGCCAAGCCATCCCTTTTAGGACAGAACCCCATTAATATAACATGGCAGCTACTTCTGTCAAGGCTTTGATATATGTCATTAACGCAATGGAAATAAATTCCCATTCACATGTTGGATGTCACACACTGAGTTTTATCTTGACCTCCTAAGGTGAGAGACAGATGTTTTCCATTGGCAATGCTTTGGTGATTTGTTTATTTGTGTCAAATGCACATCTGAATCCCACCTATATAAAACGGGAATATGGGCTGCATTTTAAGTGAAACCAGGGAAAAATACGCAGACTTTGAGAGACGAAGGGGGAAAAAAACCTGCAGCAAGCACCAGGATATGGGAGTGAATAAGCATAATAGATCAGAATAAGGCCCTAAATCAATTTTATTTTCACAGTTCCAGCATCATAAAAAGTGGGTGGCAGTAAACCAATTATTATGCAACTTAATGAACTAATTAGGAAAATCAGAGCAATAATGGTACTGGTACTGACTGATCTGAATATAAAAAGTAGAATTAAGTTCTCAGTATTGAATTTTTCAATACAAAGGATTATATAATAACTTTTTAAAGCATTTTGAGTTTGGGAAGAGGAAGATTGCATCTGTAGTTGCTGTGGGTACCCAAATGATCTGCTCTTTCATGGGCTGAACTCGTTGGGTGTGTTCTGGGTATGTTACTGATTTAAAACCAAAACCAAGTGAGGACCTGGTCATTAAAGCTTCATTTGCATTAATGTGCCCCTAAATAATGTAGAATTACTGGTATCTGTTGTCAGGAGGTGCTTAAATACCTTGAGCATAGGGTTGGGTGGCTGAAATACGATGCACTGGGTTTGCTGCATAAACCCAAGCACTGGTTTAAGCTTTCACAGGAGTGGGATTTGCACCGAAAGTGAATGCCCAGGAACAGAGGAAAGTAATCACAAAAGCACAGCTTCTCTCCTTCAGTATTCTAGCACAGGCTATGCTTTAAACTATTTAAAACCCCTCACATAATGTTGAGCATGTTGACAGAAGTTATAAATACGTTGGTATCAGAGCAGTATTTCTCATTTTAGGTCTGAGATTATGTATGAGTGTTTCAAGGCATTCAATAGTTCGTTGATTTTCTTTCTTTCCAGCGTTTCTGGCTGTACACATGTTGATAATATGATGTGTGATTATGGGCCTAAACCTTTCCTCTTTAACATCGACAACAAGGCTCGTTTTGCCTTCGGTGCCGAAATTGAAATGAACTCTCGTAAATCTCTCCATCATTTCCTTGCTATTGTGAAATGTTCTGTAGTGTTTTCATGGATTCACGAGACATTTCTTGATCATACAGTTATAAAATAGAGGTTCTTTACTAGTTTCCATGTGATTCCATGCCTGCTTTATCCGTGTTTTGGCAAAGCTGTAAAATTTGTGCGTGGCACGTGTTGATTTTTTTAAATGGTGTTTAATGGTGTTTATGATATTTGGGATGGAATTGTTGCCTGAGTATGAACACTGTTCTCAGAGATTGGATTCTACCCAAATCAAGGCAGTTCCTATCTTGAAATATGAGCTCTGTATCCTCAAAAGGAGTGTTACCTGTGTGTGTGCACCCAAAGACAGGATTTGGATGTACCATTATCCAAGGATTTGTGCTGTTCCCAGCACTGTCCCTGTTTTTCCAGGAAGGAAACTCTCTGATCCACAAGTGTTTCATCCCAAAGTGATTCCTTAAAGAGCTTCATGGCAAAGCACGAGCAAGAAGAGAAATAATTTCTGCTTTCCACGACAAAAACAATCAATGGGAAGAGTTTTGTTTATTTTCCTGGTGGAAAAGTCACTGTCAGAGCATATTTAGAACAAATGGGGAGATGGGAGGGGCAAATGGCCTTGAAGCAAGTGTATCACATCCAATACTTTTTAAAAAAGAGAAGGAACCCAGGCCAGAACGTTAAAAATGAGCATTTCCAATACAATTTGTCACCCATGCATAAATCTTGCTGACATTTTCAGTCACTTTAATAGCCTTCCCATTTTATAAATCAGTATGAACTTGCACAGTTGCAAAAAGTGTGTATTTTGAACATCTCATTTGCATACTTTACCAAAAGCCAATGAGGCAGGGGAAGCAACACTGGTGATCATAATAAGTGTTTGGGAAAAGGCAGAAAGATCACTAATGGTTTGCCTTTAGGGATTTCTGTACTCCATAGGGGACGAAAATGAGAAATATTTTTCAAACAGCAGGGGTAAAGGTTTTAAAACTAGAAACACATGGAGTGATAAAAATGTTAGTGCCACAGGGCGCATAGCAGGAAAAATTTACAATGTAAAAACTGTAATTTCAGCATTAGGAAGTAATAATCGTGTTTCATCATTGTTATTAAAGCATGACCCTTAAAGTCACATAAATTAGATATAACTTTCTGGAGAAGTGTATTAATCTTCAATGGAAAATATTAGGAAAGTTTATTATCATGTGAAGATCAGAAGAAACTGGGGTTTATTAAAAAAAATGAAGTGAAACTTGGTGGGGGTTTTTAATTTATTTATTTATTTTCTAATAAATTTCTAGCATTTTGAAACGGCAGAGAGACTTGTGTTTACTCAGAATGCAATGACCAGCTTTGCTCTGAAAACCAAAAGCATGAGAAGGAACACACAACCAACAATTAGAGAATGAACCAAGGAAATCCAGGAAGTCCTATTCATAGTCATAAATAATCTGTATTTTGGTCAACATAGTCTTGCCGTGGTGTTGATGCCAAACGCATCCAAATGATTAATGAAGAATTTTAGACTTGTTGGAAAAAAATAGAAGTAACATTGCAGCTGAGGGAATATCAGGAATAACAGGGATACCCAGTGGGAGATTTGAAATAGGAACAGTCATCCAAGGTGTGTATTTAGTGACTCAGGGAGTTTCCATCCTTTCTATAAAGTGGAATTTTAGGAGGGCCTCAGTATTTCTTGTAAGTGCTGTTCAAGAAGGGCCCTTCACCTGCAAGAACTTTTTGGTAAATTTGTATTTCCAGAAACCCGATGCCAAACTAGATCTGGGGGTGGGGTGTGAACTCCCCACCTTGTCCTACCCTGGGCTATGAAAAAGTGGTGCAGAGTGGGAATGAACCACTGGAGTGGATTCACCAGGATTTAATGTGAAAGAATGTGATTTCTGTTGCCTTCCTGGCTCCAAAATCCCAAAGACTCTCCTGAATATTCAGCTCTTTTTGCTGTGGTTCACAGCAGCTGCCCGGGTGATAACCAGAACGAGACTCTGATCTCTGCATTTCACTGTTTTTAGAGTTTTAGCTTGAAATGTCTTGATTTTAATTTACAAAAGGAACTGCTAACATTTTGAAGCGGAATAGCATGTAAACAAGGAGTCAGCTGAACCTGACAGACTGGGTGTATTTTAATCAAAATTTCGTTTTAATAAAGGATGGAGCAGCTTTATGTTATTGATAAAGCTTCCACCTGTGTGGGTTTGAGGTACTGGATGTGCCTCCCAGAGTATGATTTAGCCAATTTTTCACTATTCAATCACTAAAGAGAAACCATTAATAACAGGATAGTTTAAAAAAGGTCCCTTATTTGTTCCCCCACATTCAGTTGGGATTCAAGTCTTGATTTCCTCTGTCCTGCTCTACTCTCTCCTTTTCTTTTATCCACATTTATTCATTTACAGGAGACAGGGAGGTCCATAGTTCTTTTGGAAAAGTGGACAACCCCTTCTCAGCCTAATCTGCAGCTTGACTTGGTGGGTTTTCAGTCTCCAGAGGAGCAGGAAAACCTTTCCCAAGTGCTCCAAACACAGGAATGCTGTGCATAAGGAGGGTATCATCATTATTTCTCCTTCCAGCTGTGTTCTCATGTGAAAATGGCTGTAGCTGTTGTTTTTTCTGTCCCTTTCCTCCAGTCCCTCAGGCAGTTTATGATGCTCATGCACAGCCAAAGATTAAGCGTCGTGCTTCTCTGTGGTGTTGGAACTAACAAGATAAACTTGCCCAAATGTGAATAATTTTCCTTTTTTTTTTTTTTTTTTTTTTCCCCAAGTTTTTTCCCCTGTTTGCATCAGAAATAATTGGAAGATTTCTGTCGTTTTTCTTGATGGAAGAAATTGTCATTTTCCAAAGCAGAAAATTTCAATTTTTTTTTCATTTTATAAAAAAAATTACCTGTTCTCTAACACAGAAAGTTTAGTTTATGAGTGAATATGTGCTATTGCAATGACACTGATGGGAAGAGGCTTCATCCTTTTCTTAAGGAAAAGGGAAAGGTATCAGATGTTTGCTTGTTTACAATCAGGCTGCTAAAGTAAGATAACAAAATGGGGAAATTAGGAAGCAGTGAATTTGTTGACTTCATGGATTAACTGTGAAAATTAACGATTTTTTTGGTGAAAATTCTTCTGTGTTCTGATATTTTCAGATATCCCTTTACCATGAAGAAAACTAACAGCTTTCATAAGGTGGAGTGAGTGACAGTAATGACTTGCTACTCAATAATTATTAGCCATCTGCTTTATGCTGGTAGAAAACAATTCAGCAAGTGTTGAGCAGCCTATATAATACTAGAGACTAAAGCTTTTTGATTTCCAAATATAAGATCCTCCTTTATCTGGAGTTCTGCCTGTTGTACCTCACGTGCCTCTACGTGTGGAATTTCCTGCTGTGTAAAGGACTGAGACCAAAAGTCAAGGTTTTTTTTAGTGGTCAAATTAAAATGGTCAATCTTTACACTGGAATTTTAGACTAGGAAATCATAGGCTATAGGTTGGAGTCAAATTTTAGACTGGAAAAGGCTGTGTGGTGTTGCAGTCAGGAAATCCCTCTGTCTTTGTGTTGATGGAAGTCAAAAATTGAGCCTGGCTTAGAAGCTGAGGCTCCAAACTTGGAGCTTGGAAGTGCTGAAACAGGTGATTGAGTTCAGCTTTGGAGACCAGGATTATTTTTAAATTTTCTGAATCCAAACTGCATCAATCAGACTTCAAATAAGTTGTACATAGAACATAAAAGGTTTTAACTGGTGTCTGGAGTGTTTATAATAAAAACTTAATGTAGTTCTGTATCTTTTGGATGTTGTCTCAAAGAATTTTCAATCTTTGCCTCTGGAAAATAACCTTTGAATAAGTATTCAATAACCTTTTTAAAAACTCTGATTGCATTAAGTCAGGTGTGACTTTTTGGTAAAAATTAGCAAATTTGCTTGTATTTCTTTAATTTATTTGCAGGATATATAATCTATACTCTGGGTTTTGTAGTCTAACATTTATGTGTTTCAGGAACTTAGACCTGTAAGGCCAAATCTAATATTTGCAACCTGAACCATTTAAATGAATAATTTAAGGTTGCACCATTTGAGAAAGTGGTAAAAGAAAACTGGGAGAATTATGACCCAAAATATATAGCAAATATATTTTGGGGTTGCAATAAAAGGTGGAGAGATGTGCTGGAAGAAAATTAGAGGAGATTATCAAAGGTCAGACTTAAAACTTATTTTATGTAATATTTTCATGACTACTCTTTTCAACACCAAAAAAACTGGCATTTTTTTTACATGCAAAGTTTGGAAACATCACCAGTTCGAAATTAATTTGAGATATACAGGAGGAACTAGACCATGTTGGAGCAGTTCATATGAAATCAAATTTAACTGTGTCGAAATTTAGCTACTTGTGAAGGATATTTCCTATGAACTGGAAGTTCTCAACACAGAACAACAGAGGGGAAAAAAAGGATTTGATGGCACCAGGGTCTTAACAAATGATTGAGATCTACCAACACAAAGCTATCATGGAAAAGATTAGACACTCACAGAGATATTTCCAGAAGGAAAGATAATATAATTCTACAAGGCTCTTGGAATTTTTTTTTTTTCTCTCTCTAACAGTGATGTTATTTAATTGTCTTTAATTCTTTTCTTCTTTCCTCTGGTTCTGTGGGATCAGCTTCCCTTATTGCACCCATTCTTTGGCAGGAATTTACTGTAAGCACACCCATAGTAACAAAGATTATGGGCGTGTGATACTTATAAATTTACTCCAAGGAGATCCTGAGTGCCAGGAAGGGACAGGAAGAGAAGTTGACTGGTGGACCAGGAGGACTTGGCTGGAC
>JAWWLV010000183.1:2420340-2453166 GCA_035041135.1 Platyrinchus mystaceus
CTTTCCCTTTCCCTTTCCCTTTCCCTTTCCCTTTCCCTTTCCCTTTCCCTTTCCCTTTCCCTTTCCCTTTCCCTCTCTCTCTTCCTTTCCCTTCCCTTGTCTCCTTTTCCCTTCCCTTGTCTCCTTTTCCCTTCCCTTGTCTCCTTTTCCCTTTTCTCTTTTCCCTTCACTTCCTTCCAGGATCCTGCTGAAAACTGTAAGGAAAAATTAAAAATATTGAAGAGAAAGTGGCTGTGCAAAGAATATGTAAAATTCTAAGTAGAAAAAGTAGAGAAAGAATTTATACTTGAATTAATGGACTGGATCAAAAATGCCATTTTTAGAGATACATTTGGTTTTACAGAAGCAGTAAATATGAGTCCAGACTTAGTTTGGTTTATTATTTCTTTAAATATGCATCATTTTAGTTTCCATCATTCAAACTTCATGAAAACACATCAGACTTTTGGCTGATCTATTGAATAGTTCATGGTTAGTTTAGGGGTTTTTTTTTCAAAATATGTCAGAAACACATATAAATGAAAAAATTTTTTTCATTTTTACTTCTTTTTTTGACTCTGGAGCTGAAACAATGAGAATTTCATACACTGGAGGAAGCAGAAGTCTGATAATCCCAACTACAAAATCTGGGGTAAATTTAATGAACAGAAATCCACCCTCAGACCTGATGACTTTGAGTGTTACTCCTCTTTCTCCACATAAATCCATTTTAAGCACCAAAGAGATGCTCAGAGTGACTCAGATCATTAAATGGGAATGTTTGGAATAGTCCACAAAGTGCATTTCACTCAGGTTGATTTCTCCCCTCCTCCCCCCCAAATACTGAGGATGCATTAAGATAATTGCAATAGAGTAATTAGACTTTCTCCTAAAAATGACTTGTCTACAAGTGGTTTAATAGATTAAGGATTTTAAAGGGGTTAGAGAGAAACCAGTTACAGTAATCAGAGAAGAAAAAGTGCTGAAGGTATCATGAAGGCTCATAATTAAACTGAAGCTTACAGCTCAAATAAAGTGGAGCATCATTATGCATAAAACATCAGTGGGCATCAGGAGTCCAATAAAAAGAGATGGTATCAATGGGAACAGCTACAAGGTAAGACATCCAATGGATTGGACCAAGTCTTCCAGATAAAGTCAAGGAAAATTGGGAGTAAAATTGAAGTACAATCTAAGCCACATCTGATTAATATAAGTTTGACATTGGACATGTGGGAACTGCAAGACATAAGACTGAGCCCAGTTTTATGCAAACCACAACGGATTAATTTGGAAAAGGGGAAATACAAGAGTGATTTATCTGTTAGAAACGGGACAGTGCTGGGAAATACTTTGTGGAAACACCACTTGTGTCACCCAATCCCGTGCGATATTCCCTGTATTCAGACACAGACACCCCAACCTCAGTCTGGATTCTTATTTCACTTTTATAGCTGTATAATTTGGCAGTGCTTCCTATCTCAAGATCCCTATAATCACATATCTCCTTTGGAAGTATGTGGCAAATCCTTTATAAGTAAGCAGTGATGGAGCCATCAAGTTCTATTGGATTTCACTCCATTCCATTCCAAGCTCCAGGCAGCTTTATCTGCTCCTGGTAACAGTTGGCTCATGTCAAATTGATTTACACCTTCCAAGATGTTTTCTTGTAGGTTCCTCAAGGGATCTGAAGGCTCAAACCAGCCAAATCCATTGAGAAAAGCTCTGCAGCAGAGCTGGTGATGCTTTGAATCCAAAGCTCATGGGATTGGATCTCGAAGCTCCTGTGTTTTTCTTTCAGCTGAGAGTCTTGTGTTAACTTTCTTAAAAAATGGAAATGCAGCAGTCAAATAATTTAAATATTGTGGAATTCCTAAAATATTAGCAACAGCATATCAGTAAAAAATGGTGTGACAGAAATTATTAGTGAAAATGCACACAGAAGGAATTTGTCGCAAAGGAAAATGGCATAAGAGCAATTGTGGCATAAGAAAAATTGTGGCATAAGAAAAACTGGGGCATAAGAAAAATTGTGGCATAAGAAAACAGCTTCTGGGGCTTTTCTTTGAAAAATGCCATCACAATATCACCAACTAAAAAATTAAGAATGTGTTGGTTGTGCAATCTGTGTTTCTGTAATGGGAAATTTAAGACATTGGGAGAAGTACTGCAAGAATGTTCTAGAAGTTGCTGAGAATCCCAGGAAGAATGAAGAGAACATGGAGTGAAAGGTTTTACAGAAGTTCTATAAGATTATAAGAAGTTCTACATTATTAATAAACAATATATCTAGGTGTTCTTGCCCTTTTCATTTGCAGCTCTGTATGATTTGACATTCTTTCTCTCTTCTGTGGTGCTCTCTGGACTGGTACCTGCAGGAGCCTTCAAGTTCCACTTGGAAAAATATGATTTCAGGAAGAAAATGTCCTCATTTAACAGAGAGGAAAAGAAGAAAAGCTGTAAGTGAGAGGTATGGAATTCCAAGTGCCTGCACATATCAGATCCAAGCCTTTCCTAACAAATACAATGCTTGTACAGCCTCCATTCTCTCCCTAGGGAGCACTTTGTGGAGTTTATTGGATATTATTTGTGTAAAGGCTTTTTGTCAGGAGCCAAATTATTAATTATTATAAATTTCAAAGAGTTTTTCAGGATACCAGGTGGAATACATAGTTTAAAGTGAATCCAGAGGGGAGAGGTTCTTTCTATGCTAAAAACTGCAGTGGTTCAGGTTGGAATTTGAATGTGGCTCTTCTGAATTCCAACTGAAAGGCCCCAATTTTGGGCTGTTCCTTAGGAATTTCTCTTTTCAGAGAAAGAGGTAAATCCAGCTGGTAGCTCATATCTCCAAAGAATATTCAGTCAGAGGTGTGGTGCTCCACAGAATCCCAGATCCAAGCAGTTTTTTGACCATATCTTAATTTTACTGGTGTTTAAAGTGAAATGAAGATGCTCCAGCACTAATTAAGAAGGTTTTGTTAAGCCAAGTAGAAATGCCTTCCTGATTTAGACCCCAGGCGTGGGTTAACTGGGCAATGGTGGCTCTGCTCTGCGAGAAATGTGAATTTAGCTTAGCTCAGAAAAAAATTCGGGATAAACCAACTTAAATTTGTCCTGCCTGGTTAGTTCCTGTGAGGTAAATTGGTGCTCTTTGATAGTATTTAGCTTTTATTGTGAAATCAATGGTCAAGTGTACATTCTACATTAGCCAAAGCAGCAGGTTTGCTGCTTCTCAGGACCTTAAGTGTTATTTTTGTTGTTGTACTTGTTAGAGCATTATTATATTACATTAAATGACATTAGCTGAAATTATAATTACAGTCATTATAGTTCTTATTGTATTAGCTGTTACATTGTGATAATATGATCATATTAGAACATTATCAGTGCTGGTGGTGGTGATTAACATGCATTTCTGTAAATAGGTAAATTCTTTGTACAGCTCAAGCCATGGCAGGAACATGAGGGGATGAAAGACTTAAATCAGCACAAGGAGTAGAGATCTAAAATTTGCAACTCAAAGCCACCCCTTAGAAATTTAGGTCCCTAAAATGCACAGGAAAACTGTGTCTGAACTTCCTGAAGGAAAGGCTTTGCTTTTAGGGCCATTAGAAGACAAAGGCTGGGGTGCCCAGGGCATCATCCCAAGCCAACACACCGGTGTTAAAATTACTTATCACTTCATTTAGGTCAATTTGCAGCTTTTTCTCTGCAATTTTTTGAGTTGCTGTGAGGAAAAGGGGTCCATGGTCACCCCAAAAGAAAATATTGCTGCTAAAAGGTGCACAGGGCATGAATTTGGACCATGTCCAACAAAACAGTTGTAAGTGCCCATGAAGACAAAAGCTTGGCGTATTTTAGGTCATATTTTATTCTCCCATTTAAAAATACACAGGCTAAAAACTATATGAAAGAATTTAAAGGCTCTTGCTAAGCCAACAATACAAATGAATCCACAAATCCCATCATCTGTCCCTTCCCAGGTTGTTTGGTGTTTGCTGTGATACCTAATTTTTGGACCACAGCATTTCACTGAATGAATGAGCAAAGAATGAAAAGAACAATATCTCATCTTGAGGCTTTTTTTTTTATTCATTCCCAGAAGATACCGTTAGCAGAGTGGAAAAATTCGGATTATAACAAAACTGTATCCAAATAAATTCCCTTCCCCCAAGCCGATAGGTATTGTTTTACAGCTGGGAGGCAGAAAACATATTGGTTGAAAGCATTACGATATTTAAAAACCACATGGAGTTGTAAAAATTGGAATGAGTCCTGTAAATCTTCTATAAAATGGTTAATCAGTTGATCCTTAACAACTGCTATGTACAGTACAGAGAGCTTATAATTCAGAAATGCAGGTTGGAGCAGCGTTCCCCAAGGATGGGGAGAACAGATTGAAGCACCGAAAAGAAAGGGGAAGGAGACAGTAGGAAAGAAAGAATTAAATAAAAAGGTCAAAGCCTTCATTGGCTTTTTTTTTTATTATTATTTTATTTTGTGTTTTCCCAACTATTGTTCCCCGTCTCTTAACCCTGAAAAAAATTTATATTCTCTTGCTCCCGACGGAAAGGGAAAAAAATCAGTTGCAATGTATTTTTGAATACTAATTACTAAACTTGCTAGTTTTGTCATCCCTTCTAAGAAATCAGCTACATTTTGGCAACTTTAAAGTCAAGGGCTCGTTGGCAGTGAAAGAAAGGGAAGATATATCTGTTTTTTTTATTTCCTTTTTAATGACAATCTAACAATAGTCACACAACTCACCAGTGCATTCCAAAAATTTCATGCTGTCATCATAAAAATCTGACTGTAGCAGAATCTGTCTGGCACCAGACATAGCCCTAATGACCCTAAACTCACACAAGATCCCTGGTGATCGGAAGAAGAAAAATAGAGTAAAAATAGAGAAATATGTAAACTGCTTAAGTGACAGAAAAATATTCTCCCGAGAATGTCATTCATTTTTTTTTTCCTGTCTTTCACAACTGTCAGAGGGACCAGGTCTCTGAACTTGTCTTTTGTGTTGTTTAACAGGAAGCATAGGAGAATTTACTGCACTTGGAAAGTAAAATTAGGGATGAAGTCGGGTCGCTCCCCCATTTCCACAGTTGCAGCAGCACATTCCCACTATTTAAAGAGCAATCCCAACATAACCCTTTCCACTTTTATAAATGCTGGGAGTGGTGAATTTCTCTCATCAGGCTTCTGTTTTCAGGGTTCACTTAACAAAAAAATATATTACACCTAAACCAGTAAGTTTTTACTTGAACGTGGAAATCATTGAATCACACATTAAAAAAATATGTCCTATTTATGTGCTTCCCCACCTTTTTTTTGGTGTGATATGCAAAATACATTGATTTTAATTCTGATTCATTGCTATAAATTAAGTAGGGAGGAATTTATAGGATTCTTTGAGAGTTCAGAAGCATTCCAGAGAAATTATGCTAAAGAAACAAAGAATTGAATAGAATTTGATGTATTTTTGCCATATTGTGTGACATTTGATGTTTTTACCTCCAGCTTCTAAAATCAGTCTGAGAGTAGAGACTTCCTTCTGTCTCTCTTGACTGTAAAGGCTGAAAATATGAATCATAAATATGCTGACCCTAAAAGGGAAGAGAAATACCAATGTAGTGTTGCTTTGAATAAATTACAGACACTTTAAAGCCATTTGGTGTTTAATTCATAACGGTTTTTAATGTTAGCAGTGAGCAGGAGTGGTGTTTCTGTGCTCTGTGGTGTTTAGCTCTGCCATAACAACGTGTTTTACACTTTATCATGAACCCATTGATTTCCCTGGGACTTGGGTCTCTCTCCTTTTAGGGTTGGGCTCTGAAGACCACGAGGAAATTTTCCTTTCATTTCTTCCTCTCATGGGAAGGAAGGAACTCTTGAGGAAACGTGTGGCTTTTCTGGAGTTCTTTTGAGGTGAACAAAGTCAAAATTCCTCATGAAAGGCATAGATTGACCAATATCATAGAATGATAGGATGATTCAGGTTGGAAGAACCTTAAAGATCACCCAGTCCCACCTCCTGCTATGGGCAGGGACACCTTCCACTAGCCCAGGTTGCTCCAAGCCCCTTCCAACCTGGCCTTGGACACTTCCAGGGACCCAGAGGCAGCCACAGCTTCTCTTCTGTGCCAGGGCCTCACCATCTTTGCAGGGAACAATTTATTCCTAATGCCCAATCTAAACTTACTCTCAGTTTAATATGTAATTCTCTGTTACTAAAAGTTTGCAAAAAAAACCGATAGTACACAAAACCTAAGAAGAAAGTCATGATTCAGAAGCAAAGATCCTGTATTTAGGGAAAAAAAAAATCCCTGTAATCTGAAGAAGGTTATGTCCTTGTAAGGCTTGGAAATAGCAACATTGGGGGATTTTTTATCTGTGCGAGCAGTAGCTGGACAAGAGTCCATCAGGAGAAGGCATTATTTTAGCTGCTGATTCTTCAGAAAGATTTTTATCTTAGTCTCCAACCAAAGAAGGGGAAAAAAAAAGAGCAAATTGTTGCTTCAATACTCAATACAGTCCTAAGCTGTATTTCAGTCAGGGAGGTGTGTTCCCAGCAAAAATTAATTTCTTCCCACATAAGTGGGTATCTCAGCATACCAGGAGCTCGGAAAATGAGAAATTCTGAAGCATAAAAACCTGACTAAAGTTACCAGAAATCCCTGGAAGTTCAAGGCCAGGTTGGACAGGGCTTGCAGAATCCTGGTCTGGTGGAAGGTGTCCCTGCCCATGGAAGGGAGGGTGGAACAAGATGGGCATTAATGTCCATTCCAACCCAAACAAGTCTGTGATTCCACGAAATCCTGTACTCGAAGTGTGCTGAGGTGCACGTTGCCATTGCTGAGTCCACTCCCTCCTGCTCAAACTTTGCACATCCTCACGTTTAGTTGGATTTTTACAGGCCTTTGTCCACATCCCTGTGGTATTTAATGCCTTACAAATATTAACAAATCAGGCTTCACAACATCCTGAGAGGCACTGTCAGGAAAGCATCATCTAAATACTTTAATCTCTCTCCTTGCAGTAGAACTTTCACTTCCCTTACCCACATCCTTTATGTTTGTTGAACTCATATTTATGGGCCTAAGTTTTCTGAAACCCAAACAAAGCGGTAATTTATCTACTTTATTTCTTTCAAAATGGTGTTCTTGAAGTACATCTTGCAGATAGATTATCTGTCCCTCACAGCAAAGCCTCACAATGGGAGTCTAATAATTGCTCTTTTTCTAATTTCACTAAATGAGTTATAATTATTTTACGTCTGTTTTATGGTTACGGAGTAGTATCAACCTAAGCTCTAATTATAATATAGCTTTCAAAGAAATGTATGGACACTAAATTGATGGACTGCCAGCTTATGTAGGAACATCCCATAAAGCAGATATACAGCTATTAGTTTAAGGCATGGCATGTTAAAATTCAGGGGCACAACTTGTTCATGAATAAGTAACAGGGTGTAAATTCATTGACTATCTTTTTTAGTAGATCAGGCAGAGAAGGGCATGATTAATATTTGTCAGAAGGAAAGTACAGTTAAAGTTGAATGTTACTTACACCAGTATGGGTGGGAGACTCAATCAGAGCCTGAAAATCAGGTTGGTCAACACTCACGGATATTATATCTCTTTTCTTCTGGTTTCCTTGTCTTGGAGCATTAAGGATGTTACTGCCACAAATAACCCTTTTGTTTTTGTGTATTAAGTGATTCTTGACCAAATGTCTTGCAATTCTCTTACTGTCAGAGGAGTTTGAAGGTCAAAATATTAGTATCATAGGTATTTCTCATCCATTCAGTGGGCAGGCCAGCAAAGAGCTGTTATTTGGCCCTAAACTCTTGGAAGTGAACTTGAACGTGGATTTGCCTTTGGTATGAGAGGCTGCATTGGCCAACACTGCCTTTTGATGGTCTTCTGGACCATCTGCTGGAATCACCACTCCTGGAAGTGTTCAGAAGATGAGTAGTTGTTGGCACTTCATGGTATGGTTTAGTGGGCATGGTGGAGGGCTTGGAGATCCTGGAGTTCTTTCCCAACCTTAATCACAGACTCATCTAGGCTGGAAAAGACCTCTGAGACCATCAAGTCCAACCTTTGGCAATGCTTCTCTGATTCTACTTTAACACAGCCAACAGAATGATACCTGACCACCCTCCCAGCCCTGAAACCAGACACACCAGAAATAATCACCAATTTCCTCCCCCAAAGGTGATCCCTCTCATTTACAGCCCCTGGATGCATCTGACCCCTTTCATCCCAGAGTTAGATTTTAGAAGTCTGCTGCAGACTGGTGGTTGAAAAGCCCTGTTTGAATGAGCTCCAGACTAAACAAATGAGATGTGTAAAACACACCTGGCTCTTATCTCACCAACAGCTGAACCTTGGACTATGAGAACTAAATAAAACCTACCAGCCACTTCCTGGCCACTACGTGAGACTTTCCCTGGAGTTTATTTTTTAAGCCTCAGTGTGTGTTTCATAATTACTTAAAGGCCTGTGGATTCATTCTGTTGTATGAAATTGGATATAAATTGTTTACCAGACTGAAAGGGGCAAGGAGATTATGCACTTTCTTATTTTTAATATTTCTCTCTCCTATCTGCTGTGACAGGACAGGAACTTCAAGCAACAGTTCTTGGAAAACATATGGAGATCAGCCAGGGAATTCTGTAAGGTAAGGGACCATCCCTGATGCCAGGATGTTTGGCTGCTGCTTCTGCTGAGCAGCTCTGCATCCTTCATATTTTGAAATTCTTCTATTGTAACCATTTTCAGTTCAGTTTGGTTTGGCACTAGATCCTTGTTTCTAAAGGTGTCCACACTTATTTGACTACAGAAAATATTTACTTTTCTAAAGGGCAGCTTAACCTTTGTTTAAATTTGAGGTGAGGGAAAGGGCATTGCAATTATCTGCTGTATTATTTGTGTCACATCTGAGTTACTGTGAAGGCTGAACGTGCATTGCCCTTTATTAGCAAACTGCTTTACAAAACCCAATATAACCACAGGTTTTGCATCCAGCAAATATTTTATTGAACCAAAGGCTTGTACAGGAAACTTGGAGAACATTCAAGTAGCAGGAAGCTTTCCCAGGGGATGGGATAGAGATGGGTGGCTTGTTATGGCAGCTGGAGCCACTTTATTTTGAATATCTTGCAGTCAGGTAAAGGGGAAGTGTGAGTTCAGTGTTTCCTGATACAGAGCTTCAGACTGGAGAAATTCCACTAGTGATGGAGGTTTTGGAGCTAAGATGGTTTCATGGGAACATCTCACTGCTTTTACAAGCAGAGGATTACTTTCCCATAATGTTCCCAAAACAGAACTTCCCATAACTTCTTTGAGAAGTACGGAGGAATAACTATTCAATAGGGCTGTAAGTTATAACTAGAAGTTAAATGGGATGTTTCAATCGTGTTTACAGGTAGGAGCAACCTGTTATAGGACCTCACCACGCTCACAGCAAGGAATTTCTTCCTAATATCCCACCTAAATTTACTCTCTGTCAGCTTAAAACCACTCCCACTCTGTCCTATCACTACGTCCCCTTGTGAAAATCTCTCTCCTTTTTTTTGTGAGATGTTGTATTGTATAGATAAAGCTCTTGCCTCTACCTTGATGTGAAGTTGTGATCCAGTGAATACTGAATTGCTAATCTCGTTTGAGACAATCACTGCCTTTGCCATAGAAATTGTTGTTTAAGTAGAGCAAACAAACATTTAACTACCCTTAGATTGGTGTGTCTGGTTAAAGACTGAGAAAGTTTCACCTGATAGTCCTCTCACACAGGAGAAGGGAGCATCAAAGAAGACTTCAGGAGCAGAAACTCACAGGGAATTTATATGGATGCATAAGTAGCAGAGGATTCAGCATTCAATAAAATCAACTACATTGTGACAAGGTAAGGAAATTGTTTAAATGGATAAAGGGTATTACCAAAGAAGGAATCACATCCTTGTTCAAGGTGAGAGTCTTGTTTGCGTCAGTACCTGATCCTGCTCTCCTTCAGAGATGGATGCAGGTGCAACTGAGATTATTTCAGCTCCAGGCTGCAGAAAAGGGGCCAGAGAATATGAGATCCAACCAGATTAGAAAAGAAACTGGAATTTGGTCAAAGGAGGGGAGTGACTCCTCTGTTAGCTGGGAATGTACCATCTAATCTTGGCTGACAGATGACCTGCCCCTCTGGACCAGCAGTCTGTGTCCCCAGCAGGAGCCCAGCTGCTCCAGTTCTGGAGAAACCCTCTGAAGAGCAGAGTTTATGAAGATATCCAGATCTAATTTAAAGTCAAGAAACTTTGCATGAATTTGTTACTTGGAAAATGTCCCAGGAGCTGCTTATTGGGATCGACTGTGTGTAAATAATCAGCACCTCCCACGTTACTCCCCTGACAAAGCGTGGTGGCCGGGAAGGGTCACTGCTTCATCCCCTCACTCAGAGGGTTTTGTATCTGCATGGCAAAGTAGGAATATACGTGGATCTGAAGGAGCTTGATACATGGGATACTCAGAGCATGGGGGTTTTTTTGTGTTTGTGTGTATTTATGGTCACTCACTAAAGGAGCAGTGACCCTTTGATAGATGAATATAAAGTACTTCAGATACAGTGGCACGAGGAAAATGACTTTGACAGTGAATCCACTTGTTAGTGCAAGTAGGAGAAACAAGAGGCCTCCAGCCTAAAAATCTGTCCTAAAAATCAGCCTGGCCCCCAAAATACACCACTGTATTGAGTCCGTAAACAGAGAGATTTTTTTTTTTGTCTTTCACTCCACAAGTTCCTTTTAACAACATCCATTTAAAAACATCAAAGAGGAGACGGAGGTGGTGGGAGACAACGGGGTCTGGATTGCACAGACCTCCGAGGGTCAGGTGAGAGTGTTGCTCTGTGGAGAACTGGTGTGAGCAAAGGGAAGCAGAGAGGTGTGTGTGTGTGACCTCACAGTGGGGGACCAGCACAGCAAAGGGTTGGTTGGCAAAGGTCCACCTTGGGGAAGCTGGGCTGGGGCTGCACCGTGGCTTTGTTGTTCCACAGATAAGGTGACGAGGGCTCAGCTGGAAACGATGCCATTTCTGCTCCGTGCTGAGGGTAAAGTAAGACTCCTGAAAACACCAAAGGCTTTGCAAACATTTCTGTCTGTGTTTCAGCATCAGTAGCTGACACAAGCAAGACTCCCACCTTGAACAAGGATGTGATTCTCTCTTTGGTAACACCTTGTTTCCATTTAAACAATTTCCTAACATTGTCCCAATGTAACTTGTTTTATTGGGTGCTGAATCCTCAGCTACTAGCACATCCAAATAAATTCCCTTTGGGGTTTCTGCTCCTGGAGACTTCTTTGATGCTCCTTTTTCCTGTGTGAGAGCACCATCAGGTGAAACTTTCTCAGTCTTTAACCCAAAGAACTGCCTGCAAGACACAAATCTGGGATCAGGAGTCGCCTCATAAAAATCCTTGGGTGTATTATTAACCCTCAGAGCGTGTTTGAGGAGGTGTCAATCTTCCACCAGCACCACTCTTGCTAGGAAATCCTAATTTATTGAGGTCAAGGGGTTAATGGGCTGGACTATGTGCTACCAATTGGTGGACATAAAATAGATTTAGTCCTGTGACAAACCTAAAAGGTTTTCAATAGAGGGAGGCTCACAATAAAACCTGTGAGGAGTCGCCCTATTATTTTTCTCCCACAGCATTCTTGTCTTTCAAAGCTGAGAAAAAAAAGAGAGAAAGTTGATGTTGAAAATAATAATTAAAAAAAAAAAAGCTGGGTAGCTGTTATGTTGCAGATGTGCATTTTATAGTTTAATATTTTTTTGAGTGAAAAAGCAGTTGGGATTCTAAGCAGACATGATGTAGAGCAATTTAAAATTAATAGAGCACTTCAAATTTTTAGGAGCACTTTAAGTTGGAAGTGATCTTGGGTTTGGGCAGGCTCAGTGCGGAAGATGTAAAATTATGAAAGAATTCCAGATATGCAAGAACATATTTGTATAGAGGCAAACACTAATTCAGCAGATTAGGACAAAGCAGATTATTAAAAAAAATGCTGTTAAACAAAAATTCAAACAACAAAACTTGCCTTTCAGTATATTTATTCAGCTTCTGTCATTCTGGTATTTTAAATATCCTGTACAAGATGGAATAAAGATTCTCAGAGAATACTGGGAATAAATATTAGTGAAAATGCAGAAATTCTGCTCTCCTGTGGCCGGACTGTCCCTCTCAGGGGGACACATGTTATGGATCAGCACAGGGGAGGTATCCAACAGCCCCTGCCCGTCTTTCCAAGGTGGAAGAACAGGATGATGCAGGAGACAACTTATTATTGAGACTCTCAAAGGCCACAGGGGCAAGACAGGGCTAATAAATTCTCTCCTAAAGTAAGTGAATGCTTGTGCTGCCTCATGGCCTCCCCTCAGCCTCGTGCTGTTTTGTGGGTGCTGTAAAACTGCCCAGTTTTTTTTTCCTCAGCACAGGTATTTTTTTTTGTAGTGGGTCAAGTTGGACTAAGCTTTTGGTTTGCTCTTTGGTTTGTGGGTCTGGGGTTTTGTTTGTTTTTTAAATTATTATTGTAGCATCCATACAGCTGGAAATAAACGGAATAAGTGGATATTGGAATGTCAGAGAATGTGTAGATGTGGTGCTCAGGGGACATGGGTAACTGGTGGGTTAAATGTCGAACTTGATGATCTCAGAGGGCTTTTCCAAAGTTCTTGATTCTATGGTTTTATGATTCTATATAGAATTGCTCGATTTTCCAGAGCATGGTGTGAACCTTCCCTGGAGGACCCTGTGTTGTGGCAAGGGGGGGATAAGGGAAATCTCTGGAGCTGGAAGATGGCTGGTGGTGGGCAGGTCAGGAGATGCCCACGTGGACAAGAAGAAAACTCCAACACCAGACTCAACTGCTTGATTTAAAGCTCATCCAGGCAGCATTTGATTAAACCTGAATTGCCATTTGAATTAATTCCATTACCAGCTTGTCTGTCCAGATCGCTTATTTCAGTACCAACATCCATTCTGGTCTTCCCAAAACCCTGGGGCATCTGTCACCTGTCGTGGGGCTGGAGCTGTGGATCAGATGTAAAAGGCACAGAGAGGATCTCCCAGTCAGGTGGGTGCAGTTTGTGAGAGAGAAACCACTGATCCTGCAGAACCTGCTGAAAGAAATAAGAGTGGTCTGAAGGGGGAGACGGGAAATCTCACTTATTTTTCCGTGGAAAACATCAAAAGTACCCTCAGTTTTGCAAAAAGTGGGTGCTCTGTTAAACAGGGCCCTTTTTTCCCCCCCTAATCCTTTCTTTACCACATAACTAACATAAAAACCTGACCCTAATTTCTGGTGCATTGATACAAAATAAATTATATTATTAATGTCCATAGCTATAAGTATAAAGTCTTTAATGGGTTTGAAGACCCCTCCACCAACTGGAGCACAGAATAAATACCTGGATACATGGATTTTAGGCACTTTAAGCTTTTTATTGCATGGGAAAGACCAAGCAGCTCTGACTAGTCCATGCCAAATAAGTTCTTTCCTGCAACATTCCTGTGAGTGATTTAATGTGTAACCAAACATTTTGTCACTCTCAAGAAATTACACATAATGTATTATGTGTGTCTTTTAAAGCCTGGTAAATTATATTTTTATATTGATTTGCATAGTTTGCTGTTTTGACATATACTTTTATATTATTAAATGATGTGTTTTTGTGATAATGCAGAGCTGGTTGTATCCCATTGAGTAAGGCTTGTTGTGAGGATGAGAATGAAAAATGGGATCCCTCCATCAAAGCTCTGTCCCCTCTCCATTAATTACAGTTAAAAACATCACTGTGTTATTGAGTTTTTTAATGTCTGTCTGTACAGGAAAAATGCTGTGTATTTTAGTAGGAGTAGAATAAAAATAGCATAAAACATATTGATATTTAATAGAGAATATAGTTTGTTTTTTTTAAAGTTATCCCATATTTCTGTATATGTATTCTATGTATATTCTGTATTATATGTATATTCTATATTATATGAATATTCTGTATATGTAAAGATATGATTTTATGAGCTGAACTCTAGTGGATAATTTGAAGAAAATCTCTATGAAATTACAGAGAGATTCTCCCAAAGTGTATATTATATATATAGAAAAATATAGAAAAATACTTAATTTTGCATGTTCACACTTAATTTTTCTAATTTATATTGAAAATGAAAACAAGATTTTCAAAGCAGATGCACTTTGTTTTAGGGATAAAACAAAGGAAGAGACCAGAGTTTCTCTGCTTCCTCTGAACTGGGAAGTACCTTGTTAATCCAAGTTTATGCAAATATTGTGTTCCCCATCCCAGACCTTGAAATGCCTGACTTTTCCCCATTTCCTCCCCATTTCCTCTCCATTTCCCACTCCAAAATGAAATAAACTTCTGTGGAAATTAATTAAAACCTCTGTGGAAAACCCTAAACCAAGCTCAGACTTTGTGTGAGTTACAGACCGGTTCACTTTTCACCCCTAAGTGGGGACAGTGAGAGATCTGAAGGGGTTTAAAAAAAAATAGATGATTATTCCATGTGTCCCTTGCCCCGTGACATCAAATTCCCTATAAAAAGGCATTTAATAGTGGTGGTTTAGAGCATTAAAATCTTCTAAATGAACGAGGGGAAATAATCCAACGTCGAGGACTCTTCTCTTTGCGTGATAACACCCTGGGCCTGGACCAAGGTAAACTGAAATAAGGATTAACTGACAATAGCAAAGGCTGATTTCCAGAACCCACAGGAGGAGTTCCTGAGCACAGCCCAGATAACAAAAATATTATCACTTTGTTTACAGCAAAGTCAGTCAGTTTATTACTTGGAGTGCTTCATTATGGAGAAAAGATGCCAGTGATAGTCTCCCAGTCAAAATAAACAGGCAGCAAGTGTTCCACATACACAGTTTGGAGAGAACAGTTACTTTGCTATTTATTTAATAATTGACCATAAATGGAGTCAAAGTGCAAAGGGGAAAAAAAAAAAAAACTAAAAAAAAAAAAGCAGCACACTAAGGGCTTTTTGAAAGATTGATAAATAATGTGGAATCTCAATTAGGCTTTAGAAGGAATGCAGATATTAAAAATTTGGTCAAGAATCTAATTAGCTGGAGGTAATTAAACAGTCTCACACGGGGTCATTAATCTTTTCCACAGACCTTTGATGTTTTGCACACTGTCTTCTAGTCATTAATAAAATTCATAACACTCCTCTTTGTGGTGTTTTATCATCGTGTTTTTCTCTGTAAGAGCATAGAGCAAGTGTCATTGTATCACAAGGGCCTTACTTTAGTTAATTCCTTTTTTTTTTCTGCTCGTTAGACTTAACTCTTTCTTGGACCAAACCACACCAATTTATGCCAGAAGTTTTAGGACAGGTTTTAACTCCTCGATCCGTGGTCCTCAGCAGGTTCACAAATCTGTATATTAAGAAATGAACCAAATGTTTCTGGTCAAATAAGAAACTTTTTTTTTTTTCTTTCAAATCTCCATCTGTCCACTGCTTAATTTTGCAACCTGGTTTCTGTATTATTCATACAAATGCTAGAAAAATGGGTTTATTTTTCTTTTTTTTTTCCCTTTACCTTTGGTTTCTCCCGATATCAAGTCCCTTGGAGGCACAACCTGTAGCATGAAGTTAATTTTAGTGGTGTAACCAGCCAGCTCTCGAGGAAGGGGCTGTGAGAGAAGTGAGGAATAATTATCAAAAAAAGAACTAAGCAAAATGGAAATCTGTTGAACGTGACTGATTTTATGTACAGTCTCAGTACAGTACTTCAATAATGCATTACCCTGACGGATTTCAAAGACAAACCCTGTGCTCAAGAATAGCTGAATTTAAAAGGCAGGAAAGCTACAAAGGACGCCTTTGGAAGATGTAAAGATATGATTTCTCTTACAAATATTAATATAAATACATGTATGGGGGGTGTGTGTTGTATATTTATGGCTGTTTGTATCACAAGCCCCACATTTACGAGCTGTTACGCAGAGTTTGTCTGAGCAAATCTAAATAGAGGGAGATATGGAGGGATTGGTAATGAAATGTTTGTGTCTCTACAAGGACATTTCGCATTTGAGGTGGATTTATGTCTGAAAAAGACAAATCCATCGTTTCATATGGATTTTATAGTTCAGCCAGAACGGTTTCTCTGTGGCAAGAACGTGTTGAGTCGTTGGAGGACGTAAATACCGAGTTAATGCTTTGCAACCCTTCAGGTAAAAGAGGCTGATGCAAGGCTGTGTTGTAATATCTGCAGGGAAGTGCTTAAAAATGGGCACCTTCCCTTTATTTATAACAATCGAAGATGTGCAAAATGGTCCTTAAACACATAAGAAAAGGCAGCAACTGCAAACATCAACGGGAATAAGTTTTGTGGTTTTTATGACTGATTTGCACAGCTGAAATGCAGCAGATTTATGACTTAAAAAATGGATTATTTATAGGGTGTTTTAAAAAGAAATCACACTTGATACCATTTCAGGAGGAAGAGGAATTAATGAGAGACAGAAATGAAAATATATAGGAGCATGTAGTCATCCAGAGCAATATTCTGGATTTGTGAAGGGTTGTTCTGATCATCTTGTATGCTCTGCACTGGCATATTTGGCTGATAAGTCTCTGTCACTACTTGTAGCTGCTACTTTTTTGCAGCATTTTCTGTTAAGTCCATATCCAAAATGCAGCCTAAGCCTGCACAGCCCAGAAAAAAAAAAAAAAATAAAAATAGGATGCACAGCTACAAGGCTTTTGAAAAAAAAAAAAATACAGCTTCTTTCTCAATTGAATTTTAAATATCAAATTTTATGTGTCATTTTCTCAGAGGAAGGAAGTGATTGCAGTTATTTTATTTCCACATTACTGAGCAAAAATGTTTCCCTCTAAAAATATCAACCCGACTGCAGAATATGTTGCAGAGTGATCCACTTAAAAGTGAGTGGGAGACGGCCAGCAAGGATTGTTCTCTTTTGTGTTTACTTGTAATTTATAAACAAGTTCTGGCAGCTCTTTTTTTTTTTTTTTCTTTTTTTTTCCTTCCGAAAGAGAAAAAAAAGAGAGAGGCAATTTTTTCCACTTTTTATTCAGACTGAAAAACGGTTTCTTTTCTATTTAAGACTATTATTATGGCTGGAAAAGTGATGGATAGCTTTAAAAGATGGAATGATGAGAACTGAGCAGTTGCTAAGAGAAAGTCCTGCTAAAACTGCCTTTTTTTCTCTCTTTTTTTTTTTTTTTTTCCTCCTTAATGCTCATGCATTTTCAGTGACTAATTAACTTTTCAACAAGGACTTCATCTTTAGTGATTTGACCTAGCTTTTTTTTTACAATGTGAACCACCCAGTAACCTCAGGAGCTCCACCAGGAAAACAAAGGACTGATGATGATGATGCACTTCCAAAATAAACAAGGAATAAAACCCCACAACAAGCAAACAAAACCGACTTCTCAGGTCATTTAAGTTGTGTTTTTTACCATCAGAAAAGCACCAAAGCAGCCTAAACCATCCTTAAAAAGGGGCTATTTTAATGATAAATTTTAAGTAAATTGCAGCTGGCACCTTGTGACCTTTTTCCAAGTGATGGTAATGAGATCCATAGGTGATTTAAACTACTTAATAATAATGAGATTGGCGCAGGGAACGCTCAGCTTGGCAACAATTTGATAATTGTGTGAGCAGGAAGAACTAGCCCTCCCTGGTGGTTTGAAAACATAGCTGAGATTTGAGATGCCTTACAGAGCTCTTATTTAATCTGAGCAATTCTATAATGATGTGAAAAGGTAAGTGTTTTTGATTTAGTGATGTCTATATTTCAAGAGACAAGATGTTGATGATAAAGGCAAGGGGGAAAAAAAAAAAGATGAATGGCTGGTTTCTGGAGACATCTTTTGGCTTAATATCTAACACCATGTCTGTCTGTGTGCATTTCTCTCAGTTTTCCCACTAGTAAAATGGAATACTAATTAGATTTTGATTACAGGCAGTTTTTAAAGTGTGGAAGGCACACTCACATTTTTTCCTCTTAAATTCCAATGTAGTAGCTGGACACAAACCTTTGAATTTGATGTGTTATCAGGGCTGATCAGCTGGAAAGAAACTGTGGCCACATTACTTAAAAACAGTGTATTTTGGTTTTCTGTGTTCAGAATTACCTGGGAACTTCCTGCTGATGAATAACAAACCCAGTGAAATTCTTCTTTGGAGAACTGATAATTCTTCCAAGGAATATTGGTGTTTTTTGGCATGTTTGTGGCTTAAAGGTTGAGAGGTGAGGATTAAATTCTTTGCTGTAGGAGCCATAGAGTTTGAGCTTTGTATTAAAAGTCACTGGGGTTTACAGAGGTACAGGACTGTAAAAATCAGCGTTAAAACATGAAATAAAAACTAGAAGTGCCCAAGTTGCAGTGATTGAATTCAGTACCTGAGTGAAGGTGCTGCAGGTTGACCCTTTTCAATCACCTGGGTCACCCTGTTGGTGCCCTATAGGGGAACCAGGAGAGATGGTGAGACCCCAACGAGCCCTCATCACTCTGGTGACCAGAAAATGTAATTAATTTTGTCAATGCAGAACAAGAAATATACAAATATACATAAATATCTAAAATTCCTGAGCATAGATATAATTTTTTAATGTTTTAAATCCATTTTAGATAGAACTTCAAACTAGTTTTAGGGTGTAAAAAAATGTAAGTGTGAGAGAAGCGCTGCTGAATTTACATTTCTCAGGGTGAATTCTATCAGTTTAGAAAGCAGTTCAAAATCCTAAAAGCTTCTATTTTGTGTACAAAATGGACAGTATTAGACATCTTTTAACTTCAGGGAGAATTTTTGAAACAAAAAAAAAATTGAGAAGCTGTTGGTGTGGATGCAATAAATGTATAGAGATGTGATTATTTTAATGTAAAAATGTGTGCTATGTTGAAATGTGTTAGAAAATGTGCACTATGGCTGGAAAAAATAATTAGCCAAGGAATGATGCAACAGGAGCTTCATTTAATACTTAATTTTAAAGAAATGCATAGTCTAAAAACACCGTGGCTCTTTTAGATCTGAGCCAGATCTTATATTTTTTTAAAAAAAGAAAAAGACAGAAATTCCTCAAGAATGGGAGTTAAAACCCTCCAGTGTAAAGTTTCCCCGTGAAGTCTATAAATATCTATTAAGCTGTCCATTAGATCGAGTCAAATATTTCCTTTCACTCATTTTACCCTTCCCTGACCTGAATCCTGGGAAGTTTTATGTATTCCTGCATGGGAGCTTCGCTCTGAAAAATGAGGAGACAGAGGTGTAAATCTTTGGAGGTTCTCAATGCCACCTCTCAGCTTCCCAGTTAACTGGAAGGTCATCCCACAACCAGCTGGGCAGGGAGGAAACGTGGGGGCTCTGGAGCCATTATATCATTTCCTCTTCTGTTTCCTCTCAGCTCCTTCTGCCAGAAAATGGCTAATAATGGGCTATTTGCATAGGGCAGGAGGAGAAGGCAGGCTGAAGATCTGCTGGAATGCTGAATTTCCTTGCTAAATGTAGTTATAAAGACTGGACTAAAGAGGGCAGGAGATACTCTATTTAAAAAAAAAGAAACGCAGGCGAGCAGACAGTAAAACTCCACAGGGAAACAATAATATATATTTCAGTATATAATAAAGTGATTTATTTTCAATAAAATCTGTAAAACTGCTTTAGTTACTTTGACACCTTGATTAACTGGAGTTTCAAAGATATTTGTGTGTGTGTGTGTGTGTGTGTGTGAACCTTCTTCATCCCAACAGTTCCGAATACTTTATTGCATCTGCTATTGAATATGTATGTTTTAAAAGCATTTGCTACACTGTAGTTTTACTGGATGTCAGGGACAAAATAGATTAATATTAGACCTCAGCCAGAAAGCATTTCTGTGGCAGCACATGAAATGTAGCACTTCACTGCTGATGCTCTCCCTGACTTATTCCTGGGGATGCTTTATACAGAGCTCTGGGCTCCAGGACAGATTTATTTCCTCTAAAATCACTGATTACCATTATAAAACCCGAAAAAGTTGAGGGAATTTCAGAGCTGGCTGTGGCAGGAATAAAAGGATTAGAAAAAAGCAGGAGGCATTGTGTGGGGACAGTCAGAGGGATCTTCCTATGGGCTCTATGCTGGAGAGTGTAAAACTTTATTCCTTGTCTCCTGCACCCCACAAAGCAGCACAGCACTGACAAAGAGGTTTTGCTGCGCCCTCCAAAGGTCCCACAGTTTTTTCCCAAAGCCTCTCAGGGGGATGTTTTGGGGATTTCAGTGCACATTACCTCACACCCCAAGGATGTTTGGTGACCAGCAGCAAATACTTTCTCTTACACTCAAGCACAGTGGGGGAAAATTTCCATCAGGAGGAAATCCTAGCACTGAGAAAGGCTTTTTTTTTTTTTTTTTTTTTTTTTTTTTTTTTTTTTTTTTTTTTTACCCTTTTCCTCTTTTTTTTCCCTTTCCTTCTCACTTACAGGGTCTGTGGGAGCCTGGAGCTCAGAGAGGGTGGAGGAGGCTGTGGGAAATGGGTTTTTCCTGCTTTCTCCCCTGCCAGGGGCAGCCCAGCTGCAGGTCCTGTTTCACCCACAGGCATCATTTCTATATGCAAATGACATATTCCAGGGATGTGGGAGATGCAGGAATCACCCTGTCAGGATGGGTTTTTTCCTGTTCTTTTGGTGCCCTTCCCTCTGGACCAGCACAAGGATATAAAGAGCAGAGAATCCTAGAGCTGTTTGGGTTGGAAGGGGTTTTAAGGATCATCCAATTCCACCCCCTGCCATGAGCAGGGGCACTTTCCACTATCCCAGGTGGCTCCAAGTCCCGTCCAACCTGGCCTTGGACACTTCCAGGGATCCAGGAGCAGCCACAGCTTCTCTGGGCAACCTGTTTTGGGACCTTCCCACCCTCCCAGCCAGGAATTCCTTCTCAGTATCCCATCTCTCCCTGCCCTCTGGCAGTGGGAAGCCATTCCCTGTGTCCTGTCCCTCCATCCCTTGTCCCCAGTCCCTCTCCAGCTCTCCTGGAGTCCCTTTAGGCCCTGCAAAAATCTACTGAAAATCTACTTAATTTCTACGTGTTATATATATATATATATATAATATTAGTATTAAAATTCTAACAAAACACACGGTAAGTTTTAATAAAGATTGTGTTTTAATTTTATTTTTTTTTTCTGGAAGAAGAAGTGGGATTTATTTTAAAGTGATTCAAAACCCAACACCTTCAAGAATGTGGAAAATTTGCTGTCTTGTGTATATTGACAACCTCAGTGTTTTGTTTCTGCTTGAACATCCCAGAAGTTGATTGCTGTTGCTGGTTAAGTGCTTCCAGTGGGTTCATCTCAGACAGTATTAACAAGGAATAAACAAGACCTCACTGAAGGTTTAGAGAAACATCAGTATTTATGTGCTCAGAGTTAATTTTAAATAAAGACTTTCTTTTTGGGATATGAGGATAGAAAATCAGAGCCTAAAGGTTTGCTTCAAAATCCTTATTTTTATAAAAAAAAATTATTTTACTTTAAAATTTACTTTTTATTTTATTTTTCAACCTTTTTAGCTTTTTTCAGCCCTGATGTTTCAGTCCAGCAAATGAATTGAACAGTAAAAGCCATGGAAAGATCAGGGACTTGTCTGGGGAAAAAAGTCCAAGAGTAAACAAAGGTTGCACGATTCCCTTGGGAAAACACTCCTGTTACATGTCATGTGTTAAATATTCCTACAAACCTCACATTGTTGGTCTTACTTTGAATTTCATGTGTTCCACAACACTCTAATGGATCACCACATAGAGCTGAGAGAGGGGAAAACCACCAAAAGTATACAGAAAACTATGTCTAAAAAGAGCATTAATAACTTCCGGGACTTTTTTTGCAGGGTTGGCAATAATTTACTCCACAGAATTAAGGCTTTTTCTTTTTTTTCTTTTTCCTTTTTTTTTTTTTTAAAATGTCAGAATGCTAAAATGAAAAATATGCAAAATTATTCGGGTTTGAGATGTAAATTCTGCTGCCAGAAGGATGGGTGAGATGTGTAATGGAAGAATTAGGTCTCAGGCTAAAGCAGATTCTGGTAAATCATAAAATAGGTAAGGAGGCTGTGGCCAATCCTGGATTTGCTAAAATGAATATAAATGTGACAGGAATCTGATGGTGCAATAAACTCTGCCCTTAAAATGGGAATTTCCAGGGACAGACAACTCACAGCAGCAGGGAAACACGTGAGCTTCTGACTCAATATTGGGCAGAGGTGTCCAAGTTCACTTCTAAAGTATATTTTTTTACTCTTTTGATGCTGTTTTCTAGTCCAAACCTGGCCCAGGCTGCTCAGGGCAGCGGTGGATTCACCATTCCAGGAGGGATTTCAAAGCCCTGTGGATGTGGCACTTGGGGACATGGGTTAGTGGTGGCCTGGGCAGCACTGGGGGATGGTTGGGATAATAAACCTTAATAACTTTTCCAGGCTCAGGAATTCACTGTCCACCACCTGACTGATACACAGAAGGCATTTCCCCATTTTCTCTGGGGAAAGAGGAGTAACCAGGAAGTTATTTTAACTTTTATAGCAAAATATAGTAAAGCCTGAGCTTCTTTTACCATTGAGTAAATTAATTTTGGCTGTGTTTATATCCGTGACATATATATATATACACACACAGATATGTGCAGAATCTAACTCTGAACTCCCCTTCATTTGCTTTTCCCCAAGGCTTTAGGGAGAGTGCTTGCAAACATCAGTGTTTTCCCAGGTTTAGGGGGAGTTCACCTCTTGAAAAACTGAAAAAATAAAGTTACTGTGGAGCCTGTTTGACAAACTCCTTTTGCTGGTGGCAGTATGATGGCTTATAATGTTTATTTCCAAGAAATTAAGACATGACAGTGTTTATGCCCACAGACTCAAGCCAAGTTTCCCTCTTATTTTGGCATATATAGAAACTCAGGTTTAGTATCCTCAAGATGCATAAATTATGCAGGTTTGACCATAGAGTTCTAAGGCAATGGCATCCATGCCTTCCATTTATGAATCATTTAGTTTGGCTGTCACATCCTCTCAAAGCTCAGTCCCCAGCACAACTTTTGAACTCTCAAGGTGTTAAAATGTGCTCTCTGTTCCTCCAGGAAGCCAGGCTGGAGGACAGTACCTTGCTTAGATGGCAGATGGGTGATGTGCCAGCTCCCTGACCCAATTTAGCTTTCCTTTGCACCACTTTCCCATTTGGCAGTGGAATGGGAAGAATCCTTTTAAAAGAAAAATGCTGCTTTATCCTCTTTATCCATAATGCTTTCCCAATTTTTGCAGTATTAGGCAATGCATCCCATTTCTAACATCCATGCCACAGGCAGGACAACTTTGCTGGTTTTTTTCTGGTAGAATTTGAGCTTCTCAGACCAAATATTCTCAGATTTCTTCCTCTGCAGCATTTCTGATCCATGGTGGGTCCATGAATTCAGGACATGCCTGTCCCTTCTTACCCACTGTTCAGGTCAGAGTAGCTTCATTCAGGTGATAGTTTCAAATTGTTTTGTGGAGGATTAATCAAAGAATTGTCAGTTAATTAAAGAATTGTGGATTAAAGAATTGTGAATTAAAGAATTGAAGAAATGTGATTCTCCATTGAAGGAATTCCAATTCCTACTCACTTTTGGGTTTTTTTATTCAGATTGTGGACATAATTTGAGTTCAGATGAGGAGTTGGGGTCCTGTTTGTAAGGCCCTCAAATGAGCCAACAACTCTTCCCTAATCATATCTTTCCACTTATTCTTTTAAACTTTTTGCTATGAATTTTGTTTCTGTGTTTATGTAAAGTCCCAAAATCTCTGGTTTTGTGCAGTAATCTCATATTTGTGGTCCTTGCCTTTCCTAACTGAAAACTCTTACACAAATGTGGTTCCTCATATCACTCTTTGAATTAAGGGCAGCTTTAATAGTCTTTTTTGTTTTTCTTTTTACCCTGACCTGCAGTAATTGTGGACGCAAAGGCCATTTAAATATTTATCCACCTCCCTCCCTAATTTCCAGAGGATTTAAATTCCCACCAGCCCTTCCAGCTCCTTCTATCTCAAAAATTCTTTTGATTATTTTTAGCATGGTGAGGTATTCACTGACCACTTAATGCCTGCATTAAAACTTCCCTTTATTTTTCTCCACTTTGCAGAAGACTCACAAAATCTTCCTCGTCAGAGAGACTTCCAGAGCTTCATGTCTTTGTACCCTGTTTCCTGACCTTATGAGGTACCCAGGTTTGCTGGGAAAAAAAAGGTTTTTAAAGAGAATCTTCTCATAGATTGAGGAAGATCATGAGGAACTGGTCCTGTTGACCTCTTGATGCATCATCCCAACAGCCTTGGAAGGACAAGTAGGTGTGGAAGGCAGAAAAAGAGGGATTTCTGTCACAGCCAACCTGAAACTCTGGTTTCCCTGAGGAAGGGAGGGCAGGGAGCACAATATTTTTCAGCCCATGGAGCACAACTTGAAGGACAACTGGAAATAGGTGGGAACAAAGTAGTTACAGACTTGGCACTGGCCAGGCTGGTGGCATATAGGGGAATAATGAGGTTTTGGGGACAGCTTTAGTGTCTGGACAGGAACGGGCATGGAAGGACAAGGATTCAGGCCTGGTGAGGTCATAATGAGATACCTGGGAAGATAATAAGCAAATATATGAATGATGGGCTGTGGCAGGAGAAAGGTGATGAAATGGTGGGAGAAATGAAATGAGAACATGAAACATGCCAAGCAGTGCTGATGCCACGCAACCAGGATTTGTAAATCCATTCCTAAGGAAACCAGAAGTATGTAACTGGGTAGTTCTTCCCTGATAACTTCTAAAATTGTTGGGTAATTTTAGCCAATGAGAATAAGGGTCATAATGTTATTAATTCTCTATGAGTGTAATGAAAGAAATGGGATAAACTCATGTTATTATGGAAAAAGCTGCATCATCAGTTCAGCTGTGACAAGGTGAGAAATCCAGGCTGGACAGAGGAGGAAACCGTATACGAATATGCTGCTTCTTGTGGAAACACTTGTGTACCCCTAATCCAGTTTGTTAACCCAAAAATTAGGTTGAAAAAATTAAGGCTGCAAAGTCCAATACTTCCAACCTGATGAATTTTAAGATTTTGCATTTGCTGCTGACACAGGCTGGAATCAGACAACAGTGGAATATCTTCCCTTGGATTCATGCATGGAACGGGAGCTCTTCAGCTGAGTTCAAGAAGTGCTTGGAAAAGGCTCCCAGGGACACAGTGGGATTCTTGGGGTTATCCTATGCAGGGCCAGGAGTTTGATGATCCTTGTGGATCCCTTCCAACTGAGGATATTCCATGATCCTGTGATATATCACCCCACATCCGAGTGCCTCGTGTCTCGCGCGCTCTTCAAACCCGGTGCTCCGAAGACTGTGTTCACTGAGACTAAAAGATATCAGAGATAATATCTAATTTTATATACAATTAAATATATTTGTATACAACATATTTTTACACCATTTTTATTATACAATTATACAGATTATACAATTACACAGGTAATTATTTTTATTTATTCTTTTCTCTAATATTAATACACAGAGCAAATGTTTGTTGTGAACTGAATAAGGAAAAGGCCTGTAAAGAAGTGGTCAGACAAAAATAAATCCTGCATCATTACAAGTATCAGGCCACAAAGTTAAAACTGTTCATGGTTCTTAAGGTCTAAACACGTGCTTTTTTTAGTTTTAATGTTTTTTTGGCAACATGTGAGTGAGAGAAGGGCAGAGAGGGGCAGAAAGACAAAAGAGAAAGGGTCTTGTTGCAGTTTGAGGTTCAAAATCGTTCTAATTGAGCCTTAATTTTTCTTAAATTAAAAATTATTAAAAACCTGTGGTCGGGGTTGTAATGTGAGATGATCCAAAAAGGAGGGTTTGCTTTGGAGCCACTGCAGAATGAATTGCAACGTGAACAAAGCAAAGGGCTTGTAAATATATCTGGTAATTGGGTATTAATGGGAACTCTTGTGCACACCCTGCACATGCCTTTTTGGAGCTGCAAAATTGGGCTGTCATTCAGAGACTTGATTGTAAGAACCTGTTTTTAAGGAGTCTGGAAAGAATGGAAAACTCATGGTTGAGAGCACGAGCCAGGAGAGGGGCAGGTCAGGAATTTTTATCTCTAGGCAAAACTGTTTTATAACAGCTCATTTCAAGGCTTTGGGTTCTCTCTAGGAAACACCCAGTGGTCATTTTTAGTCATTTTTAGTGAGAAGATGCAGTTCTGACCTGGTGTTGTTCTACCTTTGGCATTTTGTGATATGGTTTTATAAGATTTCCTCGTTATAGAGAAGAAATTGTTAAGATTTTAAGTTAAAACAGACAAATACCTCGACAACCTAAACTATAATAGGGGAAAGATCAAATTCTCCCCTTGCTTCAATTCAACCACCTCATTAGCATTAATAGGGCTGCATGTGTAACTGATAGCAAAATTTGGTTAGTAAACCTTGAAGGACTTCACTTTAAAAAGAGATTTTTATGTACAGGCCAGGAAAAAAAAAGACAGCTGAAACTGATAAAATGCAAGTTATACCACCATAACAACAGTGCCTACAAGTAAAATTTGGGGTTTTTTCCCCCTTCAAGTGGGTAAAGATTGTTCCCAGACTGGAGCCTTCATCACAAGCCAACTTTTAACTGCAAGAGGAATGTCAGAATTGCCCAGTTAAGCCTTGCAGACCTTTTTCTTTGATGCTGGAAATGTTTCTGTGCAGGCATATGGAGCAAAAACCCACCCTAGCAAGCAGGGATTTTGTCAGTGTGGTGTCTGCAAAATTGGGAAGGAGGAACATTTTTATTGTAGTTTAATTTTCTTCTTAAATATATTTTGGAGTGTTGGGATCTTCTTTGCAGGAAGGTGTCATACCTTATGTGTTACCTCCCTAAATTAAGTCTCAGTTTTAATACTGCAGTCCCAAATGTGTTTAGGGGAGGTTTAGATTGATTTTAGGGAAAAAATTCTTCACTGAAAGGGTTGTCAAACACTGGAAAAGATGCCCAGGGCAGTGGTTGAGTCTCCATCCCCACCCCTGGAGGGATTTAAAAGCCCTGTGGATGTGGCACTTGGGGACAGGGGTGAGCGGTGGAAAGGTTGGATTTGATGGTCTTAGAGGATCTTTTCAACCAAAATGATTCTACCAATGATTCTGTGTTCATAATGAAAATATCAACATTTCTGTAGGAAGAGGAAATTTTGGCACTGAGGAAATTTTGGAATTGTCCTCTGTGCTTCCACGTCAGACACAAATAAATATGTGATTGCCATTTACATGTTATTTATTCATCTGGAAGCACAGTGATGCAGAGGGTGGCAGTTCTGGTCAGAAATATTTCCATTCACGGGGAGTCAATGTTTTAAATATCTGTAGTAGTGTGTAACCACAGAGTAGAAAAAAAATTGTAATATAATACTGTAGTAAAAAAAATACACTTTTATTGCAGAGCATGAGACTCACATAACCTGTGAATTTTTGTCCTTCCCAGCTTTGTGCAGTGCCAAACACAACTTTCCTGCTCTTTCACCTGGCTGTTTGTGCCTGGAAAAAAATGTTATAGCCATAAGATATAAAAGACATCCAGTATTTCCTTTTTACAGTAACAGGCCAGGGGCTGAGGCTGCTTTTTGCTGCACTTCCAGATCAAGGAGACTTTTCACCCTGCAGGTTTTTAATTATCGTTGCTTTGGTAGGTGAGATGTGCCCCTCACACGCCCAAATATCACAACCAGCAGAGATCACATCCCTCCTGTACAGCACCAAACACAACCTGTGGCCCTCAGGAAGGACTCCCAGAGCCCCAGAAATCCAGAGCTTGGCCAGGTCACTGAAAATCAAGTGCAGGACCTGAGAGTGTTTTCCTTCCAATACCTGCACGAAGAAATGACATTTGAGTTCAACTTGGCAACACGAGGGGTATTGAAGCTGCACAATCAGCTGCTTGCAAAGAGTCACCAAATCTCAATTAAAACTAAAGAAAATGGCATGATTTTTTTTTTTTGTTCTGTGAGCAACGGAAACCAGGTACTTTGGCAAAGCAAGATAACTCAAGAGCTGATGAATAAATAACAGTGGGGGATGAATAATTTAGGTGTAGTGTCAGATGCCTTGAACAATCTTTATCCTTGAAACAATAGGATGTGACCACTTGCAGAGTGGGTGTCATACAGAGAGGCTGCAGGATTGAAACCTGTTTCGGGGGAGCTGGACTCTAAGATGTCAGATGTTGAGCAATATCACAAAAAATAACCCCCCAAAAAACAGGTGTCAGGAAGTGAGAGGACGAAGCTCCTGCCCTGAAGTTTAGGATGGACATGAGGCTTTTCCCAGGTTGTTACACTTTGGCTCAGCTGCTGAAGATGGAGGAAAACGCTCTTAGGTGAAGCTGATTAAGGTATTTTAGCCATGCAGGGAATTGTGGGCACTTAAATTGCAGCTCATATATAGGTGGGAGAAAGTTTTCCCATGTTTTTCTCCTTAAAAGAGGGATGGAGAAGTTTCACGAGGCAAAGGAGCCTTTAGCCACTCTTTGCTTTATTTAATGCAGCCCATTAACGTTGTTCCTTCAGGTGGTTTTGGTAATCGAAAATCCAGGCTCAGACAGCCTTTTGCAAACTCTCTTCCCTGGGTTTTTGATGTCCTTGCTGATGGCTCTTCTCTGCAGGGAGATGTTTTGGTGTCCTGGGTAAGTCTTGTGGTGAGGGGTGGCCTTGGAAAAATGAGGTGAAATTGGGCTTATTCAATCCAAAAGAAAAAAGGGGTCTGACTGCAAGAGAGAAAGGATTGCTGTCATCATTTGTATTATTTCTCGAGAGCTTTGTTTTATTTAAAAAGTTGTGATTTGGTTGTTTTTTTTTTTTTTTTTAATATACATGGAAGATCTTTTGAAAACTCCCACAAGGAAAACGCTCCTCACTTGATCTTTGCACAGTGATTTTCACCTCATCCTCACACAAAAGGTTTCTTAAGGTTTTCTGAATAATTCAGATCGAAGTGTTTCACTCTTGGAAGACACCTGGGAAGTTGTAGTAGAGACAAAGTCAGGATGTGTAGTCCTGCAAAGGAATTTATTTCTGAAATCAGTGTGAGAAAATGGGAATATAAAATCTCATTTAACCTGGTGTAGTGTGGAGTAAAAACGTGGCTCAGTTTTTAGGAAACGAAGCATTTTGGCAATTGTTATCTTTGGGCTTTGACTGGGAGTGTTAATAAATACAATGAAAGACTTGGGAAGGGGAGATGCTTCATGTTTGGTGAGGAAAGAATGAGAGGTGTGTTCCTCAGCTGGATGGAGGTGAGGACACCTCTAAGGTGAAATTAATTCTTGGGCCACAACTGCAGTGAGCATAAATAAATAAATAAATTGATAAATAAAATTTGAACAATGTAAGGTTTGGGTTTTTTTTTTTCAGTTCAGGAAAGTCTCAGTTTATTTTCACCATGAAGACTGAAATACCATCTGAGGGCGGGTAGGGGCACTTTTTACCATTGGCAAATGACCAGACTTCTCATAGTACTTAAAACCTTATTATCAGTGGAATTAATGTTTTATTTATGTTGTCACAATGCCTATTAAGATCTCTTGAGCTGTGATAATATTCTTTAATACTCCACAAGCTACAAAACTGCACATCTCATCAAAAAGCCCATTGTGTGCACGATGGAGAAGTCACAGGGAATAGTTTAGGGAGTGGAAAACTGCTTTTTGTTCTGCTTTAATCTCAGATTTTGTTTCTTTCTTTCTCCATTTCGAACTAGAGGAAAGATCTGGATTATGTGATGGGGCCACCACAATTAACTTAAACCAGAGAAATGCCACTGTTCATTTATATACTCAAATACAAAAAGGAAAATGAAAAGAACCTAAATCCAGCATAGTCTTATTTTTAGTTCTTTTTCTTCTTATATTGCCATAAAAAATAAAAAAAAATTCTGGAAAAAAATGGTGGGGAAAAGTATGATTACAGGTTTAAAAGAAAATATATGGTGTGCATATGATATTACAGAGTTAGGGAAAAATAGATAATGGAACTTCAGAGGAGTTTGGAACTGAAAGTGGAATTGAAATTCCACTGAAAGTGGAATTGGTGGATTATTAACAGGTGAAATCCAATGCCAGTCAGGAAGGGAATCTGGCCTCAAGGACACATCTGCACATGTCTGTCCACCGTTATCTTTGGTGTATTAGTGGTTATAGTGATTAATTTACAGCAGGGAACAGCAATAAGAAGGTGCAACGTTGATAAAGCAAATTACAGGGGGAGAATTCACTTGCCACTGGAAGTCTGAGCCCTGTAGTTTGAATTTCTGACCAGATTTTAGAACCCCTTTCCTGCCTCTGAGTTTGAAAGTTGTTTAATTCCTCCTTCTAATTTAGTGGTTCAGCCAAGATATAATATAAGCAGGGAATCAGGTGTGTGAAATAACTGAGGGAGCAGGGAAAAGACAGAGGTCAGGACAGACTTTTAACCTGATTTTGTATATATTTAATATATATAAGAGCAAATTGAATTTTAACAACGTTCCTGAAGTGTTTTGATTGTGTTTAGCATATAAATATGGACTTTTCAGTCATGCTTTTTCAGTTCTCTCTGTTCAAAGTTGTAGACTTTTCCTCTTCTAGAGGATCACACCCAAGTTTGCTCCCTGATTTCTCACTGTGATGCTGAAACCCAGCATTTAACCCACAAGGCCACACGACCTGCTGTCAAATTAGTCTTTGTTAATGAAACAATTTTAATTCATGACGTGACTTAAGGTCTGCAAAACTTGTGTGAGCAAAAAAGTGTGAGCTTTATTTATTTATTTATTTATTTATTTATTTCCAAATGAAAAATCTCCATATTTTTTGAATCATGAAGTGGATGAAAACACAGAAACTTTAGTGATGCTGTGAGTGCCCCGGGGCTCTGTTCCTTCACCAGAGATCCAAGGGCTCCTTGATGCACGAGTTGTATCATCTCAGATCAGAGTTGTTACTGGAGATCTGACCGAGTGATTCACTCCAAACTCACCAGGGCTCTAAAATGAGCTGTTCCCCTTGGTCTGTGAGAAGTTAAATACCAAAATTAGCCCCATGCAAAAAAAAAAAAAAAAATAATTGAGAAAGTCACACAAGGACTGAGCTCCTGGGCAGGTTTTTGTTCTGTGACTGTTCTATTTCTGGGATCAATTTGCTGTTTTCTTCTTTTAGGAAAAACTAATAGTTCCCATATTAGGAGTTTCTCTTTGCCTATTAAGCCTTATATGAATTTATCTAATTTGTGGCAAGCTCTTC
This sequence comes from Platyrinchus mystaceus, assembly GCA_035041135.1. Lineage (NCBI taxonomy): Eukaryota > Metazoa > Chordata > Aves > Passeriformes > Tyrannidae > Platyrinchus > Platyrinchus mystaceus. The sequence continues at coordinate 2,451,672 of JAWWLV010000183.1, forward strand.
CTGTAGCAGTGGTTTGAGTTTTGATGGAGGGATGGTGTCAGAGGATTGTTTCAGTCTTATTAGAAGTGAGAATAAATTCAGAATGAGGATTTTCCATGGAATTTAGGAAAAAATACTCATAGCAGGAGTGTATCTGGGCTGAAATGACCAGCCTAAAATAAGGTGGGAGCCTTGCAGGGATGGATGGACCCTCATAATCCTTGAAACATCCGTGCTGGATGCAGCTCACAAACATCCTAATGCACCTCACCCAAACCACCCCAAGGCTCCCCTCCCTTCCTTCTTTCCCTCCCCAAACTCCAACTCTGATATTTTAAATATTAAAACAGCACAGAGAGGTAAATCTTCTTAACAACACAAGGAGAATTAAACAGGCAACTTCTCTGGGTAATAACAGAAAGTTTTGTAGCTAATTCTCTGCACATACTGTGCAGAAAATGAATCCCATAAAATACAAGTAACTTCTCCCCGAGCACCTGTATCTTCTTCCTAATATTTAAAATTTATTTATGTTGCATTTAAATAAATTATAAAATTGCAGCACAAGCCCTGTGTTGCCTGCATGTCTGTACTTCTTCTGTAGAAGGGGCAGTTGTGGAATTAAGTGCAAAGGTAAATAATAAATCACTTTTGTTTTGCAACTTTGAGGGCCTCTCTTGCAGACTGGTCACAGTTTCAACCTGGGATTGTTAAAAAAGGAGTCTAAAAGCAGCTGGAAACAGTCCTAAATAGTGCAAGTTCAAAGGAAACAAGAGAGCAAAAACCTGTGACAAAAAAATAAGTGGTTTTGGGATGTGCAAATACAAAATCCTTCAGTCTGGCTCTTTGTTAATGGAGAGTTATGGTTTCTTGTGGTGTCATCCTTTGGATTAGATTTTACACTTCACTTGCTCAGAACTAAGGCTGTGGAGGTACACTGTGCCTTTCATAAGATTTAATCTTCCTGAGTTTAAACTCTTCAAGTGTGGGTGTGTGTGGACCTTGGTGGAGGCCTAAAAGGAAAATCCAGAAAAAAATGACTTTTTGCCCATTCTTGACCCAGCTTGGGGCAGGACCAGGACATTCCCCAGCTGGAGTGGAGTTGGTCAGTACTGTTTTTCCCTGAACATCAGCTCCAGGAGGGACCCAGCACATCCCTCACACAGAGGCAAAAATGAGGCAACCAGCAGAAATAGGATGGAAAGACAATTTTTTTTTTCTTTCAGTGTTTTATACGTGAAGGGAAAGACAGAGAGGGACTTTGTACAAGAGCTTGGAGTGACGGGACAAGCGGCAATGGCTTAAAACTGAGAGTGGGGTTAGATTAGAGAGCAGGAAAAAATTCTTGGTTGGGAGGGTGGGGAGGCCCTGGCACAGGTTGGGCAGAGAAGCTGTGGCTGCCCCTGGATCTCTGGAAGTGTCCAAGGCCAGGTTGGATGGAGCTCTGAACAACCTGTGCTAGTGGAAGGTGTCCCTGCCCATGGCAGGAGGGTGGAAAAAGATAATCATTAATATC
>JAWWLV010000183.1:2466630-2477656 GCA_035041135.1 Platyrinchus mystaceus
CTGGAAGTGTCCAAGGCCAGGTTGGACAGGGCTTGGAGCAACCTGGGGTAGTGGAAGGTGTCCCTGCCCATGGCAGGAGTGGAACAAGATGATCATTAAGGTCCCTTCCCACCCAATCTGTTCTGTGATTCCATGATTTACTGCAATATCTCTCTTGGTGGGGATGAGTTTTGAGCTGATGATTCTGCTGTGTGCTCTGCAAACATCTCTGTAGTGTTTTAATTGTGAAATTAACTCCTTATCTTGAAAAATTTTATGCACATGGTTAAAACTAAGGTTAAATTGTAATGAATGCTTTCTTTTGATGTGCTGCACTGGGAGAAAGTAATTCTCTTATTTTCCCATTTTCTCCGTAACCAGGACTGTTGTTTTGCTGCACATATTTTTAATTAAGGACTTTCATTAGAAGCAGTAAGGGAAGACCAATGGAAAACCTGAAGCAGGAAATCAAATTACTCTCAATCACAAATACCTGAGCAGTTAATACAAAAAAGATAAAAGGACTTTTAAAAATAGATACGTTCAACCGTTTTGTTATATTGTGAAAAGATCCCTTTGTGCACCAATGTCTGTGCTGGTGCTTAAACAGATCACAACTGGGAGCAAAACCTTTCCTAAAAAGTTGAGAGTTTGGCTTGGGTTTGGTTTGGTTCTAAACCTGGGAAATGTAGAGTTACTTTTGCATGCAAACAGTGGGCAAAGTGGGGTTTGGGATGGATTAGTCGTTGGACCTGCTTCGGGAATCCTCAAATAATGATGAGGTACCTTCCTTAACTGGATGATAACGTGGCTTTTAGGTGATTTTGTAAAGCTATTCTTCCCTTTGTGTCCATGAAAAGCAGTTCATGTGTTCATCCTTAGACACCCCCTTTTGTTTTACCTGGAGTATCTGTTTGAGTTAAGCTTTAAAATGTTATAAACCAGAATCCTGCATGATGAAAATAAAATATGTATTGGTACCAGTAGGCAACGAGATATTAAGTCACTGACATTCATACATTCTGTGTCTGTTGTATTTCCTTTTATATATTTTTTTTTTCCTCTGGAACAAACTAGAAAGGCTTTGGCAAGGCAGGGTCTTCCAACATCAAACTGTAGTAAAGGCAGATTTCCACAAAGTGCTTGCACAGCACAGAAACTTTAAGTGCTGGCACCGAGACAGGTTTGTGTGGTACAGATGAATTCTTATATTTGAATGTTTCTCTCTTACAAGCCTTTACATGTCAAACTTTAAGTGGAATTGACTGTTTATCCCAGTTGATTTTGACTAGTGACGCCTTCCAGGTTGGAGGGCGCTCCCTTCACTCTGTTTCCCATCAGCACTCCTTGACTACCGGCATGTGGTGCCAATTTGTTCCTTCTGTACAGAGAAGAAAAGAAGTTTGGATTTAATTTTAAGCCTTGACACAAGGTTTAATTTGCTAAAAAGGGGAGCTGTGCCATTGTAAATCTTGGAGGAGACACCAAGGTTGCAAAAATTGTCAGCCCAATCTGTTTTGAGCACCACTTCAGTCGGTCTATTAAAGGAACAATATTCCTTTTCACAGCTTGTTCAGCTGTGTCAAACCACACAGGTTAGCCTGGAGTTGGCCATTTATTGTACTTTTTATTGCTTTCTGATCAAGTTTGTGTGACAAGGGGGAAATTTCTGTGCTGAAAATGATTTATCAATGCTGTAGATAGGAGGGGAAAAAAGATCATTTTTCAGGTGACTAAACCTCAAAGCAGAGCAGCTTAAAAATTTACCAGTGAGACTCACAAAAAGAACAAGATCATTTTCCTATTAAAATCCTCCTAGACTTACAGAACTAAGTGCATTGTGGATCTGCTACTATCTTTTGAGAAGAAAACTGTGGTAGAACATGCTGTTGGCACTCAAGTACTGGATTATTACTGGTGTTGAGTCAGACCACACTGAGCTATAAAAATCTTTGGCCCCACATGTAGATTCTGATCTTGTCTAAGATGATGTAAATGCTCCCTCTCCCTTTGCTGCTTATATTGTAGAGGAGGAAAGGGTTTAGCATGAAACTCCACATCTCTGCTGACAGTGTGGATTTGGTCATTGGCTTCAGCAGGGTCAGGGTTTTAGCCTCTGTCCTAATTCTTTGTAAACGCTTTCTGAGCCATGATGATATTACCAAAAAACAAGGGCAGTATGACGTGATGGGATTCGGTAAATATTTATTTAAACTAGTCTGGTTTAAAAAAAAATAATCGTTTTGGAGTTGGTTAAAACTCAGATATTTAAAATTATACCAGCAAAGCCCTAATACATTAATATATACTAAAACCTACACAGTATCTTGCTTCAGCCTCTTTTATTTTGCTTTTTAAGAAATGGATGTCTGACCCAATAGTTCATTTATGCTCATCTGTCACGTAAGTCCTTTTTATTTCTTGGATTAAGTGCTACAGACCTAATAAATCATTGCTGCTCCTCTGGCACCGTTCCAGCTCGTGTTGTCAATCTGGGCAATGTGTAATGTTTTAATTTCTGCAAAACAGCAAGTTTTTGTTAACTTCAGCTCTGTGCTGTGACTGACTGAGCCTTCAGGACAGCTTCCAGTTTTCTATATATACTGGGTGACTAATACAGCGATTTTAATATCATCAAAAATCATTAATTATAATGCAAAAAACATACTTTGGCCTAAAATATAAGGGCTGTGTTATCCTGCTCCTTCTGCTCTTTATTTTTGTTGTAAAGAAAGCCTAAACCCCTTCTGGATGTAGAAAAACACCCCGAAAAGGAGCCTAAATCCCCTTTTACTCTCTCTCATTTACTGCCTGTCTAAACTACGTTCCTTTCTGCGTTCTGAACATGTGTTTTGCTTTTTCCTCCTCTGCCACGGTTGACTGGGTGGTTAGATGTGTATACCCTGAAATGTTCTACAGCATTTATCAAACTGAGCTGTGGTGCAGTATTTTAAAGAAAGAGGAGAAATTAGAGGTGTGCCATAAGTTGGACCATTTATCAAAACCTTTGCTTTTTGGGCATATACAGCTGGAACGAAACAGGACCTGGTTCTACACTTCCAATGGCTTTTTTTTTAAGGAAAACAAGCACTTTGCCAAAGCAGAAGGGAATGTGGGTCCTGTTTTCTCTTTGCATGAGGAACAAGGTGGAATCAGGGCTAGACAGGGAGGGTGGCAGCCGAGGGTGGGGCCCTGTGTGAGCTCAGGAGCACAGGAAAACAAGCCCCTCTCACTCTGCCTTTCAAATATCATCTCTTACATCCCCAAGCACAAGCATTTTGATTTTTTTTCCCCAGCCTTAAGCCCGTGCTCTGTGTTGTACATCATACTCCTGTTCCAGATGAGGGGATCTATGGAGAGGAGGTGCTGGGTGCTTTGGAGGAAGCCGTGTAGCCACTTCATCTGTGCACAGCTCCTCACTGAGCAGCTCTGTATCCCAGATCATTTTCTCCTGGTATTTATAACAGGATAGTTACTCCTCCTGAAGGTGAGGGAAGAGTGCAGTTAGATGGGCTTCTACAGCCTCTCTTCCCACTCCGCTCCTTAGTGGAAAGATCCATTTAAGCCTTTGGCTCCTCTGAGTCAGAAATCCTGGTTCCCCAGGTTCAGGTATCACTGGTGTCTGACACAGGTCTGATAGAGTAAAGCACATTATGTTTTAATCACACATAATAAAGGCCATTTATGAACAATATGCCACTTGTAAAAATTAACCTGAATTTATGACATCCTACTGCATTTCAGTAAAGAAGATGGATACTGCAGAGGAGCTGATTAGGCTGTGATTCATCATTCCTTTCTAAAGCTGAGTTATACAAGATACTTTCTGTTAGTGAGCATTATGTGTTTGTTTTATTTGATGATGGCATGTTTTATTTGTTAATGGCATGTTCTATTTGATGATGGCACCATAGATTTCAGTGCATGGAGTAGTTTGTGCATCCATCTGATCTAGAAACCTCAGATCTGAGCAAACCATTCCCACTGAAAAAAGCCTGATGACCCAAGACCAGCCCTCCCTCTGTGCCAGGAACAGGGATTTAACTCAGCTGCCAAAATCTGGCTCAGGCCCTGGGAGTGCTCAGCTCCCACTGCCCTGCTGAGAGCAGGAGAAGCTTTGGGAGAGGAGATGTTTCCTCTAAAAGGAGACCTCTCCAAAATCCTTTCTTATCCCAGTTGTCCTAATATTTCCATTTAGGGCAGGACAACAACTCTGGGACTTCAGTGATCTGCAAGGTCTTGTGATGAAGCAAAACATTGTTTTACCTGCAACAGAGAGGAACCCTCTCCCATGTGGCTACTGGGAATGATCTGTTGGTCCTGGATGCAAATGGCATTTAAAGGCACGTGGTGCTTGTGCACTTAATCAAGCACGGTCTGAAGGCAGAATAATTTGGAAAGATGACCATTTATAGAAGATTAGTTGTCCTCTGACCGCAGTTTACAATTATCTGGGAGAACAGATAGGTCAGATTTATTTAAGTTGCTTTTTTTGGTAAAAGCAGTATATTCTGTTAAAACTGGCCGGCGAGGAGATTTGTTTCCGTGCGGGTGCGCATTTCAACACTGCAGAAAGAAAAAAAAATGGTTATTTCATAAGCTTGGACATCAATCTTCGGATTTACACAAATTTAAAATTATATTCCTAAGAGTCTGCAACGGGAGCCAAGAGTTATTTTCTGCTTATTAATCTTTCTCCCCCGATCCAAAAACATCCCCGAACTTTGTTTAGCCGTGCAGTCTCTTCAGACTGTTGATTGTGCTGTAGTGGGGCTGAGAATGTTTCAGTTTATGTAACCGGGCCCTCTGTTTAAATTTCCATGACAGATCTTTTCGTTTTGTTTACAGCCAAATAACAATGCAAACGTGTCCCGCTCCAGCCGTGGACGTGGTGTGCGGTCATCGAAAAGGGCACTCGCCGCATTGATTTCTTGATCTTATCCTCTTTAAAACTTATTAAAAGCATTTCATTGTTATTTGCTGGCTATTAGCGAGCAAAAATAAGCTTTCCTTATTTACATAAGGATGAGAGCTGGTCACTATGTCTTCTTGGTTGTTAGTTGTTTGGTTAATCACAAAGCTGTGTTATTACGGCCTATTTGCAGTTTGCAGTTCAACCACACATGGCATAATGGTGAAATGTTTTCCTGCAAACCCAAATACTCAAAGAAAATCGTATCTTCAATCTGTTTAGAGCCTTGCAAGATTTAAAATTGTTTGCATGGGTTTGATTATAAAGTTTTACGTGGATATGTCGGTGGTGTGGTGTTTGGTAACGCCAACGTCAGCGTGAGGCAGATTTTGGGCAAAATTAATGCTCAGGGACAACTTCCAAGGGAATTCATGGAGCCTCTTCTGGCTTCTCCATCTGGTCCTTATCATGCAGAGATGTCCAGTCAGCAGTGTTCAAGTTGTTCTCAAAATTCTTCCCCAACCTCTCCAGGCACAGAAGGCTCTTGTTATATATCCTTGGTGAGATTTCCGAACGTTCCTAAACTCTTTCTGCTCTTAAGGAAAATATAACAACTTCTATTTGCTTTAGTAGAATTAATTTAAGTGCTTCCTTAGTATTTTAACACAGATTTTTGAGGTAGGTTCATGACACAGGCTGAGCTTAAGGCTCTATTTCTATCTACAGCAAAAACCACTCCATAACCTAAAATCCTGTTCAGAAATTCATCACCCTGTGTCTTAAAACTAATTGAGTATTTTCCTTCTGCTGCTTTTCCTATGGTGCATTCAGGAATGATGTTCCTATTCTGTTTTTTTTTTTTCTGGTATCCAGCTAAAACTCAACAACAGAAAGTTAATACCCATTTATATCTGTGCCAAGACTAAGATCTCTTCATTTACCTTTCTGGTACCCTGAGCAGTCACATTCCTCATCCACTACTGCTTTTCCAGGGATTAATGTGCCACCTTGAACTTGTACTTTGTATAACTATATTTAATACCATTTATCAAGGACAGATGATACATTTATAGGAACTATTACTACCTTTCTGTGTGTGGTTGATACCCAGTATTATTTTATCACCAGTAAACTTCACCACACTCCTCTTTATGGCAAAATCATAAATGAAAGGTAAAGGCTTATTTTAAAAATCTTATTTAAGAAGCTTCTTCAGTATCAAACCTCCAACTCAAGAATATAACATATTGAAGCTCATACTTCACAGTGTTTATTTTTCATTCTTATTTTGCTGCTTTCCACCTCATTTCTCTTTCTTCAGCTTCAGTTTCTCCTTGATGAGTGCTGTGTTTACAGTAGATTTTCATGGTTCTAACAGGGTTGACTATCACTGTCAAAAACAAATGATTGCAAAAACATTTACCATCTACCTCTTTCTTTTTCAGAAATAAAAAAAGTGTAGTATAGAGCATATGTTTAAAATTCCCCAGATAAATATTTTTTCTTTTCCTTTTCCTTTTTTTTTGGTCTCATTTATTTTTTTCTGCATGAAATTCAGTACTTTTTATTCAGGATTTCTGGATATCTGACTACCTGGGAAACACAGTAGATCCAAGTGGTCCCCTGGATGTTTGGAAATTCTGTAAATGCCCTTTGCAGAGAGCAAGTGCAGTGGGGTTTCTCTTCCCAGGAAATGTCCAACCAAGCAGCATCTTCATGGTCAGGGCTTGCACAGTAAATCGGTTTTTTTCCTGGAATCATGAATGTTATGTACCAGAAATGACATATTGTGTGCACACAGCCTCCTTTTTAAAAAATACAAATAAAATGGGTGACAACCATTGCTTGTTGCACTCTGTGTGTGCTCTGGAAAAAGAAAGAAGAGCTTTTCAGGTTTTATATTGTATTCCCACTGTGGGATTGATATATCAGATAGGAAGAGAGGGTTTAAACTGTATCTGCTTGGTAAAATAAAACGTGTTTATCTGCCTGATGTGCTTTTTATATAAAATCTTTGCCTGTTTTCCCTAGAACTTTTATTTGGGTATCACCCAGCCTGGGATGCAGCTCCACAACTATTTTCATAGCTCAGAGTGTCTGGCTGTGGATAATACCGAGCTCTGAGATGGAGGTGGGTCCATAAGATCCTTCTTAACTTCATAGAATCATAAATAGTTTGGGTTGGAAGGACCCTTAAAGATCATCTCCTTTCACCCCAGAGACATCTTCCACTATCCCAGGTTGCTCCAAGCCCTGTCCAACCTGGCCTTGGACACTTCCAGGGTTGGGACAGCCACAGCTTCTCTGCCCAACCTGTGCCTGTGAAACATCTCTGGGTGTAATATTTATGTGACAATACCAGTCTGCACAAAGGTGAGCAGTTACTTCATGCTGAGATGAGAATTCAGATGGATAAAATGATAAACGTGAGCAGTGTGGAGGTGGCACAAAGAGTAAAAATTCCATGACTAAACCAAACTTGTCTGGAATGACTATCATTGAATTCTTTCAGCTACTGGACAACAGATGATTAAGTGCATCCCCATTTCATATAAAAATTTTTGTAAAGTAGCCAGAAATGTTAAGTGAACTTGCAGGAAATGAGGAATAATATTAAAAAACCCAGGAAACAAACCTCTCAGATTTCCAAGAAACGCTTTTACTTTGGAAAGAAGACATGAACACCCCCCTATTTTCTGAACAAATGCATGTCAAGTGTGAGTGACCAAGGGATTAATTCGTCCCCTGAATAAACCCAAGATAAAATACTCAAATTCTCAACTATATGAACTGCTCAGCACCTGAGGATGTTAAATAGTTATTGCAAGAGGAAAATGTGGAGCAGAACTATCAGGCAAAGAGAAATCCCATTCACATGCCTGAGAAAACTTCAGGCAATGTCTCAAAAGGAAAGTTCTGGAAAAGCTCTGCTAAGAAAACAGAAGCTGTGAATTGTGCCATGTGGTATTAAAGAATTTAGAGGGCACACTGAGAAGTTCCATATCAATGCTTTTTCTTAAATATATTCAACAAAGGGCCTATTTCCCTTCAACACTTTAAAATTTCGGCTTTCTCTCCCTTCTGCTTTTTAACGGAAGAACCACTCAAAAAAAAGAAAAAAAAAACCACCAAACTTGCACAGTTATAGCTTTTAGTGTAAAATCCCTGGATTTCTTGCTTTTTTATTTTGCTGCTTCTCAATTGGTTTAGAGAGAATTTTCAAGTTATAAGCCTAAAAAGGGAATATTAAAAGAAAGAGATTATAAAAGCAATTGTAGAAAAGTTTGGGAACTCAGAACTTGTGACTCTTGTAGCAGCTACAGCAGGGCTGCACATGAGGACATGTCATTTTGTTCTCCCACAGTGCTCTATAGTGGAAAAAAAAAATAACTTCTTGAAGCTTTTATTTCTTATCAGGACTGTGCTGATCCATCAGTAGAAAATATGTTTCCAATAATGATGGTTGAAGAAAGAAATTCAGGCTCTTCGGCTCCTCGAATAAAGCACTTTAAAAACTCATTGGCTGCTCAATTTTGTTTGAATTTCAATTAATATTTGGTGAATCCTGCGTGTCTGGAAGTGTAAATCAGTTCAGGAAGATGCTTTGGGATTCATTGTTTTATCTGATTCCCTGGAAAAAATCTTCCTAGCTGGCCACTGGGATTGAGTTTCCTGGAACAGGCTGAGTATGGGAATTCTCCAGCTCTAGTTTGGGTTTTTTCCTGCTCCTGGTCAGAGCTCACAACTTTAACTTAGATAAGTTGACAGTTTTTGTTGCTTTCTTGTGTGTTTTTTTTAATTATTATTTTTTTATATATAATAGAAAATGATTACTGGGGGCCTGGCTCATACAGGGGTCTAAATGGATCATTCTTGTCTTGAAATATTGCAGGGGAGCAGAACATCACACAAAGAAGCAGCTTCAACCTTCAGACTGATCAACAACATCTCACTTGTGAACTTTTGTTTGCAGAATTTTTTTAGTCTGATCTTTTTCTTGTAGTTACAATGAGATCTTTGAAACAACTGTTGAAATGATGGGTTAATGAAATTTTTTGACAAAAATGGATGTTTCCATAGTGCATATTTTTGTTCATTAAAAACAACAAAACCCTGCAGCAGGAAAAGAGTTAATTTTTGAAATGGCTCAGAAAAAAAATTGTGCTTTCCTGTGGACATTAAGTAAATTTTCTATACTTTGTGATTTTATTAATAAAATATACAGGATAAACTAACATTTAAGGAAAGCTACATTTTAACCTCTCTGGCTTTTCATCTGCTGTAATAGATGGGAATTTTCACTTCCCTATCCTCTCAATTGTGTGCTGTAAAACCTGTTAGTGTCACTGAAGATTATACTATGGAGAAATTTAGTCTATATTTTACATATATGAAATTGGTAAAAATGGTGTCACATTCCTAAAATGATTCTGCAGGACAGTTCATCCAACTAACTCACAGGAAGCTGCTTTTAGACTGTTCAAGGTATAATTAAACAGGGAAGGAAATGTGTGGGAGAAAGCCTTGTTTGCTCAAACTAACTAAATGCTCTGGGGTAAAATTAATATATAAAAGAAATAAAAACTAAATATATAAAAGAAATAGAAGGATGTTTTATCCTTCACTTCCAGTGGTTGTCAGTTGGTACTGGAATATTGCTGTGGGAGCTCTCCTGAATTAGATCTGTGCTGTGTTGAGAGGTTTTCTCTTCTGAATAAAAAGGTGGGTTTGGAAGTTACCCCTGGTTATTCTGTGGGATGAGGAGAGACAACTGGAACATGGATTGGTGCCTTGAGAAAGAAAATAGTTTGTTGTACAAGTGGATTTCTATTAAAATGAAGTTTTACTGTGTCCTACAGTCCCTGGTGCCCTGCCAGCCACAGGAAGGATAATTAGTAGCTTTGAAACCCATCAGGTATAGTAATATAGTATTTATTGGGTATAAATTGTTCTGTGATCATGTGAAAACACAGGGAAGGAGGTTTTTTGGGGAGCAGGAAGGAGACACGAGCCATGATTTACTGCTGATCTCCAAGGGGTGATGCCTTCCCTTCAGCTGGGAGGTCAAGAGCGTCGTCCCCTCTGTCACTGGTGGTCTTTGGGTTGGCCAAGGGGTGCAGTGCCCCATTCCTGCAGCAGATGGGCTTCATCCCAGGCTGTTTTCAGTCCCCTCTGACCTGGGGCATGGGAACCTCGATGCTCTTCCCAACCCAGGTCTCATTAGCGTGGCACAATTGGATTATCGAAGAATGCACTCGACAAAAGACACCTATTAATTATAATTTGTGCTGCTGCTAAAAATTGCTTCAGACTGAAGTTTCTTCCTGTCCCAAAGAATCTAATAAGGAAAATCAACACATGAGATTGTTATATTAAAGCATTTTAACTGGTTGCATGCATAAGAATACTCCCAATTTTATTGCTTCACGAAAAAATGTAACACTTCTATTTTTCAACTCCCTTCTCTGCTGTGTGAGGGTTTTCCTTGCATTTTATTGGTTTAACACAGAAACTGCGTAAAACTGCCTTTTTCTTGCATGTGGGGCATTTATTAAAAGAAGTTCACAAGTGGATTTTATTAGAGTGGAAATCTGGAAAGTTTGTGGCATATTAAACTGTGCTCAGGCTGCATCTTTTTGTCATAAAACACTGATGTCTCTCTGAACTGTAATTTGCTCAATAGAATATTTAGAAAATAAAAGCACAGCTTAAAATTATTTTTAAGCAAGCTTAAATGAACTAAAGATGCTGCCCCTCACTGCAGTTTATTGTATATCCCAAATAATGTCATCCTGCACAGTATTATTTTGAGTATTGATTTTTTTTTCCAGGCAAGACTTTCTTTAAATTCCTGCTGATATGTATTATTTTGACTCCTATTATAATTCATAAGGTATTGAAAATATCTGTTCCCCCCCCCAAAGATCTACTGAGTTATATTTTACCTTTAGCACTGCATTAAATGCCAGTTGATACAACAAGTGTGAGCTGCAGTCTGAATCATTAATTAATTATTACATTAAAAAGAGTATATTTTTACAGTGGTTTAGTGTTGGGCTGTGATGTACTGAAACATTATTAAGTTTTTTATGAGACATTCAGGATGGTTTGTTTTTTTCCATTGGGAATAGATAG
>JAWWLV010000183.1:2477756-2512920 GCA_035041135.1 Platyrinchus mystaceus
TTTAGGGATGGTTAAAATAAGGTAGAGATGGTCCAAGATAATTGTGTTGATAATTTCATTAACCAGGACCTGGATGGGAACTTCTGGTATAATCATAGAGTTTCTTTAAATACAGCAATATTATTAATTTATACCAGCAAAAATCATTACAACATGAGAGATATCAGTAGTTTTACTTTGGGTTTTTTTGTGTTTGGAAAGTTTTCCCCCTCTGCTTATCTAAATGTTGGAATTTTTATTTGTGACAACACTTTATAACACAGAGAAAGTCAAAGGGAAATTCAACTTCAATGTTTCTGTGCTGGTTTCCTCTATTATTGGACTGTTCTCCCACAAATGCATAAGGTTTTCTGTCTGACTGACAGAAACTGTACACCAGACAATTAAACCCAAGATATTTATAATGTCATGATATTTATAATGGTGTTATTCCTCCAAGCCTTAAACCTGGTTGCACTGTGAAGCTGCTCTGTCTGCTACTGCTGAATCTCCCCCCAAAGAGTTTGACCAGTTCCCTCTGGCCAGAAAACACTTCTGGAATTATAAAATATACTGGGCCTGTTCTTCCATCCCTTCAGTAGGCAAAGCTTAACAAGACCAAAGTCTGCTGGACAAATAAAAAGAACTAAAGAGTTGAAAGAATTTGCAGAAAAAGCAGTTTCGGGCTTTTATTTTCCCTATCCATGGATGCCAAAAGGCACAACAAGGAGGAGATTCATATCTACAATGTGACAGATATCTTTTATTCTACAGTGACCCTGTCAGTAAAAGAAATTTAATATGGACTCTCCTGCCACTATCTACCATCTCATTTAGGAAGTTAGGTGATTGAATAATGCACCCCAGGAAAATCCATCTTCTCAGAATCTGTAATTTTCTGACACAGAAAAGTGTATTGTTCTGGAAAAGGGATGAGAAGCAGTTCTTGTGCAGGGGAGTATTTTATCCAGTGTATGGTATTTCTGAATACTGCACTGAAATTACAGGAGTGGCAACACTGCACTGTTGAGGGTTTGGTGACTATTGAGTGGTTTTCAAGCTTATTTGTACTTTTCTTGTTGAATGAGACATAAAAGGCAGATTTTTTTTTTTTTGGCACCATTTATTTATTTAAAGGCAATGTAGCAAAGATTCTTCCCTTGAGCAGCTGAGGGTATAATCTGCCATCTGGGAATTTGTATTTATCTGGAAACCTTAGTGGTGGCACCACTTTGCTGTCTGTGGGGAGAGTGTCCAATCCATTATGTAAGTTCTTCTGCTTCCCACCATCCCAGGCTCTCAATAAACCCCTTTTTGTGGGATAATTTCTCCAGATCTTGGCTCTTTGCCTAATGCTTGAACCTGGACTATATTTTCTAGTAATCCAGGTATACTGACCCTCAACCCCACTCACAAAGAGCTCCTTGGACACAGAACATAACGCAACTCTTTTATTTCTGTACAAATTAATCCTCAATGCTTGAAAAGTGTCTGGTTGTTTTCCAGTGGCACAAGGAGGTGATGAATGTAATTACCAAAGGAGTGGGCTGCAATCAGCTGATTTGCAGAATCTGTCCAGGAGTGTAGGAAAAGGGGAAGACAGATGGAGGCATTGCTGGCAGGTTCCCTGTGATTCACTCACCCCATGTCTTATCAAATAGTTTTCCCTGCCAAAGCACTCATAGGGTGAGTAAAAAATGTGTGTCTGAAAAGTTATGCTTCATTTGAAGCAGAGAAGTTTGTAAGAGAGAAGGTATTCTATAATTCATATATAATAATATGGCAGAATTAAGATTTATTGCCCATCTTGCTACATGTAAATGTATATAAAGATATATAAGAAAAACACAGTGTAGGAAATACTGATTAAGAACAGGATTTGGCATCAAAAAGCTTGAAATTCTAAAATCTGAAAGAGAAATCTGTGTTTTCTTTCCTCTTTAAGTGGGATAGGAAGATTAAGGAATTTGGGCAAAGTTTCAGAGCAAATCTGTGATGCAGAATTTAACCCTGATTGCCACTGCAATCTTTAACAGCAAGACTAATTTGTTTTATCAGTTATGAATTTACTTTGTCTCAGGATTTGTTTCTGGTTGTTTTCAGCAGCTGTGGGTGTATATTCTGATAATTTTGACACAGGTAAAAGGTGAAAGCACCTGTGAATTTAAATAGAAGAACAAACTGATGCTGCAATAATTAAAGCTACTCTCCCTCTCTGAGGAGACTTCAGAGTTTCCTACATGTGCTCATCTCACATTTGAGGACTTTAGGAGGATTTTCTGTCTTGTCTTGGTTTATTGTTGAACCTCAGCTCAGCTTTTCTCACAGGCATTCCTGATCCATGACCCCCAGACCGGGTAGGATGGGGGGAAATCTCTTTTTCATTCCACTTGCATCCCAAAGTCCGTGCTAAGGATCCCTGGAGAGGGGCAGGGAGTTCCTTTAAGCTGAGAGGTTCAATTCTTCCCTGAGATGCTGAGTATGTTTTGTGAGTTTGTTTTTGGAGCCCAGGGTCCTCAGCATCCCAACACATGGAGGTTGTTCCCATGGCTGGGTGTCAGCTCCTGAAAACAGGGATTATATGGGAAATACACTCCTCTTTCAAACTTATCTCTCCAGCCCTGTTTAATAAATGATGTGTTCATGATCTTTTAACATCAGTAACAATTTGTTAGTCATATTACACTGCAGAAGAGAGAGACTGGGAAGCTATCTGAACCATTTTAAAACTTAAATTAGCCACCATAAAGTGCAGAATAAAATTATAAAGACTTTCTTGTAATACAAAATTCATAGAGGCAAAACTCTAATTTCCTGATGGATATATGATATTAATGTAACGGATACCTCAGTGTAGTTAAATTGCATTAAATGGTTATTAATGCTTGAATAAACTTCAAGGAAGTGGGTACTGGTTGAAATGGGATAATATTTTGTTCTGCTAAATTATATGTTAATTGGTATTTCCTCTCTTGTAAAAGGACCTAAAGGGCTTAATAAAAGATGTGGGAGAAACATTAGTTTTTCTTCTTCTTGAGATGTTAAGTCTAGAGCTTAACTGGAAACATTTCAAATCATTCCCAGAAAATTCACTGGCACTCCTGATGACATGGCTTCCAGAACTCCCCAAAGTAAATAATTATGGATTTCAGTTAGTCAGGAATACAAGGGGCAATGAGCAAGGAAGGGGAAGAGAAGCTATGAGGGACTTGTTTTTGCTGTTTGGTTTTTATATTTGGAATTATATTTGCTTTGTTCAGATGTAAGAACTGCTTCCAGTGTAATTTAGTGGATAGGGAAGGCTGTGGGCACGACAAGGGGACTTTTACTCCTGGAATAACAGGAGAACAAGCAAAGGACTTCAATGGATAATTTGGGGAGATATCAGCAAACCAGGAGAAGATTATTTGAGGAAATCTTATTGAATAGCTGAAACTTTCCTGAAGTGGTTTTTATTCCTTCTTTGTAAAACTGCTTATTCCTTGTTTTGTCAGAACTATTTGGAATTATGTGAGGACTGAGTATGATATTCCTACACGGAAATATCAAATATGAATACTCCTTCATTTGGAACAGGGAAAGAGGAAAAAAAGATAATATCTTTAAGAATATATATATATATTTATATATTATATGCATGAATTTATTAGTATTATGAATAGAATTGATTTGAATTGAATGTTCACTTGAACTTTTAATAATACTGTGCTTAACAATTACTGAAAATGAGATATTTCCAACTTTTCTTCTTGTAGAACTTCAGTTGATTGATGACTGAACGCCTGCAGATAATTAACTACAACACAGAGAGGATGTAAAATTATTTCCTTAAGAACCCAGGAACCAGTGGAGATGCCTCAGCCTCTCTTTTGGCAAAAGCCATCATGTTTTCATTGCAGTGTTGTTGGGTTTTCCAAGCTGGATATGTGAGGTTGTATTTTCTCTGCTCCTCCTGACCCCCTGCCCATGTTAAAATCAGTCCCTCTCTTTCAGAATTTCCATAAATACTTTATTTTTCAGGTGATACTTTCTGGGAAACACAAACTGAGGTATTCCTGGTGTAACTTAAAGCACACCACTGACAAAGAATGAGGTTAGCCAAAGTTTTTGGGCTCTGTGGTTTGTCTTAGAAGAAAAACGTGATAGTGCAATCAGATACTTCTGATGAAATGTAAATACCTTCATATTTACAAAGAATGGGCAAGTTCCCATTTCCTGATTGCTGAAGGAATCATACAGGAGACAGCACTTTTGTTTCCAGCCAAGTGTGATCCCTTTCAGAGATTTAATTCAGGGTCTGGCTACAACTGTTTCTCTACTGTGCCTTGTCTCTTCTCAGCTTCTCTGCTCTTTCTGCTTATTTTTCTCATCTTAGAGAATCCCAGACTGGTTTGGGCTGCAAGGACCTTAAAATTCATCTCATTCCCACTCCCCTGCCATGAGCAGGGACACCTTCCAACTATCCCAGGTTGCTCCAAGCCCCTCCAACCTGGCCTTGGACACTTCCAGGACTGGGACAGAACTGATTGTGACCCAAAACTATTTTATAAAAGCCAGGTGCTACAGAGCCTTTAGAGCAAACTCTTTGTTGGCTTGTCAGAGGGAATTTGAATGATTTATGGCTTAGTATAACTTTTCAGCAGTGTGGGATGTTTGACCATGGAAGAACAAAGACATGGACTGAAGAAACTTCTCTGAGGGGAAAAAAAACAAACAACGAACTTCTTACTTGGTTTATTGTTTTAAGTTCTACTCATCCTCAGCTGGGGCCAGAAGAACACATGGCTTTTAGGGATTGGGCTTGGTCAGGTTCATGATCTTAAGGTTCATGATCCCACCCTGATAAATCCAAGGAACTCCCTAATTCCCAATCAGTCCGTGGCCAGTGGCTCACAGAGGTGCTGGAATTCACCTGAGGCAGCACAGGGTGTTGTAAGACCTTTTGTGCACAGTGAGAGAGACCAACCTGAGCCCTGAGGGGACTCAGAATTTCTGAAAATAAGAATCCCTGGGAGTTTCATCCATTTTTTTGGCAAAGTGCAGCAACCTGGGTGTGAGGGACAACTTGTGCTATTCAATGCTGCTGACTAAGTTCATTTCTGGTGGGAAACACATAAAAATAGCCAAGGCAAAGTCATTTTCCCCTTAGAAATACTTTTTTTGTCTGAGAAAGAGAAAAAGAGGACTTAAATGGCATGATGCCCACAGCTGAAATTAGAAGTAAATAGTGATATTTGTCTATGTGGTGTTTTCCAAGATCTGACCCGTGAGTTATCCAGCCACTGACATTCCTCACCTAAGGCAGCTGGTGAGCTCTCCCAGGGCATGGAATGAGGGTTATTCTGGCCCAAAGGAATTACCTTAATTATCCTTTGGCATCCTCAGCCTGGCCCCCTCTGGAAAGGTGTTCTCCCCATGGGACTTCACACAACAGTTACCACTCCCACAGAGGGAAAAATAAAGAATAATTCCCTCTGTAACAAGGATTCACATGGAAAAATCTGTGGCCTGACTCGTCTAGGAGGCCAGGTGAGATAATCCAAAAACTCCCAAAGGCTATTAAAATCTGGGAGTTGTTCATACAGACCCACTGTGCGTCTCCCACATTATTCCAGGATGGTGTGAGTTTGTATCCATGCTTGTGTGGGGGTATTGCTGAGCACTTTTTTAAGGAGCAAGCTGCTGTTTTGGTGTGTTATCACCATTTTCTCCAGAGCAGAGGGAGCTCAGAACTAAGTCTTGCTCCACCAGGGAGGACTGATTTATGGGATGATCTCCCTGAGCTCCAGCCTTTTCCTTCCCAGCATCTATACCCTGCACAAGAATGGAAACACTTCATGGGCTTCATCTTAATAGGGGCTCCCCCACTCCAAAACAAGATCTTTATCCAAAGATTTTAATTAATTGCAAAAGTTAAAAATAAATCGTGCTGGAGCACCATTGATAATCCTCCTAGGCTGCCTTTCATTCATGTTAATGTGTAATACAGCCACAGTAAGATTTAATTTTAACCATAATTATAAAAGTTTGAAATTAAATCTTACTAGGGATGTGTTCTCCATTAATATGGACAAAAACTGATCTGGGAGGATTATTATGGGGGACACAAGAAAGATTTAATTTTTAACTTTTATAATTAATTCAAAAATGTGATAAAGGATTTTGTTTCGGGGGAGGGGGGTGGGGGGAGTGCTCTCCAGACCACTGAGACATCCCAGCAGTCTTTCAGAGCCATCTTAATTACAGCCAAAAAGAATTATTTGTTAGAGAATAGTGGTCAGGAGCTCAAACTGCTCCTTTTATCCGGAAATAAATGTGCAGACACTTGGAAACTTTCACTGAATTTAAAGGACTGCAGTGAGAAAAGAGCTCAGAGGGACATATATAAGCACATATATTTATATTTTTTGTGCATATATGTGCAAATACATGAACACATAGAGGTAGAAACACACCTATACAAAAGTGTGTGTAGATATGTAAATAAACTTATATATTATGAATACATGAGTTATAAAACTTGTAACCAAAATGCATTTGTCCTTCTCTACTTTTCTAATACTTTCTATAGATACGTTGACACAGGTACATAAACATATGGATGTGAATATTTCCCATAAAAAAAAAAAAAAGAAGTTACTTCAGTAGAAGGAAAGGAAGATGAATGAAAACCATCTCTTCCAATAGGTGCAGTTTTATGTGGCTGCACAGAATTTTGGTGTATTTTTCACGTGCACAGTGGGCAGAAATCAGGTAAATTTACTGAAAATTTTCTGCTGAGGATCAGGTTAAAATTAAAGATGCATGAAAAAGATTAAAAGGAGTGAAGTATTAATTTCGCAGGTACATGTTTAGGAATCAGTTTTGGCTTTAAATCACCTTTGAAATATTAAGCCTTGATGGCTTCATGTCCTCTCCATCTTAGTGATTCCACATCAAATACACTGATTTTCCAGTGCACAGAGGTTGGATTTTTGGGTCCAGCTTGTGATCACCTTCTGTTCTTTTTTTGCTGCTGTTTTTTCCCTTGACTCCAGTGTTGGAATTTTGCCATTCAGTCCGAAAAGTCAAGAAGATTCTTTCCTTCTGATGCCAAGGACTAGGATTGAGGGGTGAGACTTGGTGTGAGGATTCTCACAGTTCAGACCCAGGTTTAAATCTTTATCCTGACAGTTTTTCATCTGCTTGGGTCAATTTTCAATTTTTTTTTAAAAAAGATGGGAGCTCTTTATACTTAATTAAGTACTTTTTTTACTATAAGAACAATATTTCTTTTATTTTTTACTTTTTTATTTCAGTTTTAAGAGTTGTGGGATTTTTTTGCATTTCCTCATAATTTTTGCCAGTTTAATTAAAAAAAAAAAAAAAACACAAAATTTTTAACTTTTATTTTTAACAGCATCTTAATTTAGGAAGCATGAAAAGCAACATTCCAGAAGAGTAAGATATGGACAATGCAAAGCAAAATTCTGCATCCTTGAAAATATTTATCAAGCTAGTCAGAGACTCTCCTCAACTTCATCTTTTCAGATAATATATCTGTATTTGTGGCTTTCCTAATTAAATAATTACAGAAATAAAATCTGAATTACTCCATCTTCCACTCCTTAATTCAATATGATGTTTAATGTAGGGTTTTCTCCTTTTTCTTTTTCTTTTTTTTTATTTATATTGTAGGCTTTTTTTCTGGGCTTCTCCTCTCATTCTTTATTGTCCTTTTCACATGTAATCAGGTTTGGACCCCATTGTAAAACACATTATTATGAAATTCTGTAGTTATTATGAAATTTTGCAGTTAGAAAAGGCAGATTCTTCCTGCATTAGCACCAATAACCCCTCCTTGCTGAACATTTACTTTACTAAATGGCCCCAACTAAGTAAAAAGCCATGAGTGGAAGAGCATTTTCAGACATCGGTGATCTTGGAACCACCTTCATCATCTTGAACCTCAACCTGACTGTGGGATTCACTCACTGCTTCCACTCAGCAGCTGAAAAATCAAAAATGGATGTTTAAAAAGAGATATTTTGTGCAGCATATCCTGTGTTTTGAGTATCTGGGTGAAAAATGTGGATGTCATGTTGTTACCTCTGCCTTTGGGAGCTCATTGAGGACTTCTCTTTTTTCAGAAAAAAACTCCCCAGATTAATAGTTTCTTTCCATGGCCTGAGGTGGGAATTGCAGTTCTCCACCTCACTGTTTCAGAGAGGAACTCTTCAACTAACACAAGTCTCACCAGCTCTGCCACATTCCCAGGAAAATAAATCTGGAAGCACTTTAGAGTGGAGCTTCTGCTGGTGTCCCTTGTTTTGTTCTGTAGATGCTGCTTTGCACTTTTTGTGCTATTTTTTGGATGTATCTGCAGAAAACACACATATGGAGGCAGCAAAAAAGGACAAAAAAGGTCTAAATTAGGTGATTAATGAAATATTTGATGCCTTTTATAGTTGTCTTTTATTTTTAGCATTATTTGTGACAGACAGCTGCTCTCCTTTGCAAAAGATAGTAATGATAATAAAATCAAACCTGAGGAAAATGGTTTTTTTTCCCCTCTTCTTTTCTACAAGGAACTTTTTGTGGTTTTTTAGAGGCTGTTTTAGTGTTCAGACAGAGTTTGACATAGGTGGGCAAAGCCATGGAGTGTCTCTTGACTACAGTGGTCCTTGGGTCTGGTCCATAAAAAGTATTTATATGAGGAATAGGATTAATCCAGGGAAATTCTGAAAAGTAAAATTGTATTTTTAGGGTGAGATTTGGCTTTCATAATCACTTATCACTATCCTAAAATTTCTGTGCAGAATGAATGAAAATTAGAGACATTTAAGCAGTACATTCTGAGGATCTCAAACTTCTGAAACAGGTAATAATTGTTCTGTTCCTAAATAAAGCAATATCAGAGCGTATTATAAATACAGCATTATGCAAGATACTTTAAAAATAGGGGATAACATTATTGTTATCATATTTAAATTGATGGGAACAATGAATTTATCAGGGATAAAATACTTCCTGTTCAGCTGCCTGGAAAGCAGGTGAGGGACTGACTGTGATCCAGTTATGGGGTGAAGTGTAAGAAAATATTGCTCCTGATTAATTTAAGATATCCCCTTACTTATAACATGGATCTAATTAACTCTAATTTAAGGTGAATGGAGGAAAACGATTAAGGTTTTTCTTCCAAATTAAAAAAAAGCTGAATTAAAAAGTTAATAAAAAGTTACTTTATTCCTTCTGGCTACAAACAATTCTGTATATTTTTGTCTCTTGAATGTGTCATTTACCATAGAGAAGATTACAAAATAATAATACTTTGCTATAATACCTTCCACCTGAGTACATCTAATTGTTTCATGAACAGAAAGGAATGAAGTCACATATCATCTCTGCAAAAATGGGAATGCATCTAAATTATGGATGGGAAAAATGCTATTAATTTGTATTTTAAAAATATAATTATAATATAATTTAAGAACAAATTCCAGAAATCCAATTTTGACCCATAGATCATTCTAGTTGTGGCAGAACAAATCTAAGTGCAACTCTTTCCTCTCCTCTTCAACATTCCTGGATTTCCAAGAACATTCCAAATAACAACTGGAGCATTTGGTATCTCATAAAAATGTGCCAAGCAATGAATTTTGGAGTCTGTGCAGGCCATTGGAGATATTTTAGATAATGATTAACCATTTCAATTAAAACCTGTTGCAGTGTGCTGTATACAATTGGCAAAAGGGAAATGGTGGTGACTTCAAAAAGCCCCCAACCGAGTCAGAAAATGCCAAAGTGCTTCTAAATCTTTCCTATTTTTTAAAAAATAAATTACTATAACTTAAAAAAATAATTAGCAAAAAAATATTTTATTGCAGGGTCTCCCCTTCAGTCTCCCTGGCCTTGAGCCAAAGTACACTATGAAGTAACAGTTGGAAATGATCTCCCCTCCTTCCCCTGTGTTGTTTCTTTGGTTTGGCTTAAAATTAATCACTTTTTTTTTTTTAAAAAATAACATTTTAGAGGTTTTTTAACAAGCCCCAATTTTTCCTCACGCCGTGGCTCTTTGTGACATCCCGGTGATGTTGCTGGGATTCTGCAGCAGGATTTGGAGCTGTGCTACGCTGTTGGGATGATATATGAAACATCCACGTGGAACCTGAATATATAATTGGCACTGACAAAAGAAAGCTTGATTTAATATCTGCCATGCCACCCTCCCCACTCAAGCTGCTCAATGTCTTCCCAGTGCATTCTCATTATTTCCAGTAGAATATCCTGATGTTCAGCAAGTATTTATGGGAACCTACAAGAGCCTCTCTGCTGATATGTTTTGTACTTAGTGCAGCAGTCAAGGGATTTCTAATATGACATTTTTCTTGCAAAGTAAAGGCTTTAAAATAGATATTCTCCCCCTCATATCTAGGAGATAAGACAATGCTCAGTTGAACATTAGGTCATTTTAATGATAATATTAGGCACTAGATAAGCTTAAAATATATCACAGCCTGCAAAAACCCTCAACTAATCAGTGCATGAGTTGCTTTCAACTTGTTTGATTTGTTGTAAGAATTACATATTGTATTTATTAACTCACTGAGGACCCTTTGGGTATGAACTGCCCTTTACATTTTCACTTCTCCAGCCCAACATTCCCTTTCCCATCGTGTCTCCTTGGCTTTGGTTTCTCCCAGTATTCAGCAGAAATGTGCTCTGTCAAACACAGCCAGGAGATATGAAATCCAAGAGGAGAGTGGAGCATTTGTGTTCCCACAAAGTTCTTCCCCCCCTTCCCAGTGGTGCTGAAGTGAGGAAACCTTCCCAGCTGTTACTCCTTCTTCCAGGTTTCCTCAGCACCAAGGTTGGGATTTTTGATCCAACTAATCTTCTTTCCTTTTCAGAAAACACAAGGAAAGTACCTGGATTATTCAGTTTTACTTTCTGTATGTTGGAGCCTTCTCTCTATTTTGCACCGTTTTGATAAAGGGAAGGAAAATCATATTTATTTTGAAATATTAAAACCTATATTTGTGCAAAGCTGACATTCCTTGAGGGACTCAAAATGTTATTTAACTTGGCCACGTCACCACTTTGTCACACAAGTCATGTATTTCTTTACATGTGTAGTTTTCTGTACTTATCTTTGTGCCTATTTCCCTCAGAGATAAGGGAATCTACTTTTCCAGGAGACTAATTTAGGTACAACATCCTCCTTTTTTTTTACATTAACCATGTAAGAAAGAACAATGACTCCCACAACCACAAGGATGTATCTTATTCCTTGCCTAAGAAATGGGTTTTGGCAGCACAGTTTGCTGCATAAGCCCATGGATCTCATGGAAGCAGATTTTTTGGGACGCCTACAAAAGCTTTTTTATTACTTTTCCCTCAGTGTGAGGCAGATTTTTTTTTAAGACACCCTGTGAGAAACCCAGTGATGTATCTGTATCAAATCTAAATTGTGATTAGCCAATGGTATTCTGCATTTCCATTAACGCTGAAGCCCAGTGTCCCTGAGATTTATATCCCTGAATCTCTCAATTGATTTATAACCTGGTAATCCTTTTATCCCCATTTATATGCAGCATAACTTGACATAAGTGCAAGAATGTCTCCATTAATCGAATTCAAGAGTGTTGGACTGAGAAACTGGAGGAAAAACTTTTAGGCCACACTGTAAATACACTTTGTGTCAGAGGAAGGCAGGAGGAAATATGTCCTTGAGGTTCTTCAGCTTTATGTTCACTCTCAAGTAAAATGAAAGAGAAAAAAACCACCTATTAATGCTACTTTTGGAGTATCTGCTGTGATAAAACACGTTAAAATATCTTTTTTTTTTATTTTTCATACTGAGCACGACCCCTTTCCCCAGTGATTGCAGTGCAGTGTGGATGTAGGAAAGCTCCACACGGACTACCTGGTTCCTATAAATTCCTATAACAGTTTGGATCCCAAAACTACAGTGTTTTTGTAGGGCTGTTCAAATGCCATAGGAATCAGTAGGAACTATGAGTCTGGATTTTGAAAAATGTCACTGGAAACCAGTTAACTCTCTACATAGTTTAGGTGTCCTTTGTAGTCCACTCAAGTGAGAAGTCCCAGCTAATTTTAATTATGTCATGGAAAATTTAGTGGTTACAGCAGCTTTGCATTATTACTGCTCTTTTGGAGTGGACTTAGAAATAGGTAAAAAACTCACTTAGAAGGAAAATCTGGGGAGTTTCTCTGGAATTATGGCTCTCCAGCACAGCCCCTTCCATAACCTTTACTCTCCATGTCTAGAGAGAATGGGAGACTCCCAGGTTACCCTTAAATCAAACATGTGGCCCAGCAAACAGAGGAGCTATTAAAATATATTTATTATTCATTATTACTAAATTGCCTGTGTGTGGTTTTACTGTAGAGCAGCAAACTTGCAATTCTGTTGACTCATTGAAAGCCTACGGTGCGATGTCCTGCAGCCCCCAAATTTCTATTTATAGCATTAATTTTAAAGCTCCATTTAAGCAATTCCATCTGTGCCTTGCACGGAAAAGATGCAGAATGAAGGTAAATGTTGGAGTTTGCTGGGAATTAACTGGTTGGATACACTCCTGTCTATCTTGAGACTTAATGTGCTGTTGGGATAGAACCTGATTTAACCCAGAAATGTCCAGGTGAGGCTGGGGAAGGTAATGTGTGCCACTACTGAAGATGTGTTAATAAATTATAATTCTGGATGCTGCTTGCATTCCAATTGCCTCTTTAGTAAATACTTAACACATTAAAGGCTGCCAGGAAATCAGATGAAATGAAACCAATTTAATTCCTTAATTTGTATGATGTTATGCAATCCTACATCATGTTGCATCCATAGAAACAAGAAATTGATATTTTCTGAATGTGATCTCCTGTTTCTCTGCACTTTGTTCTCCCTTTGGGGAGAGAATGTTAAGATAAATTTCCATTTTTTGGGTATACTTTTTGGGAGGAGAAAGGAATAAATAACAAAAAAAGGAGGGTCTTCCTGTGTTAAAATGAGAAAACTTTACTGCCTGAATAACAGCTTAATTCATTGAAACACTGTCAAGATTGTTGTATTTAATGAAAAAATCATTTTTTCCATCATTATGCTTGAAATTTACTGTGAGCACCTTAGATGATTTTGTTGAAAATTAAACATGTATATGTACAGTATTAATTAGCAAATATATATATATATATATAAATAAAACCAGCTGGACACAACTAGTCACCCACGAGGGGGAAATGCTCCTCTGCCCACTGAATGTGTGGGATGAGCAGAAAGGACCGGAGAAATCTGGGAATTGTGATGATCAGCAGCAGCAGCAGCAGCAAAAACATCAAAAAAAGCCAATTAGTCTGAAAAATTATCTGAAAAATGAAAAAAACCCCTCTTTGTGAACAGTTTCAAAAGGCAATTCCATGGCATTAAGAGGAGAACTAGTTGAAGAGGGAACTATTTGTGAACATTAAAAAAATCACTTATAATTGTCTTTTTTTTAGTTGAGCAGAGTACAGTTAAAAAAAATCTTGAGAATTCACTAAAACCCCCAAAAACTCCAGACTTGGTAATTCCCTCTGCAGAGGAGGGGACTGGGAGCTGTTGTGGTTCCCATCAAACAAAGTGAGAAAGGAAAATGGACTCGAGCCCTGGTTCCTGGAATGACCCTTGTGTGTGGTTGGATTAAACTCCTGGATGGAAATGACAAAAAAACCCCATATTAGGTATCTGATATGACCTTTTAATAAGTCAGTGTGAGTGTTTGGGAGTGAAGCCACTGAGAATTTTTCTGGTTCTGCTTAAAGGGAAAAAAACTGGCATTGTAACAACCTGGCCAAAAAAGAAATTAGAAAGTGATTTAAATATGACCTTAATTCTCCAAGAGCACTTTCAGTCCTCTTTGTTGTTCCTAAAACCATCCAAGTGACTCCTTCAATGATTCATAATTTGCTTTTCTAGTTCCTAAAAGAAGCCAAAGTCAAAAGAAGAACCATCTTCTGTGTTTTGGCCGTGTGCTGGGTAAAATAATTGACTGTCTGCTGAAAAACTGTCTTGTCATATTTTGTAATAAAATAATGTTTTCTGTGCATAACTTGACCTGTCCTAGTGAGTTATGCTGCTCATTGTTTCATAGGAACAATTTCCAGTGGGATTTTCATAACACTCTTGCTCTTACCCTCTTGTACAATGTAAGCTGCTACATTCAATTTGTAAGAAAAAATATTCAGGTATAAAAAGCAGATAATCTGTATCCCTTTAGAATCAAAAGTCACTTTGCCAAAATATTTTAACACATGAAATTGCTTCTTAAGAGATGTTTGCTATGATAAAACGACAGAAAACTACATTTCCATTATAATTATAACTGACTAGTGGTGCTAAGTTTTTATAATTTAAAGGTATTCTCAAATCTGACAGCTCTTCCATGTTGAATTATGCATTTCTGGCTCTTAAATAGTTCTGCTGGCATGAGACAGCTGAGATGAAGTTGTCTTTCTAAAATAATTGCTCCATGGAGCATCCATTATACCTTCAGAAAAAATGTATTACTTGACTTCTACAAATTATAGACTAGCCTATAATGGGTACTTTTGACAGCTATTAGCTTTTTAAAAAAAAATCTGAGCAGCAAAATGAGTATTGATATCACTCTGCTGTGTCTTGCATGTTAATCCCAACCTTCTCTGGGCTCCTTTTCCAAAGCATGATGTAATCATTAATTACAATAATATTGATGTAATTGCACTCATCCTAAACTCCCTCCCACAAGAGCAACATGGGATTCTTTTTTTTTTTTAACAATAGTATTCAATTCATATTTATTTTCCTTGGAAAAAGAAGAAAAAAAATGACAAGCAAAAAATTTTGCTGTATTTTGACATCATCAGTTCTCAGAGTGTGGCTTGAGTGGAGTTTTAACACTTTCATGACTAATATTTTTTCAAAGCTTTTAGGAAAATGGGGTAATCCCAGAGCCCACACATGGCAAGATGTGGTGGTGCCTGAACCTCCTTTTTTGGGTGCTCAAATACCTCCAACAGATCCCTTTTTCTGCAGCAGACAACTGAGCTCATTCCATTTTTACCCCTTCATGGAGTATTTGCAATTTCAGATCCAGCTTTGGTGATTTGCAGTTCAAAAAGGGTTAAAAGGGGAGTTCCTGGGGTGGGACAGGAAAACCCACTGAAGTTATTGAATAACACGAGATATTTTGTATATTTAGTATATATTGTCCATATTTTATTTCACAGGCTTGTGTCCAGAAAATATCTAAACTATAATAACATTATTATAGCATGAAAAATAGATGAACAGACTAATTACAGGTGAATATGTTAATTTACAGTGATTTTGGCCACAATAATAAGGGCTTGTCCGGGGTTTTCTGCATGTCAGTCCCATGGTGTGGAACAGC
Source organism: Platyrinchus mystaceus (assembly GCA_035041135.1). NCBI lineage: Eukaryota > Metazoa > Chordata > Aves > Passeriformes > Tyrannidae > Platyrinchus > Platyrinchus mystaceus. The sequence goes on from JAWWLV010000183.1 coordinate 2,493,143, forward strand.
CAGACTGGGGCTGACCCACATTTATGTTTATTTGAATATTTGGTGCTTGACTGACAAGTCTGGGAGGCTCCAAAATCTCTTGATCTGGGGAAAGTGGTGGAAACAGAAGGTATGGCTGGGAGGGTTATTCAGGAAAACATCAGAACCTGTAAGAGCAGAAAAACTTGGAGCAAAGGGTGAAATCAGATTAATTTAATTGCTATGGGAATTGAGGGGAAACTCACTGCTGGGTTCAATTTTGCCTGTGAGCTGAGAACATTTTACTTACTTTTTACTCAAATGACTTACATTTCACTTAAAAATCATCCAGCCCAACCATCTGAGGTGTCTGTAAAAATAACAAAAAGGGGAAGGATGTATAATCTTAATTCTAGTGATGTGCAGGGACATCTGAAGAGCAATGAAAGATTCACTCCTGGCTGGACCTGCAGGTGCTTTGTGTCCTTTGATTTCTTGTCACCAAAATCATCTCATGAAGAGCAGCAAGAAAAAAAAAGGACCAGACTTCCTTTTATTCCCCCCTCCCAAAATCATCAGCACTGCAAGTGTTATGAAATAAAGTTAATGTCACAATAAGAAACGTTAACAGCAGCAAAAGTTCTTGGTGTTGATGGAACAAACTCCAAGAATTCCATTATAATCTCACAAAAAAACCCCCAATTTAATGGTGCTGTAATCAGTGTAACACAAACTATATTTAGAAGCACTACAATTATTACATAATACATCACTTGGACCCTCTAGAGATGGTATTACCAGAGATTATGGGCTACTTCTGAAAGCCATTAAGGACCTATTAGTTGCCCAACTGGTCCATCCATAACTTTCAGTAATGCCCTCTCTGGAGCATTATTTCCTTATCACATGATGTCTTTTGTAGAGAAACTTAAGCTTTCAACCCAGGACTGTCAAAAGAAAAAGTAGCCTTGACGTCTTGGCTATTTTATAATTAATACCTTTATTATTATTTTACAATTAATGGAGGAATTAATCAATATTTTTGCCGAGATTTGTAATTTTTTTTGTTTGCTTTGTTGGTTTTTTTTCCCTCTCTCCATTAGGTAAATTCTGGAGAGGAATATTAAATATGTGTTTTCATGTCAATGGAAATCTGTTGGATTAAATATAAGACAGATAAGAAGTTCAAAATTTGGCACAGGTTTGTGAACTGGAATAAAAATTGGCACGAAATCATAAAAAAGTGTTGGTGAGTCATGTTTTCTTTCAGCAGGAGTGGCTGAAAGGTGATCAACTCTTTGAAAAAATGGTACAAAAGGCTTGATTATAAATTTGGGAAAAGTAATATTATTGTTTTAGAGCGATGACCCAGAATCCTGTTACAAGAGGGGCTGCAGGACAAGTGTTATAAATGGTGACCGATTAAACTTTTTTGTAAAAAAATCAGGATTTTAAAAAATTTAAACTTATTAAAATTCTATAAAAATTAAAATATTTGCACCTATAAACAGTTTTTTGCAACCTGATCTTTTGGTACAATGGAAGTCTCTTATTTTTTTTTTTCCAGTCTCTTATTCAAGAATAAGAAGTTTCAGATTTAGTTGTAAGGGTTTCTGAAGTGGTTCGTGTGACACCTTAAATACTGTGACATGGACCTGATTTCAATTGTAGACATTCACCAAACATCTGATTCCATTTTGAAAATGGTGAGAAAATGTGTTTTGCTGCTGCTTTGGAAAGCAAATTTCCATAGAATCGTGTTTGTTAAATATTCCTCTGAATTAATTCTCTTTACTGGAGGACAAGAAAAAGCCATTGTTCTAAAAAGATTATAACAAAATTACAATAAAACCAAAAAAAATCTTGGAATGGTTGCACTATCACTAATAAATAAAGAAATTATTATATTAGGGTATTATAACCTGTATCCTATTGATCCATGGATGCAGAACTTTGGCACAATATATAGAACTGGGGAATACCTGAGGATATGTGAGTGTTCATAAATAAATTATTATAATTTGCAGGTTGCTAATATAAAACAATAGAGAATCATCAGTATTATTAGAGTTTTGAATAGTATATATAATTTTACATCTAGTTTGCAAAAGATTAAATGTCTGCACAAGGTGAAAACCAGTGAAAATCCAAGACCATGAGCTTTTCTAAGCACAGAATTATTTTGGGAATGGTATCAAATGCCATTAATTCATGGATTTTAAAGTTTACTTTATTCTTTACTGCAAGATCAGGGTAAAATCTCAAGTGTTAAATTCTTAGATGGAAAATCAGGGCTGTCAAATCCTTTAATCACGGGACAGCAGTGTGGATTTTGTGTGTGAGGAGGAGATTTTTCCCTGGCCCTCCAGCAGGTCGAAGGTGGTGTGTGGGATGCAGTTTTTCACCATTTTACAGCCAAAAAAAAAATAAAAAATCAAGAAACGTCTGATTAAGTCAGAGAAAATTCCTGCATTATTAAAATGGGGAAAGCGATTTTTGTGGGTTTTTTTTTTTTTTTTTGCTTTCCTATGGTTTGTCAAATTTATAAAATATTATATTTCTCTTCAGCTAGAGTTACATACTGTGTAGCTCAGAGATAATCCCCATGGTCTTGGCATATGTTACTTAATTGTCTCAGAAGGAAATACCATAAATACCATGCTGTCATCTCCCATGGGCATTTGCTCATCTGTCACAGTGGGAGCTCCAGACTGGGTGAGGTGCTCTAAGACATTTCTTAAACTATGTAAATCACAGCCATTTCTCCTTCCCACTTCCCAAATGGTCAATTATGTATAAACATGTGTTAATAAAAATTTGCTTCTTTTGCCTCCGAGGAACACACCCAGAAAGCTGAGGATGATAAAGTAGAAAATGCCATTTTTCTGTGGTTCAACCTATGACATAAATTGCTGCTTTAAAATGCCGACATAGAAAGGGGAAGTCTGAGTTTCAGGCCTAAAGTAGAAGCAAAAATAACAAAAACAAACAAACAAACAAACAAAAAAATCAATAAAAGTCATTAAAGAAACAGGAGAAATTTCTCTCCTCCTCTTTCAAGCAAACTGGTTTGTCTCTACCTATGGAGAGAAAAGCAATTAGAAGATTATGTTGAAATTATGCTAAAGGCTATCTGACACATTTGCTGCTCAATGACCTCTGCACAGGTTCAGCTGCTACATGAGATAGAAAACAGCCCAAGTTGAAGACCTGGAAACAACTTTGGGGAATATTGATACAAACAGATAATGGAAAGGCAGGTAAAAAGGTGCCCTGTGCTTAGTTTTGTCATTGATCAACCAGGACACCCCCTTGGGGTGTAAGGAAAATACTTTATATTGCAGCAGTCCATGTTTTTGATGTAATTTTAGTGTTCACACAACCCCTGAAGAGCGTCCCTTATGTATCAGATACTTCTTTCCCACTCTAAATCATCCCTAGCCTGTACTTCCATAGGCCATCATGGTTATTTAGGAACACAATCTCTGCTTGAATTTACACCCATTCATATTGAGGATAACAAAGTCAAGAAAGTATTAAAACTGATCCCACGCTATTGATTAATGTTCCTTAAATGTCTTAATAGTGAAACATTCCTGTTGTACTGAGAAACTGGATTGGTTGCAAGTGTTCCTGCTGGATGGAGGGGGTCTGGAATAAGTGTTGGATCACATTATGAACAGTTTTCTATTCTTTTTTTTTCTGAGATACACAACACTTGAGAAGCAGGTGTATATAAGCCAAATATCTTCAGAGCAGCTCTTTAAGAATTACATCACTTCAGGGGGAAGATGAGAAAGTTATTGCACAGAAATAACACAAAACCTTGGTCTGAAAATCACTTAGAAGAGCTGAGGTCAAGTCATTTGGAGGAAAAAATGGGGTGGTGATAATTCTTTGTGTGGAAAGGTGGGTTTTATATTGTTTTTGTTAAAAAAATGAATTCTAAAATACTGGTTCAAAAACAGGGGCCAGAGCATCGCACCGATCCGAGTGTGGCAAGACCAAGGGAGTGAAGGAATGAGGGATGTGTCACCACCTTCAAATTGACCCTTTCCTCCAAATCCCAAATGCAAATCCCACAGCCTGAACATGTAGGAAATCCTCTTTCTTCCCATTTCCAAACAACAGCAGCTCCACTCTGAATTCTGGCTCCTCTGTTGGAGGTTGCTCTCTTTTACCCAAGCCCTTAGAAAACTTTCCAGATGCAAATGAGTTTTTTCCTGGAGAGTTTTCATTTGGAAGGAGGGATTTGAAGTGAAGTAATTTAATTTTTTTATTTCCCATTCATGTTTCATGGCTTAACAAGCATCAATATGTTATTCTTTATTTTGTGGTGAGAGTTCTCTGTGTTAAATGTCTTTATGTTTGGTAGTATGAGGGAGTAAAAGGATAATAGGCTGGAATTGTTCGATTTTTTTTTTGATGTTATGGCTTTCTGGTCATACTTAGAGGGTCAAATTGATAGTGTGAATTATGATGAATTTGTATCGTGATGAATTTATGTGTTTCCCTTCCCTCCTTAGGAAAAAAAAAACGCTCAGTGCAATGCGAGGCATTTGAATTTATTACCATTCATCAAAACTGGCTTTTGGCAGCATTTTATCACCAACAAACATATAAAAACCAAACATATAAAACCAATACATTTGCAGTTCTGTGAAGCAGGAAAGGAGATTCGATGGGAAGGTCTATGACATCATTTGGGGAAGTTTTTCTCCTTCTCCCCAAATAAAACCGGAGCGGCGCCGTTCCCGTCGCTGTCGCTGAAGGCCATCGTAAACCTCTGTTTTCGTGGGGTTGTAGATTGTTACTGAGCCATTAAAAACTTCCCTACCTTTAAAACTGGCAATCTTTTTAAAGGACTGAGCTTGGAAAGGGGAATGTGCCGGTGTATTTTTAAATCAGGAAAAAATATTTGCCGGTTAAAAAGGTCAAGCACCTCATATTTATTTACATTGCTCAGTTTGAAGGCTGTTGCATCTTAGAGTTCAGCATGTGCTTAAGCCTCTCTCTCTCTATATATATATATGAGGAGTGTTTTAAAACATCCATTTGTGGTTTTGTTCCCAAAATCTCATATTTTGTGGGAAGACATTAACTTAATAATAAGACTTAACCTGTCCTGATCACACAGAAACATGAGCTTATGCTAAATTTTACGTACTCAGAGTAGTCACCAGGAGTTAGGAAAGCTTGCATGGGGCTGGAAATTAAAATCCAGCACCTTTTATACTCACAGCTCTTTGATGCACCACCAATATTTGCCATTCCAACTGCACTTAAAATAAAGGTAGTCAAGAATAGCCATAATTTTATTGCAAACCCATGATTTGGTTCGTTAAAGCATCTGCAGAGAGGAGAGAGAGGATCCTTGAGTCTTACTGTACTGTTTTCCAAACATCCATCTGAACGTGGAATCCTTTTTCTCCATCCTTTATATGATCTCAGAAAATCTACTTTTCTAACCTGCACAATGATCAGCCTTTAAAATGCAGTTAATATTGTGCTGCAAGGATAATCTTTGCCTGTGAAGTAGGTGAGGTGTTATATTTTCTATGGGAGGAGCAAACGTCTTGATAATTTTCATGTGTCACACTGATGTAAAATTATTAAGCAGGATCATTTGAACACATTTTTCATGTGTGTTTCATGGAGAAAAGTCCATGTAATTTTAATTTTCCATTTCAGTCATCTGCTCTGTGTTCTCTGACAAGAAACTTTTATTCCACCTTTCAGTAGCATTATTCACTTCCATGCATGTTGCAGGATTAAATCACCTGAATGATGACACATTAAAATGAATAAAAATAAGGATGGTGGTATGTGTTATAAAGAAAGATATTTATACTGCTTATCTGATTATGGGATATTCATTCCCTGATCATGGATGCAAATTGCATCAGCTGCTCTGTGACCTTCAAAGTCTAATTATTCTCAGGTAATATTGGGCACCTGAGTTTTAAAATGAAAATATGGACTGTGTGTCCTCGTGATTGAAGAGGAGAAACGTTCTTATCATCACTATTGTTAATTTAAGTCCAGTTAAACCGTCTGATGATCCATATGTAAACATGAATCATATGAATTCCTTATTATGAATGTGCAGCGTTATTAATAGAAGTAAACGTTCTTTTATGAGGATACTTTGATATGATTTTTATGATATAATTTAAAATTTTAAGTAGCAGAAGTCTAAAAACTTGCCAGAAACATGCAATACAAGATTAATACCAAACAGTGACATATGTTAAGAGGGGCTGTGTCATTTACCTCTCCTGGTTTATTGTGAGGTGCCTTAAACCTCTACATGATCCATAATTCCTGCCTAAAGTAGGAGTAGATGCTCTCCACTGTGTGTGTGGTGCTTGCTGGGCTCTTGATGACCTGTTTGACTGTTGCTTGTTTTCCATCTGCTTCCAAGAACAGATACCCAAAGCACAACCAGAACTTGCACAAGTGGTGGGTCCTCAAGATCTTCAGTTCTCCATCTCAACATGAACTAAGGAAAGTATGGATAAAAAAAGTACAAAAGAAGGTTAGGATGGGTGAGAAAAGAGGAGAACAGCTGGTAAGAGAAAAAGCAGGGGATATTTAAAGTGAACATTGGAATAAAAATGTGCTAATTAATGACTGATGTACCTTCTAAGGAGAAAATTAACTGGTGTGCCCATCAGGTTAAATCAAAGCTGATTTTGCATGAAATGTGATATCAAGTTTTATAAAGTTACTGTAGGTACCAACAGGGCTATGGTAGCAAACCTGGTCACACACAACCTCTGCTGAGGGGAGGTTGGGACATATCTGAGGTGATGAAAGAGTGAAACAAGTAGGAGGACACAGGAGGGGACAGAAGGATGTGCTGGAAGCTCAATCTTGCTTTATTACAAACTGTGTGTTAAATGGACTTGTGTTTGAGGAGGTTAAATAAATACACCTCATCCACAAAAGTCTTGCTATCAGGTCCTTCCCTTCAAAGCCTCCTTGAAAAACTTTAAAACCCCCTCGACTCAGTGTAAATAAATAGCAAAGCTCAGGAACGGGATGATTTCGATTTTATGCTTTTTAAAACTCTACCCCAGTGCTCATTTCCTGCAGCTGAAGAGTTTGGTTTAGCAGAGAGTGGTTTGGGGCTGCAGGAACTTTTTGCCATGGGGAGTTACTGTCAGTTGGGAGACAAGGAAGAAAGCTGGGAAGCAGGAATGTGTGTGGAGCCCAGCACGTGGAAGGAGTGTAACAAAATTCACAAACCTGTTTCTCCTCATTTCTATCCACATTTTTATTGCTAAGGTTGAATTTGCAATTGTCATGCAGAACTTGCAGGTTAAAAAAATAAATTAATAATTGTATTGCAGTTTAAAAGAAAAATATCTATTTTGAAGTATTATTTTTTTTTGCCTTACAGTTATGGTAGATCTGTCTGCAGCTGTAAAAAGGCAGAATTTAGCACTTGCTGGGAGCTGTCAACATTAGGAAGGTACACAGGATGCTCCAGGGGCAGGGGGAGAGATGAAATGCCCTTTGTGGGGCTCTACCTGCCTAGTAAATGTTGTTTATTGTGTGGCTTTGTCCAGCAGGTATTTATTTCTCCTAAATAACCTCACAACTGCACAATTTCAAGAAAGAAATCAGCTTTCCTACCTTGGAAAGCTGCATATTTATTATATATATATATACTTACACACACATACACACACATATATATATATACAAATATTTTTTTTCCTGCTAAAGCCCTATAGAAGTGCATTAATACACTTTTTTCCTGCTAAAGCCCTATAGAAGTGCATTAATACACTTGAAGAATACTAAAAATGCACCACATTTTCACAGGAGCTCTCATTATTACAGGATGAGTTAGGCTATCTGAATTAGAAATACATTAGCAAAGGGATTTGGGTAGACATGTCTATATGGATTAAACAGAGCTGCACTTTGCTTTCCTGAGTTTTTTATTTTTTTTTCTCCTTCCCCTTTTTTTTTAAATTTTTTTTTTTAATTTTTTTTTCTCCTCAATCATAATGAGAGGTGGTTGAATTTATTTGGGCAAAATCCAAGCAGAGAATATTTTCAGAGCTATCCTTTTTAAATACTTGCCATATCAACCAGGATCTGTTTTTAGGCCTAGTTATTTAAGGCTGCCTTAAAGACTAATGAAATATAGTGTGATGGATGTTACCCCGTTTCAGGGACTTTAAAGTAAGTTACTTTCAGAAATAGAGGGGGAAAAAAAAAGCTATAATCTCCATGCCCTGCTTTGGTCCTACTTTTCAAGATCATACATTTATTTTCTGCAGGAAGATGCTCTGTGTAATGTATATGTTAATCTGCCAAAAAAAAAAAAAAAAAAAGTAATCAGAAGTTGGGTCTGAATTTTCCTAACTAAGAGAGATTTGGAATGGAAGAGGAAGTACTGAACAGTTTAAAAAATGCTTCATTTTTCACCTCTGGGAGAGGTAGGATTTTCCAAGTGTCCAAGTGATTTGGGAGCAGGAGTGGGAATCCTCCCCCAGCCCTCCAACAGCATCACTGCTGACAGTCTGTGCATTTCAAACATGACACGCTGTACCATTAGCATTTTGTCACTGTCTTCTTTGCAAAGCCAGATATATTTAGGCTTCTAAACCTGAAATCCTGCTTTGTGTGCTCTGGAGATTATAATTTTTTTTGTCATATTGTTATTTTTTACAATGTGGCATATTTGAGAAAATAGCACGACATCAGTCGTTCAATTTCAGGTGATTTTTGTGTTATAGGATGACCCACATATATTTGTGAGATTTCTTTGTAGGTGACACTATACAATTATTTTATGAAAAGCCCCTGAAAGAAATCAGGTTTTAAAGAAAAGATTCTGTGACTTTAAATTTTTAAATCACTATATAATATACTTTACATTTTTTGGCTTATAATGAAATACAAACCAAGCATTGATTTTTAACATTATTTGTCCTTCTTTCCTCATGCTATATTTTCTTTTTTTATTATTTTTATCTCCATATTTTTATAGAAAAAATACGTTTTTCTGTTTGAAATATGGCACATATTTAAAATCAAGTGAGAGCAGTTGTCTCAAGGATATTTTTTAGTGTTCATTTGTATTTCAGTGCTCTGACAATTGTCCTGTCTCTTCTGTTCAAGTGCAAGCATTACCTATGAGGCAGAAACTGCTTCATGCAATGCACCAAAAATATAATGGAATGATTGCTAACTTTGCAGAGCATAAAGTAAATAAGGATGACACTGCAAAGGCCTAATTTACACCTGAAGAGGGCCAAAAAAAAACGAAGGGAAAAAAATATGGTGTCAGTTCTGGGTCTTCAGTTCAACTGCAAATTCGTAAAGAGAAAATGCTGCTCAAATGAGGTTTAAGGATGTGACTTGAAAGGTCATGAAATTCAGATTTACATCTAAAATTCATCGTGTTGTTCCTCGCTGGAGCAGAGATCTTGTAACAAGGAGTGATGTTACTCTCAGGGCTGCGTCTCTGGGTGCTCTGGAGGATAAACCACTGAGTGGGATTCCTTTGGAGAGCCGTTTTCCCAAATTGTTGTAGCTCTTCTTCTGTGCCCAAATACAGCCTGCATTTATAAGATCTTCTAAAATGGCTAATTTCTTTATTATTATTATAATTATTATAATTATTGTTGATATTATTATAATCTGTGCAGTAGAAACTTCCATATTTAAAAATGTTAATTCCATATTTTCCCTCACCTTGAAGAGACGTAAAAATTAAATGTCGTTTCTTCATCACAGTCCAAAAACTGCATAGACCATCTAGGAAGAATAAAATCATATTTTAATAAGAAAACTGAGGAATGCAGTAAAAGCAGCCTTTAAAATAAATCAGAACTCTATTTTAATTTTGTGTCCTGTGTCCTCTGTACACAAGGCAGTGTCCAGGTAAGGGGGAAGGGAGAAATCCATCCCTCGCTGGGGAGCTGCGAGGATTTTCCCAGCTTCAGGAAAATTGGTGCAAACACCAGGAGAGCCAAGAATAGCAGCATTTAGGCACTTGCTTGCCTTTTTTTCTCAGGCAGGCAGAGGAGGAGCTCCATCCTCCACGTCCTCCATATGCCAGTCCGGGATTTCGGTGGAAATCTGATTCCGAGTAGGAAAACTTTCCATATTTATTCCCGCATCAAGTTTTGATTCGGCGTTTTCAGCTCGAAAACGTTCGGCTGGAAAAATCTTCACGCACCTCGGGCAAAAGGAATGAAAACAGTGATGCAAAGGCTGTTTCATTTAATACCTTTTCTTTTTTTTCCTTCCTCTTTTTTTTTTTGCCTGCAAGGAGCCTCATTTGACAAAATTCAGCCCACAGCGCTCGAGAAACTGTCTGCATTTCTTGACTATTTTTGTCTGTCTCTGTGAGAGTCGTGGTGGTGACGTAAGTGCAGCGTCAGTGCAGCTTCTGCCATGGAAAAGGATGGAAAGGAGGGAGCAAATGAAGAAAATCTCGATTGGAAGAAATCAAATTTTTAATTGCAAAAGAGGAAATATCTACCTGGACAACGATACTCTAGAAAAACTGACTGCTTTTAGGCTTCCCATTTCTGCAGGATCTAAGCAGCTCAGATATTTGTTCGGTCCTTAGCCAAAATTTCCATGAATTTGGGACAGAACCATAGAAAAATTAAGATTGGAAAAGACCATCAAGTTCAACCATCAACCTAAACATTTATTTATATTTTCAAGCAGAAACCCTCTGGTGAAAAAGGGAGCTAAGCCCATCAATCAAATATTCAGAATCCTAATCATGATGTCATTCCTCAGACTTCTTTTTAATCTTTTATCGTTAAACACTTTGATCAATGCTTTCTCAAGAAGTTCCACAGCCCTATGTGCAAACAAATATTGTTGTGTGTAACTTAATGGCTTTTATGTAATAAAAAAAATCTAAAAAAAAATCATACAAATTGGATATTTAGTCATAAACTTTGGGACACTGCAATATGTAAAGTCTGTGTTTGCCATGCAATAACTATTTTATTCTTTTCCTCTTCAGTCTAAATTCAATATTTCTTTAGTAGGGGATGTTGGCCTCAAGAGGCAGTTTTTGGTCAACAAAGCATTGATTTCAGATTTCTAACTGTACCAACCATTGCATTTCTGGTTGCATGTGGTTCTTGTATTCAAATACTGGGTGTAGATTGCCTTAGTTGGCAGACTTCGTCAAGAAATCCTCCATAAAACAACATTAATCATTATTCTGCCTTCATTTTGCCACATATTTAATTTCCAATAGATTAGTGCAATGACTTCATTGCAGGTATTTAGAGTAGATGAGTAAATTCATTTGTGCTGATTGAGCCCACATTGATTTGTGCTGACTGGTGCCACAGTCTGTACATCTGCTAGGAGGCTGACCTGAAAAAGTACAACCATAGAAGCAAGGCTGTCTTCCTGTTCTAGTTGTATGGCTTTTCTTCATTGGGTTATGTGCACATTATTGCAATTGAGCTAAAATAGGCCTGTTTTTCTCCGTGCACAATTTAGTCATGCATCAATACATTTTTAATTAAAAGTGTGTGACAGGTACAATAGTAGAGTACTCCAAATAATTTTCTCAAGCAGTCCGTTTCCTCACAGACAAGTAATCAGAATCTGTCTCAGTTAGGCAGGGGATGTGTGATTTTTTATTAAGAGATATGATTAAGCATCTAAAAACTTTATGCTAAATTGTCAGATTTTGGCTGTAAGCACCGTAGTGTGAATATTTGAAGTTTATAATAGCAAAGTGAGGCATCCTTTTTGACAGGAGAGGAAGATCTTGCTGGACAACATGATTATGCTCATTTTGTGGGAATAGGCAATGTTTGGATCACCTGGGTGGCTGCATGTCAGGGATGGAGCAGAGGGACCCATTATGGCATTGGGATATCGGCTCCCAAGGTCGGCGGGACGGCAGTGGAACACGGGGTGTTATTACTCCTCAATTTCCTTTCCTGTTTCATGTCAGGACATGAGGAATCATGAAAAGTTTACCCATGAGGCCCACAGAGGTTGTGGATGTCCCATCCCAAGGCCAGGTTGGACAGGGCTTGGAGCAACGTGGGATAGTGAAAGGTGTCCCTGCCCATGGCAGGGGTTTGGAAGGAGATGAGCTCTAAGATCCCTTCCAACCCAAACCATTCCATGATTTTATGACTCTTGTGGGGCAGATTGTCATCTACCTTAAAAATAGCTGTGTCCTAAAAGGCTGCCTTGCCAGCAATGCAAACAACTGTTGAAGGATTTTCCCACTGAAATGACTTTAAGATCGTTTTATAAGGACCTAAAGGACTTATGATGATAAAAAAGTTTTACCAGCCGTTTGACTCGCTCTAGTTTAAATACCAGAGCTGATGGTGGGATCTGGAATTTCTGAGAGTCTTGACATAACTGGGAGTTGACAAAAGTTGAATGAGGTTCCAGAATGTCCCAAACTGTGGTTGGGCACTTACCTGGGGCTATAATATTGCAGTAGGCAAAAAGAAATGTGTTTTTGTGCCAAAGCATCCCCCTTGTTTTTTAAGCACTTCTCACTCTCTGGTCTACCTTCACAATGATGGTAGAAATCTGGTCTAAAACAAAAGGAAAGGCAAATATTTATTATGAGGGTAGAGAATATACAACAATAATATGTGCATCTATACAGATGGAGAAATAACAAGATTTGGGCACCCAGAAAACAGAAAAATAAATTACAAATTAAAATTAACAATGCAATACCTTTCCTTACTTTATTGAATGAATTTAAAACTAATCAAGAAGTTGGTGGTGTTTTTTTTTTATTTGAAGACAAAGCCAAAAATCTCTGCTCATATTCATTGCTCCAGTAAATGTGCAAAAAAAAAAAAAAAGCACAAAGCTGCCTATTTATCATTTCTCCAGTTAACATTTTCTGCAGTTTCCTCTCAGTATTTTGCCAGGCAAAGGAAAAATGACGAGTGGTATTTCTGTGTCCTGATATTTGTGCAAATTATGATTCCAGCTGTCTGAAGGGTGTAGGAAAGCTGTAGATACTCTCCCTGCCCACATAATATTTCTTTGGTTCTGAGTGTTTGTAATGAGAGCACCCTGGAGGAGTTTCTGTGATGCTGGTAGATTAAGGGTCATCAGTTTTATTTCTACATGAGTCTCATAAAAAAATTGAGTTTATTGAGTATATCATTCCAACAGAGTATCCTTATTCAGAACTCCCCATTTTTTTTTAATTTCTTTTTTTATTTTTCCATTTAACAGGCACAACCTTTATAGGAATGTTACCACCAGTTTGGGCTTCAATTTGGGTTTCAGCTGCTCTGTGAAGCAAAATAGGCGTGGCCAGCAAAAGGTGATGAGAGACGTCCCTGTGCTTTGTTATTTTTCCTCTCCTCAGAAAGGGCTGAGAATGTCAGGAATAAAGTCATTCCCAGCTTCTCTTTGTTAATTTTCCAAGACAACACTACAGTATTTTTCAGATAAATATGTTGATATCAACCTTGGAAGTGTCCAAGGCCAGGTTGGACTTGGCTTGGATCAGCCTGGTCTAGTGGAAGGTGTCCTGCCCATGGCAGGGGGTGGAATGAGGGGAATTTTAAGATTCCCTTCAACCCAAACCCTTGTATGATTCCATGATTGGACTGTTCCAATTATCTTTCTTCAGGAATGCCACAAGAAAGATGACCAGCTCTGATTTGTAATTGTTTTAGGAAGCCTTCTCCTGTCTGTAATTACACCATGGTGACTGAGAGAGTATAATATCCTTTAAAAAAATCACTTTCCACTTAGCTAAGTGTATAAACATTCTCACTCATTAATAGTAAATTAGTGGAGGATTTTTGCAGGAAGTCATTACAGTCACACTTAAGGTTTTGGGTGGCAGACATTGCCATGCATGTCTGGATTGTTAAAAATGCTTTCATTCCCGTAGCTCTCAAATCAGAGTTCACCAAATAGCTTCTTAAAGGAAAAAAAAATTACAAATTAAACACTTTGAATTATGGCTTTTGCATCCTTGTGACTTATTCTCTCCCAGGAATGGAGAAAATAATCACTGTCAGGTTAAATGAAATATTTGAGTTTAATTGTTTTCCTTCAGTTTTCCGTATTAAAAATATTTCACTTTGAAGCTCCACTTTTCATAAGATCTTAGGGATTATTTAATTGATTTGCTTCCTTAATTGTAGATCACATTTAATGTAATATTAAGGGTCATCAGTACATGTTCTCTGGTTTAGACACTGGAAGTGCACAACTAATACATTCCTTTCTGTATTAATTGTGCAGTTGGAGTTACACTTAAAGTACTAAATATTAGGTAGTACTAAATGTTAGGTGGGAAATCCTCTCTCTTTTCCCTTTTTTCCATGTACATCACGTTGGAAACAACATGGAAAACTTGGATTCATCACGCTCTGATGTGTCCACCCGCAGAGGTGCAAACAAAACCCCAAAAACTCAGATCAGGATTGAGCAGAGAATTCTTGCACCAGCCTGAAGAAATCGTGTAACCTCCCCACGTTTCTGTGAGATGGAGATAAGACATTATTTCTCCCCCCTTTTTTCTTGGTTTGACTGCAAATCTCTCAAGGCAGAGGTGCCTGTGCTGTGTCTGTGCAGAGAACGTGGCACAATGAATTGGAAGTTCTGCTCGGGGCACATCAGCATTAGTACAATGCAGATTAATATATTTTTTTTTTCCCTTCTTTCATTTATTTAAAGGAGATACAATCTACCTCTGCTTGAGCTCTGCCTGAGGTATGAAATAAGTGGGAAAAGTTCACGTTTTTAGCAGCAAGATGTTTCTTAATTAGAGCTTTTCTTATCACTCGGCTTCTTTTAACCATTTAGATTTAAATTTCGTCTCCAATTTTTAAAAATATGCCATATTCTTTTTATTTTTCTCCCCCCATTATTAGTATATCTAAATTATGTGCATTACTTTGCGGGTTGCTGTGCAATAATTCTTCCTCCTTACTTATAATGGCAAAGGGAAGATGGAAAAGTGCATTGTGCTGCTGATGTGATGAATATTAATTTGGTGGAGACTAAACAAGATCTACACTTGCAGGACAACTTTCCCCACGTCTTTCCAGGAGGGAGAGAGAGGTTTCCTACAGAAACCTCTAAACATGAAAGGACACACCCCCCCAGAGATCCAAGAAACCCCCTAATTAAATGAATTAGGATACAGGGGCCATAAAATTATGTTTCTGCTCTGCCACAGCAGACTCCACAACCCCGGGGACATTGTTGAGCCAGAAGTATAAACGAACTCTGACTCTGATAACTTCGAGTCCTAACAGAGAGAGAGTGGTGGAAAGTTTGCCAGAGAGGCCCCAGAGATAACAGTCAGAATTACACAATGTGCATATATAGGACAAAAAAAAACCCCAATGATTTCCTCCTTTAGGACGACAGTTTCGACTCTGAACGTGACTTCAAGAAGAATTGTTGTGATTTGGAGACAAAAAATAATGACTTCTGGCCAAATCTGGCCCCTCCCATCAAGGCTGCCTGACGGGGATTTGTAGGGATGCTGTTTTTTTTGCAGGAGGCAGAAGCACATCAGAGCTACTTTGGAGATATTTCTAAGCCCCTTAGTTCTCTCTGAACTAGGGGATTTGGAATAGGGAATCCTCTGAATTGCCACATTAATTTTCTCCCATCCATGCCCTGTGTTCATACTTTTGCTTGGGAAACACACAGATATCTGCCTTTCCTTGCCTCGATGGGTTCGGGGTGTTCCTGCTCCGATGTTGTGCAGATTGTCTTTGGAAAAATCAAACAATCCAGAGCTTATCAATATACAAAATGAAACAATTTCTCTAAATTTTATTAAATTACTTTTCTGTGATGTTTTTACAGATATTTAAATTATGGTAAAATAACAATGCATGTTGAAATTTAGCCTCAAATATATAGAGAATTGATTATTCCTTAGCATCCCACAAGTATTAAAAGGAAAGCAGTCCCTCTTCTGACACTGAAAACTTTTTGGAGTCCATCTGCCAGATTTAGGGGCAAATTTTATCTTTGGATCTATATCCTGGCTTGTCACCCTAATCTGGAAGTATTACGAATTAAACCCAGGACGCTGCCTTTATTTTGAATGTTATTTACAAACCTATGAAGAAAAAAAAAAAAGACATTTATCCAAAGCTACAGCTTGACCAGGCTGAACATTTGCCTTGCTGGAGTGGAGAGTGGTCACTTATCCTTGATTGTCTTCTGAATTATTTGAGGACTTAAGTATAGTTAAAATGTGACCTGAAACCAATGCCTTTAAGGGAGATGAAATTGCTTCGCTGCCACAGAAATACCAGTACGAGTCAAGAAAATCAGTTGCTTTCTCTAATCTTCTTTCCTTTGGAAACTTTGCTAATGAGATCAATTCCAGAGACAGTTGCCTTGATCCACAATAGTAAAAGTCCTTCTGTCTGCAGCTAAATAAAGCTGGATAACCTAAAGCTATGTTAAGAATTCGTGGAGTAATGTAAGGTGAACAGACAACCTGGCTTTTCTGAGGCAATGCTGATACTTAAGTGTGTCAGATTTGGTTTGACTGCTAAAAATGGCCTGTAACTGTGCTTTTACCAGAGCATCCTTCCTTTGAGTCCTGCTGCAAATGAGAAACTACATCCTTCATCAACCTGACGTGCAATTCAGATGTAGCCCCAGCTGCTTTTGGAACTCAGGGGTAGTTAGGAGGAAAGAAAGCAGTGGGAACACTCCCTTTAGCTCAGTGTTTAGGGACCTGGCTGAAAAATAAAATCCTGGAGCATATTGGGTGCTAATTGTCCACTCAACACCTTCCTGTGAGCTGTAGAATCAGCAAAGATTTGTTTAGAGAAACAGAAATAAGAAATTTTGTTGAAGGTAGAAAAAAACTGGAAAAAAAAAATCCACACAGATCCTTTATTTTCTTATGTTCATAATAGGAGTGGGAATGTATTTTGAGGGGTTGGAATTAGATGATCTTTAAGTCCCCTTTCAACTCAAACCATCTTATGATTCTATTAATCACAGGTAAGATAGAGAGCATGTGGGTCCTGGACTTTGCTTCACACAAGTCTTCTGAGCTGCTGGAAGGTTCAAAAGGTACATGGAGATTACAAGAGATTTCTGAGTCTTTGCATCTGTTTGCAGTGTTTTTGTGGATTCTGGAAATGGTGGCTCTGCAGAAAAGTGAAAAGTTAGGACATCTATTAATTAGCAGAATTAAGAATGTTGATCGTGCTTTTCTTTAATAGCAGGTCCCCTGTAGCATTAAAGGTAACTCAGCATAGCTGCTATAAACAGGTTTTCATCTTGAGTTGGCAAAAGAATGAGAAGCCTTAATGATCTCATTCTTCCCCACTTCCATGATATAAAATGCTTTGAAAAATTCTGGAATTTACTTACTCTGCATGTCTGTAATTCCAAGTGAAAAAGGTGGTGGGTTTTTTTTTCTTGCTGTATCTCATTAATGAATTTTACCTCATTAGGAAATCCTTTAAAATGCTTGAATTGCTTTCCAGAAGAATTAAATCTTCCATTTATTGACAGAACATGTGCAGCTTTGCCACAAGTAGTGTAAATTCCCCACTGGTTCCTGTCAATGGTTTTCTGTCCTGCTTGGGAGAAACACATCTAGAGAGGGTTGTTCAGTGCAGACACCCTGACTTTGACCTGACTCATAAGAAGACTTTGCAAGATGGAATAAAGAGGTTTCAGGATCTCAAGGAATATATTTGCTTTGATTTAATGGATTAGGGTAAATTCCATAACCTTTTTTTTTTTTTAATTATATTGCAGATTTTGCAAACTGGAACTATTGTAAGGTGACAGTGCCAACATTTTTGAGGTGTTTCTTGATGCTCAAAAAGATCCAAAAAGGAATAATGTACTCATTTTTGAGCTGCTCAGACAATAAAATTAAAATAGTTACAGCTTGTGTCTTAGTCTTTGTAAAAATGGAACTCACCTAAAGGCAAAATCTCGTGAAAATAAAAGTTTGGGTAAAATTTTGGGCCACATTCTTGGCCACTGTTAATTTTCAGAGCAAAGTTCAAGCCTGTAAAGTTCTAAAGGTCTAAATTCACAGCATACAAGTTTAAAAGGCCTCTGACTCAAAGAACCACAGGGTTCAGGGATGCTCAGGAGCTGTGACAGAGATTAAGTCCCAGCTAATTCAGGCAAGGATAGGAAATTTCTGCACCCCAGTAAATTCATCACCAGTGGGATCAGGTTTCCCAGGAAAAATTTTTGCCACCTGAAATGGCCTCTCTGCTCTTTCCTATTATTTTGGTTTGATTATTAATTTACTGCTGTGGTAAACACAGATCTCAGTGTTTTCATCTTGTCTTCTTTACTGGAAGTAGAGGCTGACACTGAAAAACCCCCATGAATTTTGATGATTGTTTTATTGGTAATGAATGTAGAAGATTCAGGGGGAAGAAATTACTCAAGTAAAGCAAAATACTGAATTAAATGATAAAAGTCCTGTTGGTTAGACTGGACTCCAAGATTGAGCCATTGCTTTAATCCACCTTTAAAATCGGCATTTATTTGCACAGGCCTTTGGTGACAAAGACTCTGTTGGTCTGATTTGTGCCAAAATTTGGTGAGGTAAGCAGAGATATTTGTGGAGAAAGGGCAGAAACTGAGAAGACACTGAGACGCTTTTCTAGATGTGGGGTCTGAGATCCTGGGATGTAAACTTTGCTCTCCTGGAATTAAACTGGGGCAACACCAGGCTCAGTTCTGACACTGTGCACAAGGGCAGATATTTGGTGGAAATTAATTATTTGGTCACTCAGCCAAAGGACAGTTATTTTGTGATGATAAAACTGATTATATTGATTTGCAGAAGGCAGAATCAGTCCCCAAATTTGCAGGCCCTGCATATTCATATTTCTGGATTCAAACGTGTGTGTGTGTGTGTGTCAGGAAAATATCCATGAGAGGATAATTGGTATCCTGTGAGTTAATAAATTTGTTTGTTGATAATTGGGAACACATTTATTTTAATTCCAGGGGATCCACTTTGCTGTAGATTCAGGCCTGTTTTGTTCCTGTCAGATACGAACTCACGTATTTATTACATGACAGACCTTTGAATAAAATGATACATTTTCCTCCAGATCAGCCTGTCTGGCCTCAGCAAGTTTATTCAGGCAGTGGAAATCCCTTATTAAATACATTTTTCAAAACTTCCTGCAATACTGTTTATTTAGAGATTACAGGGGAGATAATCAGTGCTTTCCACTCATATTCCCTTAGTTCTTCCTAATGATACCCAGTCACACTCAGTCATGGTCATGCATACTCTGCTCCACTCACAGTAAATTCCATTCACAGTAAATTTGAATTCACACTTCATAGTCAATCATTTAACTCATTCACATCAGTCACACTGAATCAATACTCCCCAGCTCCCTTTTTTTTAAGTGCTCATCCCTTTCCTTTCACATTTACTCTTAAACATCTGCAATCACCCTCGTTTGCTCGGTGTCTGTCCTTAGAGCAAGAACCTCGCTGTCATTAATTATAAGCCCCTTGTTACTCATGAATTAAAAGGGTTATTGCAGGGCCAGACAAATCACAGGTACTCCTTAAATTTCTTGCTGATGGCAAAAAAACCCCCCAACAGAGGCGATGCTGTGCTCCTTATTTTGGAGTGGGAATCTCACACACGTGAGTGTGTTACCTCATTACACCCAGTGTAGCCCCAGGTTGTTTGTTTGGATCACCCTGGGGATTCACAACAATTAAGTAGAGTTGATGCTGCCTTTTTTTCTTTTCTTTCTTTCTTTCTTTCTTTCTTTCTTTCTTTCTTTCTTTCTTTCTTTCTTTCTTTCTTTCTTTCT
>JAWWLV010000183.1:2513020-2524621 GCA_035041135.1 Platyrinchus mystaceus
CTTTTCTTTTCTTTTCTTTTCTTTTCTTTTCTTTTCTTTTCTTTTCTTTTCTTTTCTTTTCTTTTCTTTCTTTCTTTTTTTTTATTTCAATTTAATTTGATTCTAAACGAAGGTGAAGTATTGTGAAAACAGGATGGGAGGCTAACTACGTTGTTGTGGTCAGAAATGAGTAGTGTGGTGAGTAGGGCAGGGTTTATTTAAGAAATAGGATTTTTTAATGGAATTTTAGAGTTGCAAACTCTTTTGTCTCTCTTGTATATCTGAAACCTGGCTTGGGAGACGATGAACCCACCACCCTGTTCACATATTTGGTCCCTGGTCTCAGGGAGCTGTTTCATTCAAGACTGAATGGTTGGGGAAAGGGATTGTAAAAAAGGGATTGTAGATATATTTGTGCCTTTTCTTCCTTCCAGATGGCATCAGGCAAACTATTTTTCTGAGAAGATTTTGATGTCAAAATGCTTAAGATACCTTAAAGCTCTAAATTTCCCACAGAGTGTTATTACAGCACGGAGGTCACTGGTGAGACTTCCTGGTTTTAAAAGCTGGGATGTACAAGAATATCAATACAGATGTTTTAACCAAATTCTGAAGTTACTGGTAAGGAACATATTAATCTTCTTTTATTTTTTCCCCCTTTATTTATGTTTATATCAGTAATTGACAGCTGCAAAAAAAAAAAAAATAGAAATAAGTATTATTTAACCAAAGGACACCACTCTACTCCCATTGAAAACTGGATGGGAAAAATGGGAGCAATGGGACAAGAAGGGCAAGGAGGAATATATAAAGGCTCCAAAGAAATTGCTGGAGCAGTTCTAGTGGGCAAATCCTTGGTGTGCAAAGCCTCTCTCAACTCTCAGGGCACTCAGGAGTCCTCCAAAAGGAGGAAAGACAAGCCAGCCTTACTTGGAGCATATTGTGAATTCCAGTGAACAGGAAAAGGAACTATTGCATTGAATTAATAGCCTTGTGTTTGGGGACAAAAGAGCACATCCCATGAGACGCAAAAGGATCGTATCTATCATCTTGAGATCGGCCTGGGAGGAGAGAAAGTACATTTGATAGACTATTATCCTAATTTCTGTCCTGAAAATCACAGGGATATGGACAGTGGAGCATCAGCTGTAACCTCGGAGCCGCAAACCTGAAGCAAAAGGCTGTAACTGGGTTGTTCTTTTCCTTTTTCTTTCTTGGTTCTGTTATTTATCCTTAAGAAAGAAAGAAAACAAGACAATTACATGCTCTGAGGAGTCACAATAAACAATAGCAGAAGCCAGCAGGGAAATGGGGCTGGAGGTCTGAGGGCTGAAGGGAAGGAACCCGAGGCTTTCAGGACACGGAGTTTTCAGGGGTGAGAGGCAGAGCTGGGGGCACCAAAGCCCCCCGTGCCAACCAGGTACTGGGGGCATGGACAGAAAGGTTCATGTGGCATTAAATTAACATTTTCAGGGCAAGATGTGACCGCAAAGTTAACTTGGGATTGCCTGGTCTCTACAGGGCAGGACTGGGGAGTTTTCCTCGCCCTTTTTTTGCTCTCTTGGTAAATTCACACCGTGGTGAAAACAAAAAAAGAGCTGACCCATAAGCAAGAACCAGTGGCCAACTTTCTCAATGCCTTTTCAGCACCAATAATCCCTATCACCCCCCCAAAAATTATTCTTTTCACCCTTCAGGTTCTGGGTTTTTTTTTTAGTTGTTTTGTTGTTGGAGGTTTTTTTTGCCACACAGTTCTTAAACAAAGATTTCTGTGTCAATTAGTGGGGTGCATTTGGACTCTGGGTCCTCAGTGTGTGCTGCTCAGCAGATGTTCAGAAAAAAGCAAAGTTTACCCAAACATTGCTGAGGTTGGAGTTTGTATATCCAGCCTCTCTCTTTTCTTTCCAAAGGGTACCATATTAACAATTCTTTTCTCGCCAGTATAAATATTTTCCCTGCAATTAACTGCATAATGGTGCAACACAGATACTTGAAAGAGGGTCTACTTATCCACTACAATTTGAGTCATGCCTTTACAGTAGCACCCACCCCTGATGTATTAGAAACCCACTGAATTTTTAGTGAGAAAACATCTAAATATGGGAATAATTCCCTAACCTGTTTATTTTGAAAAGTGCTTTGCCTTCTAACAACACAACCCCAGCGAGCGTCTATTAGCTTTGTTTTCCTTTATTATTTTCTGAGTCACTCTTTGATTTTCAAAACATTTTGGTCATCCACAGACTCCAAGTCTCCTTCCAGGAGAAACAGGGAAGAATCAAGTGCATCTCTCCTGCCTTTTAAAATTACCCTTCAGGGCAGTGCACACACAGAGTGACCCTGGCTTTTGACAAACCTTTGCTGAACAAAATGTAACAAGCCCTGTGTATTTTGAGCAGCATTTTCTATTCTGACAGAGACAGCTCGGTAGCATTTGATGTCTGCTTGCTGGTCATAGATAATGGTGCATCCTGGGACCATTGTCATCCCTGTCAATAAGAAGGCCTGGGGGGACATTCAACAAAGCTACCTTTTGATTCACCGTTTTCCCTTCCTTCCCAAGACATTTGTAAGCCTGTGGTCAGCCAGGTCACTTTATTTCATCCTGATGTGCCTTGATAATGGCATCATGTCTAACAAAAAAATTTGACAGACCATCGATGTGTGTTTCTTTGGTTCCTTGTGTTGTTTTCTCTGCCTCCTCAATGTCAAACAGGCTTTGAAAGCTACTGATTATGTTTGTTTGGACTGAATTTGACAGAATTCCTCTTCTTTGAAGCAATTAAGCTCCTGAGGATGGATCTTGGGATTTGAGCTAATTTTTTTTTTAGCATTGCAGGAAGCAAGTAGAGCATGTCCCGTGCTTTGGCTTTTTTTTGTTGTTGTTGTTTTAAGGTTGTGTTTTCATTGTACCTTTAGAAATACCTTAACCCGAAGGAAACTCTTAAGCTTCAGCAGAAAAACCAAAAAGGAAAAAGAACAACCTGCAGCTTGAAACTAAAAGTTTTGCCTATGTATAAATATATTTCATCAGAAAATGGCAAATTTGGCAAGTTCAGCTGGTGAAATCTCTGCAGAATTTAACTGGTTTGAGGCTCTATGGGCTGTCCACTTGAAAAATATATTTTAGGAGCTAATCTATGCTTATGAAGAGATGGCAAATAGGGTATTTTGCTCAACTAGCCACAGGTAACAGCTCCCAGCCTGGTTTCTTTACTGTTTTAATTACTTGCAGGCAATGTAGTGTATTACAAATGGGAATTAGCAGCATTTTTTAGTTTTATCAGTTAACTAAATTGTTAAATGGTGTTGCTGGAGTTCAGTAAAGCATCTCCAGAGCTGCACAACCACTTGCCTTGGCAGTCACAGGCAGAAGTTTGCATCCTGCCCCTGCAGCAGTGGGCATGAAGCTCACACACATTTCAGTGGGTGAGAGCTTTCTTTCTTTCTTTGGCACCTAAAGATGAATTTATCACAGTTCATGTAATACTGAAAAAGGCAAATAGTAATTTCTTGTTACATCAAAAAAACCCCCAACAAACCAACAAAAAAGGCCTTTCCTTTCTGTTCTGTGCTGTGTTTTAGGAAGTTTTTGTGGCCTTTAAATATATTTAACTTGAAGCCTTTTTCTTTTATCACTACACAGTGGAAAGGGCCTTCCCCTTTGTAACCAACCACTAGCAAAAGTCACCTTTTTTTTAATGTTTGATGATACTCAAGGCCAGATCCCAAAGGGCTTGTGCATGTCCAGCTCTCACTTTATGAATGGAAATCTGGAGGTGTTTGGAATCCTGAGTTTCTCAACCTCTGACAGTCCCTGGGCAGGGATTTTTGTCCTCATGCTGCCTTTCCAAGCAATTGAGAAACTTCAGGAATAACAGGAGGGGTAGAAATCCACAAGGGTAAGTGACCTTTTAGGATCAGCTCTCCATTATTTCTTGGGAATCAGCAACCATCAGTTAAAGGAAATAAAGCTGAGGTTAAATTTAAATTACAAAGCTGGAGTGACCAGCTGGGATTCAGGGTATTCCCACACTTTCAGCACATTCCTGTGCCTTCTACCAACACAATTTTGGTGAACAATCTGAATTCCAGCTTACTGGAATGTTCATCTTCCAGCATGGTTCTGCCACTGGCCTCAAGGACCAGTGTAGGCAAATTTCCCTGCCTCAGTTTCCCTCTGGATAAAAAGCAGGATATAAACATTAATATCTCCTTTCCAAAGTGATTTTGGTATCTCTCATTGAAAGTAATGTAGAGGGAAAGTAAAACTGTAAACCAAACTATTTTATTTATTGTTAGAACTTTTATTTAGTTTTAATATTATGGCTAAAACGACAACCTCTTATTTTCATACATTTTTGCTTTCATTTGGAGTTATTGTCTGGGTTATGTTACCTTGAAAACATGTTTTTACTGAGTTACAATGGCTATAGAGGAAAATGCAGCTAATAGTCACCAACTGCATATTTATACATTTTTCTTTCTCTTAACCTATAAAAATTGCAAATTTTCCCAAGGAATTCAGCTCCTTTTGCTTGTGGATAAGAAATTCCCTCTCCCTGCCACACTCTGAGCCAGGGCAATGATTTCTGTCCCCAGTAATGCCACCAAAGCCATGTCTGAAGGCAGCCAGAAGAGTACTGAGGGTGAGGAAGAATGAATTGGTTTTCTTGCTTTCCACTGGTGGTTTTTTTCCAGGAATACAGTATTTCCCCAAAATTAATAGTGATGCTTTTCTGGCTTTTATATTCAGTGCCTTTCTGTCAGGCTATCTCTAGTTCTTCAGGGCAGTATTGTCTAGTTATTCTTTCATATTAAATGATTGGGTTATTACTTTTATGTCTTTAGAATATTTCATTTTCCCGATTTCTCCATATTAAAAAGATGATAAATTATAGCAGCTATTAAGGGCCCAATCCTGAATTCTTAATGGAGTCATTTTCATTAAAGTTCCCCCTGACATAGATTTATATGGAATCTGATGAATTTCTGCTTGGCAAATTCCTAGAGAAACTACAGAAACCTGAATTAAATTAGTCTGTTAAAATAATCAACACCAGCCCAATCTTGTCAAGTAAGTGGTAGATGAGTGTGTTCTGTTCAGTGCAGGACAAGAGTTAATGACTAATTATTAAGCACCAAGATGGGAAAAGTGCAGTGGGATTTCCAGGCACATCAGGGATTTAGGACTGAACCCTATTTTTGCTTTAAATCTTAATCGTCCGCAGGTTTGGTTTTTTTTTTTCCTCACATTTCTAATCCATTTTCCTCTACTGTGTGAAAAATGCAGAAAAAATTAATTATTTTATTAATGATGATTCTTAAATAGTGGATGGGGCCTTTCCTGAATGGAATTTGAACACAGGCTGTGGGTCCTGTGGTGATGCTGATTCACTTTGGGGAATGTGGAGACCATTGATGTCAAAATGAGGTTTTCCCTCACGTTGGCCTTGGTAAAGATTTCTTTTGGCAACACCTAAAAGAACAATTCATTGCTTTTGCTTCTTGAAGAAAACCTTTCTAAGCCAACAAATGGATGAATCTGAACTTGCCAGAATTTGGGTTTCAGGGAATTTTTTATTCCATACATTTAACAAATCAGCAATTAATAAACAAAATAATACCCTTCCACCCCTTCCTCCTTGAGCTGCAATAATGGCCTGATGCCAGTGGGGCAAAAATCCCAAATTTAATTCTAGCCCTTTTCTCATGATATAGTGACTGGTTTTTAAAATGTAAATATCAACACAAATGCAGTCATATCAAAATTATTTTTCTGACATGTAATAATTCAAATGCAAAGTGCAGGTCACAAAAACTGAAGCCCTTAATTGTGCCATAAACATCTTAGAAAAAGGAAATACACCTCAGGAACCCCCTTAGGTCCACTTTAAGATAAGCTGCCCAGCCATAAGGAAACTGGCTGTTCCTCTACTTAAGTTTTTATGTAGCAAAACTTTGTTTTCAAATTCCTTCTTACAGTTTTTTTAGCCTTATTTTTATACAACACTTCAATTACTCCTCATATATTGCATTATGGGTGTTATTGGACAAAGTTTCTACCTGTTCTTAGACTATTATAATATTCCTTTTTTTCAATATTATGTCTTTATTCTTTTCTTGGACTATCTTGTTCTTGGAAAACACGATGATTTCCTGAAAACAAACCAAATTCTGTCTCATTTAGACCTAATTCTGAGTACTTTTGATCCACTCTCCTTATTCTGCCCCTCAATTTTAAGTGTTTATAATTATGAACTTTCTCATTCTGCTCTGCCCTTGTTTTTGTCATTTATTTCAGAGGAAACCATTCCAACCCAAACCATTCCATGGTTCTATGATAATTAATTTTACAGCTGATTGTGTATGATCCATTTTTAAATAAATGCTATAATTTTGAACACTTAAAAAACCCCCAAAAATCCGAAAAGACAAAACAAACCAAAGCAAAAAAAGAAACAAACAACAACCAAAAAAAAAAAACCACCAAAAAAACAACACACAAAATTAAGAAAAGAAGTGCTTGTTGGACCAAATCTGTATTTTCTTATTTTTCCCTTATTTTACCATTCCTGCTACTGAATTGAAGACCAAATTCTTTACTGATCTCTGTATATGAATGTCTCTTCCATTTCATATGTTCCTTAACTTTGCCTTAGAAGAAACAAAACACAAAGGCAGACCTACCAGATTGTCACTTTAATGAAGTTCTTAATTTAACATAGGTTTCTTAGAAGGAGCTAAATTTCAAGAAGAAAGAAAAAGTTCCCTGCTAGACCAATAATTGTCTATGGCAGGAAAACTCTTGGCAATGAAAATAGGGATTTATCTTTAGTTGGAATGAATTTTCTCTGTCAATTGGCATCTGAAAAAGATTCAGCAGGGAGAGTTAAGTGACTAAATAGTTCTCAAATGACTGAAACAAATGGATACTTTAATGAAAATCTTTGGAATGTCACTCAAAATTCAGTCCCTGGTGTGGTGGCTCAGATTTTATGATACTGTTCGTATGTGTTGCTGGGTTGGTGGTTTTTCCTTCAATCTAAGCTGAATTTGAGGTTTTGTTTCTGAAAACTATATCCCATATCAATTTTACTTGCTTTGATCAGTTCCAAATGTTGACCACATTTTTTGATGTGTTTAGGAGGATCTTCATCAGCTTTTAGGTCTAAACCAAGGGTGGCTTTTTAATGATAATTTTAACAAATTAACAGAGGCTTTGGATTATGAAATATCCTTGAGTCTTCACACATGGTACCAGTCACCAGAATGAATTGGTTGAAATGCACTTTTCAGCCATCCTAGGTTTTTATAGGATATTAGTTTGGGGAAAAAAAAATGTGTACTCTATAGTTTACTTTGGCCTGACAGTGTTTATCCTGAATGTTTGTAGAAATAAACAGGAAAACCCTTAAACACTAACAATCCCATTTGATTCTTGATGCTTCTTGGCAACTAATCACAACAACTCCTTGGCGAGGTCCTATGTATGACATGTAAATATTTGACAGAAAGGTAAAATATAGATATCTGAGCCCCTTATATATTTAATGATCCCAAACAATCTCTTGGACAATAGGCCAATAGCAAAATGTCACTTGTCTGAAAGAGGAGAGGAAAAAAAAGTCCATGAGCAAGCTGTTCCTTTCCTATGTTTGCAGTTATTTCTCATATAGTAGCTGCTTATGTGCTGTTAATTACCATGAAGAATAAAACCACTTCATTTTATTGCTGTAATTATACACACATTTAGCAGTGGACAGGTGAACTTTTATTTCTGATTTTTTGTTGTTGTTGTTCCAAATGAAGGTTTCCCTCAGAATTTCTATGATTTCTTTGCTGTTTCACATCAGAAACTCTGTCACCAGCTCAGGTCTTTGCACCATCACCCCTTCCACCTCTTGTGATGTTGGGCAGTTCAGGATCATGACTGTGATGCTGAGAATATTGCCCAAAACCCATTCTAGTCATGACCTGCAGGATTTTCTATGATCCCTAATTATTTAGCTTTTATTTTAATATATATATAGTCTTTGGTCTCAGTACTTCCCTATACTCATTGATATACCCTTAGTCTGAATTCTCAATAATGCTTAATAATCTCATGGGTTTGCACATTTAAAGATTCAAACTTTTCAAGTTATTTTGTCTTTTTAACTACCTGTATGGAAACATTTACTCTATTCCATCTTCCTTAACCTTCTATATATTATATATTGCTCTGCATCTTCTCCCACTGTCCCCCTTTGCCTGATTTCCATCTTTATAGAACCAAAGGATCATTTAGGCTGGAAAAGATCTCCAAGATCATCGAGTTCAATCTTTGATCCCCACCTTGTCAGTCAGATCATGATCCCCTCCACAGCTGCCCATGGACCTTTGGAATAATTCTAACGTTGATTGACCTGGAATGGGAAAGCTGTAGCAGGTTTGTGGGATGGATTATCCTCATATCCAAAAAGGTCCCATGATGGGTCATATTCTGCCGCTGTGCTGGTGACTTTGGAGTTAAAAAAATCTTCTTCTTGGCGCCAGAACCCACCAGGATTTGCCTGTGCTTAAAAAACCTCTGGTTGTCCATGAAGAATTTGTTAGAAACTATTCCTCAGACACTTAGTGGGAAGCATAAAAATGAGTGATAACACGAGATCAAAACAAAACTTTCGGCAGAGCGGAGTTTCTGAAGGGGAAAACAAAAGCAAAGCTGGGAGGAAAAGGCCGATACGTTTGAAGCCGCAGCTAATGCAAGAAGGAAAAAAAACTAAATTCAAAAAGCCTTTGAAAGCCTGGGTTTAGGACTGCACGAAGCTCAGCAAAGAATCGCTAATGTGGAGGGTGTGAACTGTTGGCTAATTACGTTGACGATCTAGAAAACAAGCTTAGAAATGAGGTTTGTGCCTCGCTGAGGATTCCTGAAGGATGAGGGGCTGGGCACCAGGAATTTTTTCCCCACCCCTATTTTGTCTCTGGGTTTCATGCCGCATTTTGCAGACACATAGAACGTATAAATCAGCTGTGACTGTCATTTGCTTTGAAAAATCTTCAAATTGGTTTCATTAAGGCTTTCAGAGAAGCCTCAGCCCCAAAAATCTTTCCGAGAGAAACTTTGATTTGTATTATTTTTGGTGGCTTTATTTTTTCCCCTCCTAAAGGTTGCTGCCACTGCTGGTTTAACGGTGTTTGTGTGATCTTATAATAAGTGTTATCACTTTGTATAATTATTATGTGTGATTAATCCTGTTCACACTTGAAAGATGTGGGGTTTTTTTATTTTTTAATTTTTTTATTTTTAACCAGAGGGTATGTCTTTAAGCCTTTGTGTTGTTCACTTATAATGATAGCTGACAAGAGCTGTGTAAAGAGGGAGGAGGATGGAAACTGGAATAAACTGTGGAGTGAAAAAATATTTCTGGAAATTTTTTAAATTTTTTTTTTGGATTAACATCTATAACTATAAATCAATCAAATTTCTTGAGGAAAATGGTGGATGTAAAGTATAAATCCCCGATAATTTGATATGTTGCATGGATTTTTAGAGCAATCAGGTTATGAAAGAATTTGGAAGAATGTGCATTGTTCCAATTTTTCCCTTTTTTTTTTTCTTTTTTTTTTTTTTTTCCCCAGTTCAATTTTTCTCCTTTTGGAGAAATTCAACCTGTTTTAAACAGAACCCTTAAAAAAATACATTTTCAACCTTTGCAAACATCATCTGGTGTGAATAAATCCCAGCATCACAGAGTTCATTTTAGGTGTTTGAAGGGGGTTTAGAAAGCGGTGGGGTAACAGAACAGCTTATTTTTTGGGTTGAATGGATTGGATTTTGGATCTTCTCTCCTTTAAAAATCATAATTATATAACCTTTTTTTTTTTTTTCTGCAAATCTTGTAAATTTTTGTTACTAATGGTGGGATTTCTGTGTTAGTGAAATATCAGAGGTGCCATTGGGATCAAAACTTGTTTGCATGGACACATCACCTGGTTCCCAGCGGGAACCTACAAATTTAAGTGCTTATATTGGCTATAAATAATGATAAACTTTATACCACATTATCTCCCTGCTTGCTGAGAACTGCTTTCTACCTGGTTTGTAATTCTACACTTTCAGCCTTCAGGCACAAGTGATTTGGGAGTTGAGAATTTTTTGGAATTCTGAAGCTGCTTATTTAAAAACTGATATTTGTATTACTTGATAGCATTGTAGAAAATGGTGTTTATTGTTTTTCGTATCTGTACCATAAATAAGTTCACTCTTTCATTTAGGGTGATGAATAAGCATGGGCATCCCAAATTCACACCAGCTCTCAGACAAGCTGAGTTCAGAAAGATAATGTGTACAGCCTAATATATTCTCATTTTAACTAACCAGAAATTGAAAGGAATATCTGTAGGTATTATAACATATACACTTTAGTACAATGACATTGCTGTCTTCTTTAAGTACATTTTTATGCCTTTTTTAATATATATAAGATCTTCCTATTGACTTCAGATGTTAAACAATTTTAAATAATATTTGCAACTTTAAAGCTGGTTAAAATTCCCTACATCTCTTCAGAGTTACTGTGCTCCAGGAGCCTGAAGTAGCACAAAATGCATTAATGGAGATATCCCCCACATAAAGGAAAAATCAATATTTCATATATAATAGTTTCATATGCAGGTAGAAATAACTGATTTCCACAACCAGATTAAACCAATTGACTTGGAGCTTGTGGTTTTCAAAAGGACTCTGGAAACTGAAGCAGGGGGCCAAAAATAGGATGAAGTGAGAGAAAAAATGTGTTTATTTCAAAGTTGGTTATAATATTAAATTTTACTTAAAGAGAAAAAAATAAGTTTAAACAGGATATTTAACAGAAGTGTATGGAATATTTGAAGAAAATCTTTCTGGAAGTTTTTAAGGTTATTTTAAAATATGCATCAATCCTATCATTATCTGGTGTTGATTTTATAAGTCTCTTTCTGGCTGTACATCTTTCACTGCACTTTCAGACCAAATTCTGCCCTCTTTGGCCCAGGTTGGGGAGTTTTTTGTTTGGACAGAAGTAGCATCAAGTCACTACTATTTGTAGCATTTATGGTCTCCAGTCACAGATAATCATCAAACTTAAATTATAAAATTGTTTCAACTGAGATAACATTTGACACTGATTTGTCTAGATTAACAAGCTTACCAGCTTCTTGGACATAATGTAAAAAAAAAATACATGAAGAAGGGAAAATATTAAGAATCAATGTTGTTTTTGTTTCAGGAAATCATTGGTTTCAATTGTTGCAGTGTATTTTCAGTGGTTTTCAGAATTTTCCTGATTTTTGCACAGGTTCTACTTTGCTTTTCTCCCAGGACAACAAAAAGATCTGCTAAAACCTGAAGAGAAATGTCACATTTTGGAATTGGAGTGTGTAATGGTCACAGCATTTCCATCTAATTATGGTGAAGTTTAGTCCTTAACAGGGAAATTGTTAAATGAGCATTTGTAATGCTTACTGTTAGTGAGGGCTGATCCTCAAAAGTTAAGGAGTGGAGGTCACAGAATCCATAGAATCCCAGAATAGATTGGGTGGGAAGGGATCTTAAAGCCCATCCAGTGCCACCCCCTGCCATGGGCAGGGACACCT
>JAWWLV010000183.1:2524839-2536200 GCA_035041135.1 Platyrinchus mystaceus
CTGGATCCTTCTCTTCTCCAGGTGAACCCCCCCAGCTCTCCCAGCCTGGCTCCAGAGCAGAGGGGCTCCAGCCCTGGAGCATCTCCGTGGCCTCCTCTGGACTTGCTCCAACAGGTCAACATTTCTCACGTTGAGGAATGTTTAGTTTAATCTCCCTGACCTTGCAAAACTGTTGGAGAGCTCTTCTAATCAGACATGTGTGATCCATTTTTAGGTTTTAGCTGCAACAGTGTAGAGATTGTCCAGTTTTCAAACCCCTGTGCCTGAGGAGTCAGTAAATCTTCAGTTTCTTGATAAGTTGTCAAATCCTCTCTCGTTCTGTTTTGATCCTGGATGGAGGATATAAGTTTTTAATCACAGCCTGCCTTATTAGTGGTTGACCATTAAAACTGACTCTTTATAAGCACTGACTTCTGTTATGCTGAGATCAAGAACACAAACACAGGTTGGGGTGATGTGGGTGTTGATTCTCCCGCTGCCCATCAGGCAGAACCTAAATCCAACAAAAACATTTCATGTGCTCCACAAGCAACTTGCTAATTCCAGATGATGCATCAATAACAAAATCATGGCTGCCTTTTCTTAGAATTATGGTTATCTGTTTTGTCCTCAAAATATGCACATGGAGCAATTTCATCTGTGAGAACTTGGGAAAATTATATTAATCATCATAACTGAGTACAGCTTCTTTCTCAGCATGAGTCATAAATATCTTTAAGCATTAAACCTCTTTACAATAACATTAATTTAATCTATAAGAGGACACTGCGTGCAATAAATTCCATTTACAAATCTGAGTGGGCAATGAAGAGAAAGCTGTAGCTCACTTTTTAGAGATTTTTTTTTTCTATATTAAAGATCAGGAAACAATGCCCCAAAAATAAGTTTCCCTCAGGCCGAAATGCACCGGACTAGGAAGGAAAACAGAGCTTCCTGATTGATTTGCCCCTGTGCCATTGCTTAGTTTGCTGCCAGTCAGGAGCTTATATAGCTTAAAAGATTGTTATTGATTGTTCAATTTGGTGTTCATATATTTAAATTTTATTCAGGTTAGAGTGATGTTGAAAATTGGGGTCCACATGCTAGATTGCCAGCACAGTGGTTGACAACACAAATGTTAAAATACAATAATCCTTGTTGTATAAAATGGCCATTGACAGTCTAATTTCCATTTTGTGGTTTATGGCCTCTACTGAATATCTGATAATGTAATTATGCTTCAGTAAAGAATGAATCCTCTCTGGTAAACTGAGCTGTGTATGCAATGCCAATGTGAATTAAATAAAGTGACATCAAAGCTCAGTCAGGGCTTATTTTAGGAGCACATTTTTAAACATTTACTATGGTTTGTTCTACAGTAATGCCAGGGAGCAGATTTATGGCTGTTAGCATATTCATGTTGAAGAAATGTGTTACTTCATTCTTTATTTTAGCCCAGGAGAGCAAACAAAACATCTCCCATAAAAGTGAGTGCTGCTCTGTGGCTTAGGTATGAAAGTTTCCCGAGGATGCCACCACCAACCTCCCTGAGCAGCACGGAAAGGGAAGTGGCAGCTGCGCAGCGAGGAAATTAAAATGTAAAGGAAACCACCCCCAAATTATTTGCACTCCCCACAAACGAGACAACATTTGTTTCTTGGCAATAAGTCCGTGATCAGCTTTTCTGCTTGGGTCTTTTGCTGCTGGGTTTTCTAAACGTATAGGAATATACAATATGATCCTACGCTTAAAGAATTTCCTCCTTTTAAATTCCAGTTGTCAAGTTCTGTTATGCTGTTTATAATGCAGTGAATTATGGTCTGTCCCATCCCATTCCCTGCTAGCATAATGCAACTTAACATCAGGCCACATAACAGAATATGACAGTTAAAATTTCGAAGTACCCTCATTGTATTTGTGAATTGAATACTCAACTGTGTGATTTAAAGATGGACTGGCATCTTGACTCCAGAAACAAGTAATGTTACTTGAATGCATTTTTTTCCCCCTAATATGTTTGCATTGCTGTTTTGACCTTCTTCCCAACAGGAAAAAAAATAACCCTAAGCAACTGGCATGTATTGACGTGGAGGTATTGAAAAGTTAGCGTGATGCTGTTTAGAGGAACTTCTGAAATCATGAATTTGATGAGATAGACTGATTCACAGTGTCACTTTATCATGTAAGCAGCAGGGAGAGAACCAAGCCTCACATGTGGATTTTAAATGTCCCAAAGCATTAGGATTAAAATGTGGGGCCTGGTTCCACCCGCCATAAAGGGAGGTGTCAAATCACATCATGGTTTGTCTTTCATTTCCAGTCTCACAGAGATCAGCTCCGTAGAACTTGTATTTACAGCGGTTTGGCAGATTCTTTAGGACCTGTCAATGATTCAGGAGTCAAAGGTCAGCCCCTCCATCTCACCTGCTCTTTTCTGATGGTCAAAACTGTTGAGCAATAGGGAAACCTCTTGACTTTTCCTCATGCTTGTACGGATATAAATAATTTCCTGTTGCACCTCAATTCCCTGTCTGCTTTTCCTCTCAATCTGCTTTGCTTTCAGTGGGTCCATATCCAGAAGCCCACCTGCTTCACCCTCCAGCAAGAGCAGCCCCAGGAGGCTCTGGAAGAGAGGAGCAGCTTCCCCAACTCATTGGAGAAAAGCAGATACACGAAATAGGATCAGATACGGGCACAAATGTGTTAAACACAGCATAATCCTGCATGACCATCCCTGGGCTGGCTCTTTCCTGTCTAAGGTGAAACACAAATTTGACTCCTGGGCTAAATCATCTCAAGGATATGTCTCTGAAGGAGGTGAAGGCAGCACAGGAGGTTGGTTGTGAAACAATTCCTGTTGTAAACTATCCATGTCCATATAGAGATTGTTATTTATATTATTTACTTTTTATTTGTTTTAATGCCTTGCTGTAGGAGTGACTCTCCTATGTTACACTTGGGTTATCAGCTTCTGATGTAAGAATCATCATAGAATCATAAAATTCTAGAATGCTTTGTCTTGTAAGGGAACTTAAATCTCATCACTTCCCAAAGCCCTGCCATGGGCAGAGACACCTTCCACTAGCCCAGGTTGCTCCAAGCCCCATCCAACCTGGCCTTGGACACTTCCAGGGATCCAGGGGCAGCCACAGCTTCTCTGGGCAACCTGTGCCAGGGCCTCACCACTCTCACAGGGAAGGATTTTTGCCTGATCTCCAATCTAACCCTGCCCTCTTTCAGATGAGAAGAGAGAGGGTTTAAAAAGAGCCCATCTGAATGCAGATAGATTGCAGACAGTGTGGGCAGCCAATGAGACAGTATTAGTCAGCATGTTAGTGGTTTAATCACTGTTATAAGCATTACAAATATTAGTTATTATTATTTATTACTTATGCAACACCCACACACTGTGCAAGACATTTAACAAACCACATAAAAGGCAGGGCTGCACCACAGAGAGATTGCTGGCTGGATTTTAGGTGTGATAGATTGCTATTAGCTCCTTGTTTGTGTTCCTTTGTGCTGAAAAAATTCCTAAAGGTCCCAACCAAGGAGACCTCAGCTATGCTTGGCACTGTTCAAACACACCATTAAAGAAAATGGTCTCTAGATAGAGAAAAATCACAGATTTATTTATATGGTGATGTCAGGATCTGCCCACAGAGCATCTTGCAAGAGTTTCTGTGCTGGTGAAAGCAATAATAGAGATGAAACTACGTCAGGTTAAAAGTGTTTGTGAAGCCTTTAGGTGTTCTCACCCAGGGGCTGGTTTTTTGCCCCACAAATGCAAAGTTTCTGCTCTAAGTGCTTTGAAGTCCTGGCTCTGTGTGCAAGGATTTTGGGATGTCACCTTTGCATGATGTACATGTACCATCAGCAGCCTCTAAAATCCCAATTTAGATATAAAGCTGAGGTAAAATACAGATATAAAATATAGATATAGATATATAGACATAATATAGATATAAATCTGTAGTAAAACTTCTTTCATGAGGCCAGACACTCACATAAGATGTAGCTGGAGGTCTCAGTATCTTAACACTGGCTTTTTTTGTGCAATTCTGGTTCATTTCTTTGCTCTTGTTCTGTCCACTGGCTCTTTGCAATAATTTCTCCAAGGCACTGGTGCTGCTTGTCCTATTTCTTCACACTGTGTGTTCTACCTGCCTGGTTAAAATCTCTTCCCAAGCAGGGTTATCCATTAAAACTTGTACCTTCTTCTGGATGTTGGGCTTTTCCTTGAGTTGTTTGTCACAGCATGTGTGTTCCTATGTGTTATTTGATTTCAGTCTCTCACTTCCACTACTGCAACATTTTCACCTCACACCATCCTTGTCAGTCATAATGTTCCCAAATCTATTGACAACACCCTCCATGTTTCACCCTGGCCTTGTTTCTTTTTTTTCCCCCCTTTTTAGGGATTAATTAGGAATGTTTGTCTCTGGACACAACCATAATTTAATCAGCATCCAGGATGCACTCAGAACCTCAGGACTGGGGAGAAGAATTGGCCCTTAATCTTGGATCTCTCACTGCTCTGCTGTGATTTCACATTATTTTGTCCCTCCTGTTTTTTGAAGTATCAATCTTCCTTTTCCATAACACTTCTTGAATATCTTTTCAGAGTTGGGTTGTTCTGTCTCAATATTAAAAACATCCACAAGCTGAGAATCAGCTTTTGTCACGAAAAATATATGTATATATACATAGAAAGAGTTACATTTGTTTTTTGCTGGCGCCCCTTGCTTGGAGAGAGATTGAAACACTCCTTAAATCTTTTCCAGCTGTCCTCCAGATATCCAGCATCTAAACTTGAGGGCTTTTAATTACTCTGCTCTCCCCTCTCTAATGTTTTTGTGCCCTTTGAGGCTGATTTATCACCTAGACCTGCATCCCTGGGCTCTGCTGGGGTTTGGGGGGCTCCACCCAGGCATGATGAGCTGATTTAAGCCAGGCTTGCTCCGAGTTGGTTTCCCACACACCACTTGGTCTCCTTTGAAGAAAATTAGCACAGCAAAAGTGTCAGGTGGCAAGGGATGGGGCAGTGATAACTAGAGGAACATGAGGTTAGACAGATGGGCTGTGGGGAACACGTAGATCTGATTTTGTTCTAATGGTCTTTAAAATTATATCTCGGTTTTGTATCTGCTTTTTTAAATTTTTGATCTATTTAATTTTACATTATTTGAAATTCTTCTGGACAGGGATATCCAATATCTTAATATTTAAAGAATGAATGAGTTTGAAAAAGTTTGTGCTGCAGGCTGCCAGGGGAAGTGGTGGAGCCACCATCCCTGGAAGTGTTCAGAAAACCAAGTAGATGTGGCACTTTGCAACATGGTCTAATAGCCATGGTTGAACTTGGTGATCTTCAAGGTCTTTTCCAACCTCGATAATTCTATGATTCTGTAAGAAGCTACATTTTTTTTCCTTCATATTTTTCTCCTTTTCCTTTCTTTTCCTCCCTGTCAGGGTCTTGTTTTCTTCACTGACTCTGCAGAGGAGAGCATGGACCTTACAGGTGAAGATCTTCCAGCTGCTGCCCTAAATAATCAGAATAATATTTTTAAAATTGCATTTGAATTACATTTAAGTCCTTAATCAAAGTTGTGTTATTGGGAGATGAGGACCACTGGATTTGGGCTTTTCAGGGGGTGTAACCTGTGCCAGCTTTGTCAGCACAGGTAACTTGTACTCACATCTCTTCCCAGATATGAGCACCCCAAAAAGGCTCTTAGAGAAATAGAAGCATCAGTTTAAATTCCCGTTTTAACTGTTTGTCATATAAATTCAGTTTTTAGATAATCCCTCAGTGCAATAATTCCTTATTATGCATATGGAAAAGCATCTATTAAAGGCGTTTTTAACTTTCTGGGTAGAGTTTCTTTATCTGTATTTTACAGTACAGTGAAAAGTAATTAATTCATTCCTAGACATATAACATATGGATAATTTTTATGGATTTATGGCACATTTTAGGGGATGTGAAAATGCTGCAATTATTTTAAAAGTAATGCAATACAAATTCAGGGTTGGTTCATAGATTTATGGCTGGATTATATTTTCCACAGTCAACTGCCAAACATGGAGTAGATAAAATCTAAATTTCTTTTTATCCACTTTACCTCTTTTATCCCATCTCTGGTTTATATTGTCGCGTAACTACAAATAAATATACTGGATTTGTCTTATTTATAAATTGGCAATTTGGTTGAATGTATTAACCCTCAGAAAAGAGTTCACAGTGTTTAATTAGTAAAGAAAAACATACTGTACACAGAATGTCAGCAGAAATCACAGTAATAATCTATCTTTCAAAACACTATTAATTACAGTTGATATTTAACCATACATTTCTTTAAAAAAGACCCTAAAACAGAGGTGGACTCTCAGCTATTGACTTGAACCTATGAGGAAACTCAGGTCTGAATAGAACTTCCAGTCTGTGGAGGCAGAGTGGTATTTATTCTGTGGGTAATACTTAATCTGTGGTTTAATTTTATTTTTGGGGGCTAGGAACTAACTCTGACACAAGGTTTTTTCTGCTCATCTCATATCTCTAAGCCTTCCTTGATTAACAGGGTACATTTTATGAACAGTTGACACCCAGAAAGTTATTTCTTTTCATAAACTTGTAGAACCACGGACTGGTTTGGGTTGGAAGGGACCTTAAAGCCCATCTCGTTCCATCCCCTGCCGTGGGGCAGGGGCACATTTCACTAGTCCAGGTTGCTACAGCCTGGCCTTGAACACTTCCAGGGATGGGTTGTCAACAACTTCTCTGGGCAGTCTGCTGAAATCACTGAAATATGGACTCAAACCCTTGTGTAAATGTAGGGAATTGACTCGACCACGTAATTCTTGAAGAATCGCCCCATCATCCCTCATTAACAGCCCGGTACAAATCTAAGCCTTTGAGATTTATTTTCTCCTACTTTGAAGGCAAGTAACTTTACTGACATATTGATGTGCTAACTGTGAATAGAATATCTCATTCTGTGTGAAGGATAGTTCCCCTGATCCATTAAATAAATACTCCATGCTGGGAAAAGAAGGGTGTTAGAGCGATATGCAACAACCACCGTCGCTGGGCACAGATTTATGGTGGAAGGGAGTAAAAGGAAGTGATATGACTGGGAAAGGAGGAATAAAATGACACTTATGGGCACTAAATCCTCCAGTATTGAAAAAATATAAGCAATTTGTGTTTAGAATACACACTATTTACTAGAAATGGACTTGCATCGATAAATCAACCGTTTCTGAGGTTGACACCGAAATGTAGCGTTTCTGCCAAGTCACAAGCTGAGAATTTGGTTGTGTTCTGGTTGGATTTGAGAACTGTCAGCTTTGCCATGTTGCTTGGTGTTTTGCCCCTATCCCTACTGCCTTGGTTGTTGTGGATTTCTCACCAGCTTGGTGGCCCTGTGTTTAAAGCGATGGTTTTATGCTCTGTCCTTAGAACCAATGTGGTCACTTAAGTGGAGCCTGATGATCTTGGAGGAACTTGTTCATCAGAGTCTGCAAAGCATCTTGGGTGAGCAGCTCCTCACAGCCCTAATTTAACAGACTCTGAGGCTTATGTGCTGATGATTTCTGCTGGTAAAGTGTTATAATTGGATTATTGAAGTATTAGGTAAATTCAGTCGGATTTGCTGTTTGAAGTGGAAATACAAAAAAAAGCTGGGATGCTATTACTGCTTTGTCATACCTATTAACAACATATTCCAGTGTTGCAGCAACAACAGATTTGCTTTCAACTATTTAGACTTTCTGGTGTGGAAATTTTTATCGTTTAGGTGGGGAAGTTGGCAGATGACTGTGACCTCCACTGACCCCTCTGGGTCACTTTTAAAAGAGCACAACCTTACTACTTGGAAATTCCTCTGCAAACATGTCTGATGTGTTTCTTCTTAGAGCAGAAACATGTTGTAGCTAATCTTGGAGCAACAAAATGTTACAATCCAGTATGTTTTGGAAAACACAGAGTATCTGAATGTCCTTATGATTACAATCCTTAGTTGCCCAGGTAAAAGAATAAACCAAAAGCTTTCACTGTTATAAACTAACTCAACATATATAATGAGTAAAACCAAGCTTGTTTGTCTTTATAATTCTTTATTCTTTATTCTATTTTATTCAGAAGTCATTCATGTTGCAAGAGGGTTTGTTCTCAGCTCTGTGCCTCTTCCACTGGCATTAAGTTCCTAGAGGTGAAGAGCCTGATTGGGGGTGGAAATCAATATATAAAATAACTTAATACATTTTCAGCTGTTGAATTTTATGCAATCACAGAAACACAGCAGGGTTTGTTTGGAAAAGACCTTAAAGCTGATCTTTTTTCATGGGCAGGGACATCTTCCACTAGCCCAGATTGCTCCAAGCCCTGTCCAACCTGGCCTTGGACACTTCCAGGGATGGAGCAGCCACAGCTTCTCTGGGCAACCTGTGCCAGGGCCTCACCATCCTTATACTGTCAGGGTTTCTCCCAATATCCCATCTACCCCTTCCCACTGTCAGTTTGAAGCTATTGCCTCTTGTTCTGTTACTCCAGGCCCTCATCCAAAGTCCCTCTCCAGCTCTCTTGTAGACCTTCAGGTACTGAAAGGACCTGTAGGTCCTTTGTGTAGGTCACACTTTTATTTATCAAATACTGACTAAGTAATGACAATGCTTTTGAATGTGAACTCTGATCCTTACATTTTTCTTAATTTAGGGTAATTTTCGTGGCCAATCCAGCACTCAACAGGCATTTCCCAAAGCAGAAGCATCTCTGGATCACCTTTGGTCCCCTTGGCATTCTCTACCTTACAAACATCCTGAAATGTTGAGTATGTGGGAAATTTGCAGCTTTCCCCTCTTAATTCTTGCTTTCTGAATACTTTTGGAGAGAGTGACATCACTTTATAAGTATATACATACAGAAACACTGCATAGATTTATATTTTATATATATAAAGCTGGGAATTTCTTTTTTTCCCTGTCTTTCTTGTCTGGCACTGGTGGATGAACCGAGGCTTCTTTGAGGTCAGTAGCAAAAAGGAGGGAAGTCTCTGGGAATAAAAAATTCCTCCAGGTTAAGGGTCTGTTCCTTCCTATCACTTATTAATCATAATCTGTTTTGTTTCTGTTTCACTTTTGGTCACTGTAGTGTAAATACCTTCTCAAAAATCTGAAAGTAGAAGTCTAAGGTGGAAAAATTGCCACATGTATCAGGAGGGTCACGGAGAGCACCTGTAGGGAATGAAATTTCCTTTGTAAAGGAAAAAGGTCAAGATACTTTTACTTCACCTTGTGGGGGGACTCTTGATTTTTGCAAGAATTTCACTGGCTTGGAAAGAGCTTTTCAGCCTAACAAAGGCTGTTTTATTTATTTATTTGTTTGTTTATTCAATTATTTATTTATTGTTAAATGAATCATCAGTAAACTTGCTTTGGAAAAAAAATGCCTGTTTCTTGTTTCTGATAATTTCTCACTGTAGTTAATAATTTTAAAAGACACACATAGAGTCCACATGACACACCAGAGGTCTGCATAAGTTCTTTACCAAGTTATTTATTATTACTATTATTATTCTTTTTTTTTTTTCAAATTAAACATGTCCTAAAAAAAAGCCTCATTCTTTTTAATTCAAACTCTTAAAAAGATCCCAAAAAAAGTCTTTGGAGAGAACTTTCAGAGCCTTATTTTAGCCAGTGGTTGGTTTTCCCAGCTAAATTACAACGGCAGAACTGGCTTAGGATGGAAGTGCTGGCAGAGCTTGAACTCCAGCAAGGTTAGTGGGCATCACACTCATACCATAAATCTGGTGTGGGCACACAAAATCAAATTTAAACTAAAAATCATTCTACAAAGAATCTTAAAGGTACTTAAGGTTGACTGGAATTGTTGCATTATTAAAGTCCCAAAGCATTCTCAGAAATAATAAGGTGGAGAAACAAAAGAAAGTCAAATTATCTGAGTCAATTCCTGTACACCTGCCCTCCACATTTGAATAAAACTGACACCAGATTTCAGAGCTTGAAAATGAGGAATTAGAAAGTATCCAGATATCACTCAAATTGGCTATTAAAAGATTAGAGGCTTTTAAAAAAAAATTGATAGGACATCAGAATCAGACAAAATACATCCAAGAGAGCCAAAGGAAGTAAGGATGGAAATTGGAGACTTTATTAGAAGTTTCAGATCCTTGAAGACTGGTGAAATCTAATAAAGGAATTATTTAAAAGTGGTCCAGGGACGTATGGGGAAAGAACGTATCACTGGGATAAACTGTGGAGAGTGTCCTAGATAATATTTTAAGGAATCAAATGAAAGGTAGGCTGGGCCAAGCACTGCCTGATTAGAGAAAGCAAATTTAATTTGGGGAGGGGGGAGGGCAAGTCTTTGTGTGTGGGAGATATACTGGAATATACTTTATCCTTTATCTTTATTATTCCTGCTAGGATAGACAAAGCAATGCAAGAGACATCCTATACTTACATTTTCAGACATCCTTTGACAGGGTTTCCTAAAAGAGGTTAATGCTGAGAATGTGGAGCCACAGAATAAGTGCAAAGTTGAGTTTAATGGATTTAAAATTGACTTAAAAAACACAAAAAAAAGCGTGGCACCCCAGCAATCAGCAGAGCCTGGACCAGCCAGGAAGGTTAGTGGTGGGATATATCAGAAATTATCCTGGGTCCATGGAGGTTTATGTAAAAAAATTACAGGGTGCTGCATAATATTGAAAGCAAGTTTTCAAATTGTGTTGATTGCATTAAATTGCAGGGAAATATAACTGATGAGAAACAATGACATAAAGCTGCTTTATAAAATCATCTCCTTTTACTATCAGGGTTTGAAATGACAGGACAGAGTCCTCTGTGCAAGTGAAAATTGGCAGTTTTTGTGGTGCAAATGTTGCACCAAGGGAGAGGGAACAGACCTTGAGTTTTGTACTGAATGTTTTCAGGATATCAGATAACTCTCTGATTGAAATTCTAGAAAATTTTAATTGGAAATAAAATTTTCTAGTCCAACAGAAACAAAATACGTAGCGGGTTTAATACAGATAATTAACAGGTGAACTTGTGAGATTTGGCTGAAAAAAGAAAGGGAGACAGTCTGTGGAATTACTGCAGTTTATTCATTTATGAGCTCATTAATCTGTGATAGATCTGGGAAAATAATGAATTTTTTCTATTTCAGGTGAGGGTACAAAAATAGCAGAAACCTGAGAAGGGTCAAATTAAATAAGAATCAATAGGGAATTTTTGTCATAAAAGGAAAAAAAAAGATTAATAAAAATCGTTAAGAATTTTTAAGTTATTAAAACCTGAATTCAGCTGATATAGTTGATCAAGGTGAAATGTTTAGATTAGTTTTGAATTATTTAACAT
>JAWWLV010000183.1:2551425-2570726 GCA_035041135.1 Platyrinchus mystaceus
GTGGATCTCTAGAGGAGGAGGAGGAAGCGAGGACTTAGGAGTGGTTTAAAGTTATTTCACCAGCTTTTGATGGAGTTACTTTTCACGGGTGATTTTAAGAAGGGAATTGCAATTCTATTGCTTAAAATAAAGCAAGCTTTTCCTTCTAGAGAACTTGAAAAACCAAACAAAATATAAGCCCCCCAAACCATCTAAAATAGTATGATTTCCTGCTGAGCTGCTGACAATAAAAGGTTTGGATGTTTGCTACCATCTTTCAGCTGCCCCCCTCAAAATCTAGGGACCTTATTAAGGAAAAGGAAAAAAATACAATCCCTTTTGGGGCTGATAAACACATAACACAGAAGGAAAAGTAGAGAAGAATGGAGAACTTGTGCAAAGACAGAGCACAATAAATTCACCGGAGTCGGAATCTGAGGTCAGCAATAACATCCGTGTTATTTTAGAAGGTGTTTTACTGTGCTCTATCATTCTGAGAAAGAAAGCCTTATAACCACAGTTACTGCCCTATCAGAGCCTGCTTAAATAGTTTTTGAGATAGAGATCAACCATTTCAAAGCCTCATATATCCCACCAGGGTAGGTGCAGCACTACTTCTGTACTTTGTTTGGGCTTGGCAGGGATAAATGTCCATAAAAACATATATCAGGCAGTGTTTTTCCTTCCCTTCGTGCCCAAAACTGGTGTAGCTCGACTCAAACCCAAATGAACTCAGGCTTCAGACCAGTTTGCAGTGATTTGCATGATTACCACAAATAAGGGTGGTGGCAGGAGCATTCAAAAAGCCGTTTCCTTCATGTTGACAACACTTTATGATAAAATGACTGCCTTCACTTATAGCTCCTTCCTTCTGGGATAAGAAAATTGAATTTTTAGGATATATAACAAGCAACACATGTAGCATGAAATCATGGTGTTATAGGGCTGTACAAATAAAAGATGGGCTGAGGAGGAGACTCACGGCACTGCTGTTTTCTACCCTGAAAAGTCAAATTATTTAGAATTTTTTAAAGCAAACCGTACATTTAACACTACAGGAATATTCTCAAAATGCGCTTAATATTCAGCATTTGTAGAAAACTATTCAAAGCCAGTTTTTCTTTTATTTTTTTTTTTCCTCTCTGCATTTTCTCTTGCAGAGAATCTCTAATTGCTTAGACACCTTTGAAGTTCAAGATACGTCATTATCACTCACTGGCATAAAATGCGACAGAAAATCCTGCATTTAAAAACCCAAATGTTCGAAGTTTGAACTCATCCAAAGTTCTACAGTTAATCAAATTAGGAAAACAACCAGTATAAGAAAGGTCCATCAGGAAT
This sequence comes from Platyrinchus mystaceus, assembly GCA_035041135.1. Taxonomy (NCBI): domain Eukaryota; kingdom Metazoa; phylum Chordata; class Aves; order Passeriformes; family Tyrannidae; genus Platyrinchus; species Platyrinchus mystaceus. Next base: position 2,552,746 of record JAWWLV010000183.1, read on the forward strand.
ATTTTAATACAAGAGGTATTCTTTTATATTAGCTCTGCATCAAACCACATCTAAATTCTGTAACAAGTGTCAGGTTCCAGGGCTTTATTTCCATCTCAAAAGTACGTTTTTGTGTTTGTCTGGGGAGGTTTTGTAGGTTTATTTTTATTCTTTTTTAATCTTTTTTTTTTCCTGAAATCTAAAAGAGCGTATTCTGCAAAAGTAATGTCTTATTTATATGAAAACTATATTTTTGTTTTATTTTTAATATTTTCTGTACTCACATTTTCACTTCTCAGTGCGCTGCATGTTGTCACCTTTAGGTTCAGCACTGAGGAGAATGTGATGCTTCACAATTCATCCCATATTGTCTAGAAATGGGCAGACATCGGTCCCTGTGTGTGATGCACTTCACATTTTCAAGATTCTCTCTGTAAGAACCATAATTAAAAAATCCCAAACCTTTAAATTCTTGCATACAGAGACATTTGTCGTGGCAAATCCCAGATTGCAGCGCTGGGGTTGCGCCGGCTTCCGACATCACACGGAGCCTGAAACGTGCAGAAGGAGATGGGAAAGCCATAAGTATTCAGGGTGTTGTTTCTTAGTGTTATTTCTAATTTGATGTCTCTGTGCTGCTGAACAGAATCACAGCAGAAAATCCCCAAATTAACTGTTTATTGAGGCACCTGGTTCTGGGCAAAGAGTCTTCGGGAATTGCCTGACTTTTTAATGCAAAAACTTGGTTTTAAGGGTCTCTGATTGTCGTGATTTAGTGCCACACACTCCCTCTCATTCACCTTCTCTGGTTTCTCGAGATTTCTTTCTGGATTAAATTTAAGATATGCAGACCCCCTCTGGCCCTGTTGCTCCCTGAGTGCTCGAGGCAGCACAGGCAATACTGTTGAATTCAGGAGGGGAAGATTTTCCATTCCCAAATACTCCAGAGAAATGTAGTCTTTTGTCTATAGGTGGTGCTGAGTGAGCCTGGAAAAAGAGCTGCTTTTCCCATGGCTTTGTGGTCTCCACTCAGTGTTTCCCTGGGTGCTGTAGGACAAGCCCTTGGTCCCTGTAAGCACATCCATTTGGGAGTTTCTGTTTTTAGGGACTCCAAGACTTTACTGTAGGAGCAAATCTCAGCTGTCTGGTGCTGGGCTTCAGACCCCTTGAAGTTATTTATGGTTAAATATAAAGTTGTAAAGCAAAAGCAGTAGAATGGAATGGTCATGGGGACGATGCCAAGAGCTTTTCAGGGGGGAAACAAGAGTGTGGCATGGCCACGTCTCTCCTCTGGTTTGTTTAGGGCCAGGCTTTTCAGTTGTCCCTGAAGTTTTGCCCAGCATTTGGGGGCAGAAATTCAAATACATGAGTCCTTTTCACACTTTTCCACAAGGCTGTTTTGGGGGCATAGTGACCAAGGCACAGATCCAGTAATGGTTTGTATTATCCCTTTCCAATTTCGTATTTCTTATTTTCTATTCTGACCTTGGAAATGGTTAAATATGGTAAAATACAGACATCTTCTTAAGAACCATCCTGTAAAGCAAGAAAGGGTGAAACCAGAGCACTGGGTCTGATACAACAGTTGGATACAGCAGTTTTATGTCAGAAAACATTATAATAATTGTGGAATATACAGTTGCTGTGCTGACAAAAACAAAAAAGTGCTTTTCATCTAAACAAATTCATTTGATTTATTATGTTTTATACTTATGTTGTATTTAATATTTTCATCCCCCTCAAACACACTGTGGCTTTCCAAGAGTGTTGGAGAACTACAAGGCTGTGTTTTTGGCATTGGGGGTGACCTCATTATTAATCAGAAAACATCTGGGCAGGCAGAGCAGTGCATGTGTGTGTGAGTTCAGAGAGCTGGGGATGGATTAGCAGCCTTTGCATGCACAGACCACCAGATTGTGTGTATTGCTTGGAAAACACCCTGATGGGTTCTCATCTCCAGATTTCACAGGAATTTCTGTGGAAGTTCTTCATTTCCAGAAGTCTGTTCAGCTCAGGGCAAGGGGGAATGGCTTTAAATTGAAAGAGGGGAGGTTTAGATGAAAAATTAGGAAGAAATTCTTGGCTGTGAGGGTGGGGAGGCCCTGGCACAGGTTGCCCAGAGAAGCTGTGGCTGCCCCTGGATCCCTGGAAGTGTCCAAGGCCAAGTTGGATGGGGCTTGGAGCAACCTGGGCTAGTGGAAGGTGTCCCTGCCCATGACAGGGGGTGGAATGAGATGAGATTTTAAAGTCCTTTCAAACCCAAACCATTCTATGATTCTGTATCAGCTCATATCTCTGTGGGTGGAAGATGCTGGTTCCAGGCACAGGTAACTCATGTCAGTCACTTCCATGTGTTTACCAGCTCTGTGATTGCTCAGGGTTCATTTAGGAATTCTAGGAGCATCTCTCCTAAAGCATGAGTGTTTTCCCAGTGTTTTCAGTGTCTCAGTGTGTGCTCAGGTTGACACATCCTGCAGATGTATTAAACTTTCATATTGCATTTTCAGCAGAGACCCCACAATTTGCTCAGTACACATCAGTGGAGAAGATCTGTAATAAAAATCAGACAAGTGTACTTATTTTCCACAATATAGACACTACCCTACCATTATGCTTTTTACATTTAACAGTATAAACAACAATTTAGTTTGCCCTTAATGTCCTAAATATGCTTAGATCCATCATGGTCAAAATTGAAGGGCAAGGCAAAAGGACAAAAAGAAAAGATGTTAAATGTTCCACAGAAATAACCTAAAACACACTTCTGAGAGCATAAACACGTTGTTAAAAAATGAATAAGTAATAGCACAGGAAAGGGTGTGTATTTATGGTGTCATAACAGTGTGGAAACAAAGTCAGGCTGCCTCTGATGTTGTTTACCCATCAATGGAAAAAGATTCCTTTGTTCTGCAGGGTTTTCCCCCCTGTTTATACAAGAAGAGGAGAAACACCCTGTGGGCAGGGACACCTTCCACTAGCCCAGGCTGCTCCAAACCCCATCCAACCTGGCCTTGGACACTTCCAGGGATCCAGGGCCTCCCCACCCTCACAGTAAATGGTAAACAAGCCCCCCAAATAATAAATGATCAGGTTGAATCTAAGCAGCAGGATAGGCTGCAGACCAAAGCCAGCTGTGCTGGCACGAAGTACAGCAGGAAGGTGGGGATAGAGGTTTTGCTGTTGTCTTCTCCTTGATGCCCTGAGGAGAGGGATCCTTCAAGGCATCCTGTGGTGATGGACCAGGCTGCACAACTAGTGCTGTGCACAACCTCTGATTTCCCAGGCTGGATTGACGAGGGCTGGGGCTGCTGATTTGTTTGATTTTGATAGCTGTCACATCACTTTGTGATTAAGAGTTAAAAGAGATGGTGAATGACAAGAGGCAAATGCAGATTAAGCTGAGATCCGGGTGTAGGGGGATGTAGGAACATTGTGTGTCGTGCCTGGAAACACAACGTGTGGAGGGAGATATTCATCCTTGGGGTGTGGGGAGGTAAAAAAGGCAGCAGTGAGGGGAACTACTCTGGCTACAGGACATGCTCCCACTGGGCAATTTTAAATTCTGCCCCACTCAAGTAATACTTTCATAGAATCCCAGAATGGTTTGGGTTGGAAGGGACTTTAAAAACCATCTCGTTCCAATCTCCTGCCATAGCAGGGACACCTTCCACCAGAGCAGGTTCCTCAGAGCTCCACCCAACCCGGCCTTGGACACTTCCAAGGGTTGGGAGTGTTCATAAAGAACTGGCACGACTTAGGCAAATACCTAAATACTTACAAGTTTGGTTAAAGCTTATTTTTTGGGGTGTAATTTGCTTTGTTTCGAAGTAATTAACACTTTTCCATTTTATATTATTCTGAAACCTGAAGTCCAAATATGTGACCCATCTTTTGTGATATATAAATAAAAGTTCTTTAGATGGCAAAATATTTGCAATCTTGTCTCAGCTCAGAAGCCTCATAGGCTGCACTGAGGTTGTACAGCCATTTTGTCTAATTCTGAGGGATCAAAATATGCTAATGATGTCAGCAAAAATGTTTTCTCCTACCTTTATATACAGCTTTTTGATATAATGCAGGACTATGAGTATATTTTATAGTATTTTTTCATAAAGGGTTTGAACTTTGTATAGTCAACCTATCAAAAATGTATAAATTATCCTAGAAAAAAAAAACCCCTGCATCATTTTTTTCTCTGGGAAGTGGAGCAGTTAATATTCAACATGAAATGTCTAATCTTTAAATACATTATAATCTAACTGCTTAGGATAATTTTTGCTTTAATACCTTAAGAGTCTGCAAAGCCTGAAGGATGGGATTATTAAAATGGAATTTTAATGTCAAAATTATCAGAGAAGAGAACATATTGCTAGTGTTCATAAAAAAATGTATTCAATTTTTGTTTGATTTGTTCAAATAAGAGATGAGAATATATTTGATTATAGCTAGTAAGTATTCTGAAAGTTGATCAGATGACTGCAGGTCATTGCAGCATAAGTGCTGTCAACTATGGGGATTAGTATATTTAAGAGTCTGGAATATGTGGTAAAATATAAACATACCTGGACTAATGGCTGTTATCAGCCCCCAGAAAGATGTTGTGTAGGGAGAAGTTAAGGAATTAAAATCACACAGTGGCTACATGGACAGAGTTACCAACTGCCCAAAAGCATTAAAAACAAAACAAACAAAAAATACTAATATGTTTTACAGATATAAATAAAAATCACTATTTTGCTTAGAATCTGAGTTTTAAGTATTCCTCTTTGGCTCTCAGGAATATTGGGCTGGTGCCCAGAAGCAGAATCACAGAATGGTTTGGGTTGGAGAGGAACTTAAAGCTCATCTCGTTCCACCCCCTGCCATGGGCAGGGACACCTTCCACTAGCCCAGGTTGCTCCTGGTCATGTCCAACCTGGCCTGGGACACTTCCAGGGGTGGGGAAGCCACAGCTTCTTTGGACAACCTGTGCCAGGGCCTCCCCACCCTCACAGGGAAGAATTTCTTCCTAATATCTCATCTAAATCTCCTCTCTGTGAGTTTGAAACCATTCCGTGCTGTCCTGTCCCTGCAGGCTCCTCATACCCCTGACAATAAGCCAACTTCAGGTATTCCTGATCATGTGAATAATGAGCTCTGACAGGTAATAGGCCTAATTGAAACACCCCACCAACCTTCCCACTTGCCTTTCCCAATTTAATAAAAAAACTGGACAGCCAGCATCCCTGTGTCACTGTGGTCCTACTGGCAGATCCCTTCCCAGAACACAGACCTGTAAAATCTCTGAAGACCAGCATAGCTTGGTCAGCTGTTAGGTGGAAAACCATGTAAATCTTCCACAGATGACTGGAAAACACTTGGACTGTGATGGTCTTAGAGGTCTTTCCAATCTTAAGGGTTCTATGAGAACCAGGAGGTTGCAGGTCCAATAAACTACCCCAAGTTTTCCAACAAATGTCTGTCCAGGGACTGCCAGGAAAGCAACTAAAAGTGATGTAAATCAAGGACAAGAGGGGAGGATTCATATTGTGTAAATGTAGGTAAAAGGACTTTGGGATCAGATGTTTAAATCAAGTTTGGAAACCTGATTGAGTATAACTGTTGTGGTGACTTTTTTTCCTTCTCCTTGGAAGATCTGCCACGGTTTGTCTGGAATTACTGTGATATTGCACAAGCTAACGAGGCAAAAATTACGGTCAGAAAGTTGCCTGCTGTGTTCACAGGCTTCTCTGTGCTAAACTCTGGGATGTGGATGCAAATTTGGCATGCTTGGAAAATGGGAAGAAAAAGTAGGAAATCTGTTGTTTGCCCATAGGGAAGCAGCCAAGGGAAAATGGAAAAGCAGTGCTGGTTTAAAACCCTTACAAGAGGAAGGTGCTGCCACAGTGGTTTTGTTTTTATCTCAACAATACAACTGAACAAATACTTTGGAGGGAGAGTAAAAGATGATTTCAGAACCATTAATTAAGATATCAAAGTAACTTTCATAAATCCTTTTCTATTTGCATGGATGGTTGTGCACAGCTTTTGCTTTCATGGGAACATTCCGAGGAATTGACCGTATCACAGTCCATGTATTTAAACATTTGTACAAATAATTTTCTCCTTTTTTTTTTTTTTCCTATTTGTAAAAGTTGATTTTTTTTTCCTGGTCATAAAATAATTTATTTCTTTTCCCCTAAAGAATTTACATCATGAATAATACACCTAGGTCACTTGTCCAACCATTTTTCTTCTTACATTAGTAAGGATTTATTTGTATGAGGGGACAATCTATCTCCCAGTGAATAGTTGAATGCTGTAATAGAACAACAAAAAATATACAAATAACCCAGAGGTTGCAATATGTTTGTATAAAGTATTCAAACAATTTCAAATAACAACTGAACTTGTAAAAATCAACATCTGTTCATGGATTATTCATGAATCAAAATGGTAAAATTCCTTCTGTAAAAATAGCCTTCAATGAATAGTTTTTTGCTGGTTGCTGAGGAAATAAGGTTCTTGCAACCAAAATTTCAAGACTTTCATGCAGTTTAGATTCATTAACACTAAAATTATCCTCTAATATAAAAATTGCTGCAATAAGACAGTTAATACAAAATTCCAATTAGAAAAAAACAGCAACAGGATAATGTTGAACTGCCTGAATTCAGGTTATTGCGTGTGAATTTTCCACAAAATATATATTTGTGTTTGTCAGCTTGTTAAGGAGGATCATCCCTGTTGCAAAACTTTACTTTCTGTTTTAACAGATCCCCGCAGTGATGAGTTCATACATAAAGATTTAAAACTATTAATAGAAACTATGCTAAGAAATAAAAGCCTACAAGTGTTATTTTTTACCCAGCTGAGGGAGAGGTAGGAAGGTACCCTACGGTTTGACACACTGACACAAAAAAACACAGTAGGTATCATTTTCAGAACAATGCACATTTTTAATTTATGGATGTTCTTTTATAAACTTGTATATACAGTCACTCTTTTTTCTTTTTTTTTTTTTCCTCCAGTGCTACATAATTATAACTTGCAAAATGTAAATATTTATGAATTCACAGGATGTTCACTGGAAGAGAAGAATGTTATACTTGCAGATTTTTCTTGTACTTGCAGGATTCACATAATATTATTTGCCGTCGTGATGTACTGAAAAATGCAAAAAAATATAATATTCTACATTTGACTTTTCTGAAAAATACCATCTGGTGTTATTTTTTGAGAGTTGGAGATTAGCTCTGTAATTGCTTATAGTTAGAGATAGACATTACTACATTTATTGACAATTTTATTCTCTACAATAATCTTACATTCAAATAGTGACTTTGTTCCTGAAGGATGCCAAAGTGATTAAACTGATATTCCAACTCCTTGGATCACATCACCCACCACTGAAACGGAGCCATCCCTGGGGTGAAATACTGCAGCTGTTTAACAGCACTGCAGAACAGCTTTGCAAAGGAGGAATACCTTTATTCCAGTGAAAATGGGGACATTTAGGTGGGCAAAATAATCATCCAAATTGGTATTTGGCCACGATGTCAGTGCTCACGTGTGTACAGCCAGAAAAAAGTTATACTGAATCCTTAATATCCATAATTACTCAGGACCTTGGGGTGGCTGCTCATACTGCCCAAGTGAAGCCCCATCACTGTTCAAGTAAGATGGTGGTGGTGTAGAAAACATATCTTGGATTTTTCTCACCACTTGGATGTCAAACACCAACTCTCGTGAACTTTTCCTCATGTAAAAGAATTCTGCTGTGGAGTCTGTGCAGTTTTGGAGGCTATAAGCGGATCTAAGTTGCCTGTCACGTTATAAAAATGGAGATTGGAATATTTTAACTTTTCTCTGTCTGTCAGAAGTGTGTGGGAAAGAAGCTCAGCTTTCATGAAGTTCATGAAGATAATAGTCATGTCTTTCCTGTGTCGGCCACCTCGGCTTTCACATCTTTCAGGAGATAGTAATTGTGATCTGTGATCTGCTCACCCATCACATCCCCTTACTGGGCTGTTTGTTCTTCAGTTCAGTTGACGCAACCAAGCTGGACAAACATCCCAGGCAACATTTCCTTCCACAGGGTTCTGCTGAAACTCTCGACGCCGTTAAGACTTCCATCGTAACGTCGTCTGCTCGTGAGTTAAACGGACAGGGCTCGAAATGTGAGCTGTCAATCTCGGTGTAACAATACATTTAGCTCGAGCACGTTGAAGGAAAACAACTTGTCAAAGTTAAAAAGCAAGAAGCAGCTCTGGGGTAAGTCATCTGCCTCCACACTCTGTGCTGGTGGATGCCAGAAGTTGCTCCTCACCCACCGCTGCCAACCACAGTGTATTTTCGCACCACTCTTCTGTTTATCGTCTCCAGCGCTTGTTGATGTGCAATTACATCCAACCACGGGCACCAGGACTGCTCTGTCTCGTTATCCACTTGTCAGAGATGATCAAAATATCCTGCCTGTGGATTTCTCCAGCTCACGTGCAGCAAACCTTGCGCTGAGCTCTTCCTTGCTGGAACGTGTCACGTGGAGTGCTGCGACGTCCTCAGGAGATGGACAAATTCCCCTTTAACTATTTAAATATTTTCTAATTCCTCTTCTAGGTTTAAATGTCTTATTGAACAGAATCCTGATTACCTAAACTATGTGGGATTTTTTTAGAGTTCCCAGAAAAAAGTCACACTGTGTCACTATGAATAAATAGGGATGACATGGCAGGAAAATGTCCTCTCAATAGAGGTCTGGGAGTGTTGAAAAGTGCCAGAGAAACTTCCACTCTTGGCTTGGTTTAGATGACTGCAGAGTTTTCTGTGGGAAATGATCTGGTATTGAAGTTGGATGCTTTGGTTATGGGACTTGGTCTCGTGGCTTTTACAGTAAATATGCTTAATCAAACTTTTTAATCAAAGCTTTTTCACCCAGAAGTGAAAATTATCAAAACCTGAAAATCTGCAGGAAAGAATTATGGTAAATTTTCTGCTTTGCAAAAGGTTTGAGAAATGAAATTGAAAAAAAAAAAAAATCCCACTTTTATTTTTTTCTAAGTAAAATTTCTATTTTGGAAATGGGAAGCTGTGTGGTTTTCATCATTTGGGAAGTACAGCAGGTGTTGCCCATCTCCCATTTCATCTTTGGGATCATGGAAAGGATAATTGTTGAAAGCCACTGTTTGATCATATGTGATTATCAAGGTATATTTGAGTTAATCAGTTTAATTAAGGTAAAACACTTGAACCCCAGTGTAGAACTTGAGTTGAAAATGATTAGAACAAATAAATATATATATATAGATCAAGAATTAGAAACTATATAGCACTCAATTAACATGAACCATAGTGAAATATCTTGTGTGTAAGATGAAAAGCTGCTTCAGGTTTTAATATTTATGTATTTGTTTCTTCAGTGTAAAGTCAGATAATATGAGAAAGAAAACATTTCTGGTGTTTTCATTTGCAAAAAAAAGCAATTTTTATTTTAAAAAAAGTCTTGCAGAATGTGAATTTACTGTGTGATTTTTCTGATAATTGGTCACCAATATTTGTTTTCTATTTGGTGTGACAATATTTTCAGCTCATGGCTTCCTCAGGAAACAAAATAACTCCATAAACACAAAGACCTCAAACTTCCAAACAGTGATTTGAGAGCAGAAAATTGTAATATCTGAGGGAAAAAAAATGAAGAGCTCTCTGAGAATTTGGACCTATTGTTGCAGAGAGAGGCAGTTGTTGCAAGAATTTACAATTTTTGAGATTAAACTCTTCAAAGCATAATCAGGGTCAAACTCTTTTTGGTGATATTTAGGGGAAATATTTCAAATTTTTTGTTATGATGGCAGTGAACTCACCTAGGCCTAAATCATACTGGTATTTCAAAGCAAAATTCACTACTGAAAACATAATCTTTAATATTTTTTGTTAATTTTACTTATTTACTAATAAACACACGAAGACACAGAAGTGTAAGACACCATGACATGATACGGATGGAGGGGGGAATAACTAATATTTCATTCTGAGTAGGTTTTTTGCACTGGAAATTCTTCTTGGGCAGGAATTGAGAGTTCATGTCCTAAATCCCTGCTCAGTGCTTCGGGAAGATCCTGCAACACCAAGTGCTGAAAAGCAACTGTGGGGTAAAAGCACAACGGGAGCTTCCACATTTGGTGCAAAACTGGAATTAAAAGTTCCTTTTTTTGGCTTTTCTGTGGCAGAAATCAGACTGAGTGATTCCCTTCTCTTTGTTGCTGCTGTATTTGGTCGATCACAGTCTGGTCCTTGCTCTGTGCACAGGGGATTTTGTAGGAAGAAGTTTCACTGGTGGCTTCTGGAGACTCTGTGTCCCTGCTTGGCTTTGCAGAACATCTACAAAAATGACACTCCAGACTCTCTAAATTATAGTATTTAGCATCTATAATAATAAAATTAATATTTTCTAGAATTAAACCAAGGCAACTTATTTGTAATTTCTTTTTTCCTCTCATTTTTCTCTTCAGCTACTCTTGCTCCTTAATAATTATCGCTCAGATATTTATAAAAGGAGCATTTTATCCTGAAACTAGGATTTAGATAGAGCTGTACAACGTTTTTTTAGTCTGTTTTCTGACAATTAAAAAGAGGCTTTCTAATGTTTTCTTCACTATTACTTCAAAAGAATTCTTTGGAGTTCTAGAAGTTAAACATTAATTTCAGGGTAAAAGAAAGATGTCATTGCACTCAAAATAAAAGTTGTCATTTATGATGGGAGAGTGTTTTGGAAAGCTTTTCCCACATGCATTTGATTGATATTTTGAATTAGTTGACATTTGAAATTGGGGAGGGGGGGGAAAGAATCTTCCCACTTGATAAAGAAATTGTTTGTACTTTTTCGTGCTAAAAATAATAAATGAGAAAACCTTGAGGGAAATTTTGGGATCAGAACTGGATTTTGGGGATATGACATTGTCAAGCTACAGGTGGGACTGCCTGGATCTTTGTGCCACCAGTAGAAGACCAGGGTGACTATTAGGAGCCAGATTATGATATTTTGTGCTTATTTTATATATAATTATTGCTTTGGAATTGAACTATCAATATCCCACTGTGGATAAAATTATTCCCAATGAGCTGAGACACTCTGGTGAAATTTGAAGGGTGTTTTGGTCCTTTCAAATCTATTAATTTATCTTAATATTTTTCTCCCATAGTTGAAACATTTTAATCTGGAAATGAGGAACTAATGTAAGATACCTGTTATTTTAATATGTTACCAAAAGAAAATCTGGAAAAATGTTCTGCCCTGATAGAGAAATAAAGGTACTTTCCTTCTGTATTTTCTTAATGAAATTGCAAAAACATCCAGTGTTTAGCTTAGACTTGATCCTGCACAAATGTATTGAAAATCTATAGAATAATTTGATAAAAAAGGAAGAATGAATCACCTCTGGGAAAAAAAAAAACCAAACAACTCAGGAGCACTTTAAACAAATTGAATACTTGGAATATATGGAAAAATGAATTAATTTTATCATTTCACTAAAACATGGTGGGTTGGTTTTTAAAGGACAAAACTACAGTAATAAGAAAAAAATAAAATTAATATTGTCAGAAAAAAAAAAGCTCCAGAGATGCCCCCAGAAATTAAGCTTTGTTAAAAAAAGAAATATTCAAAATATTATTTATATCCTTGTGAAGGCATCTACTAAGATGTTATCTTAAGAGTTAATTTCTAAGGAAATAAAAAAAAAGGTAAAGGCAAACCTCAAGATGGCAAGTAGAAGTTTTAAAAGCTCTTAAAATTAACAAGTTATTGGGTCAAGAAAATATTTGTGTAATCAGGAAAATGGGAAATGTTTTGGGAAACTTTTGATAAGTTTCCTATAAGACTGAAAGATGCTTTTTTTATTTTGTTTTTTGTTTTCTATTGGCAACTTTGAAGTGAATTACATTGTCTTAGTCTGGATAAATGAGCAAATGATGCAATCAGAGTTAGAGAAATTGCCATTTGTGTGAAAAACTTTTGAATATAATCAACTTTATTTCATCTAAACCACGTTTGCTGCTTTGTTTCTGGTTCTTTTAAGGAAAAAGCACAAGTTTATATTATGTAGAGCCAAAAAGCAAATTACTTTGAAATGGGTAAAGGTCTGCACAGGGTTAGAGTCAGAGCAACAATTCCTTCTACAGGTGGTCAAGCAGAGTTGTAGAAATGTAAAATTGTAGAATGTTGAAATATTTTATTTAGATGACTGAGGGAGCCCTTAGACCTTCACTAAACACTCCTGACAACACAAACTAGAGCACAGAAGAAATTTTTCTCTGCCAGGCTTCCCTTGTGAGCACCTGCTCTAAGATGGAATCCCATCACTGAAATTTGGTGAAGATGCTTCCTTATGGTTTCTGATCAAAGTTCCTTTAGTGAAATGACACCTTTTGATATTAACGAGTTACATCATTTCCCAAAGCAGTGTTAAGTGAAGGGCTGGTCTCCATCTAAAACCAGGCAGAGCAGCATTTTCTGGGGGTGCTCTTTGGGACTAAAGGATTGTGAGGGTGGGGAGGCCCTGGCACAGATTGCCCAGAGACGCTGTGGCTGCCCCTGGATCCCTGGAAGTGTCCCAGGCCAGGTTGGAAGGGGCTTGGAGCAAGCTGGGCTAGTGGAAGGTGTCCCTGCCCATGGCAGGGGGGTGGAAGGAGACTGTTTGTAAGATCCCTTCCAACCAAACGCCATGATTAGTGTTTAAGATTTCACTACCTGCTCCATGTGAGTTCTCCCCATCTGGATCAGCTCCTAAAACTAAGAATCATAATTTTGATTAGTGTTTTTTTCACAGTGCTGGTTTTCAATGACACAGGTGAAGTGATCCTGCGGCAGAACCTGACACGACAGAGGTGGATGAAAGGACAATGGCTGTGAAACAGAGTTCTGCTCCTTCTGGATGTTCTCTGATTGTAAGTTTAAATCAGCCATGAAAGAGCATTCAAAGGCTGAGGTGAGCACAGGGAAGAAGCACAAAGTGAAATCCCAGCACACCTACAACTGACATTTATTCTTATGCAGGTTGAGTGATTGTTCACCTACACCGATTTTATTTCTGGATGTATTTGTAAAGATATGTTTGAGCTGAAAGGCAGCGTTGGCACAAAAAATGCAGAACAGATTTGAACAGACCATAAGCAAAGTAGAAATCTTTTAGCCATTTGAAAGATGAAGTTCTCAAATAATCTGCCTATAAAAGCAAAACCGTGGCTCTGAGGTGAACCAGCATCACTTTAGGAAAGGAGTTATAAACTGGCTATGACAGTCTGATGGGTTTGGGGAACCAGAAAACCCCTTTTGATCTTGCCACCTATGAAAAGAGGTTATAGATGAATTAAATAACATAACTATCTGATATGCTTATGGAGATCAGTGTTTGCATAAGTGTAAATGGAAACGTTGGGTGAAACATTTGTGCTTGGAAAGCTCATGCCATTATTAGTGCTGCTGGGGGTTCTTCCATGATTGGTTTGCTGCAGGTATAAACTAGCAGATTATAATATAGGTATAATCCAACCAGAAATTCAAGCATCTTTATCACCACAGTATCTGCACTAATTCGTGGGAAACTGCCTGGAAGCTCAGAATTATCCAGATTCAGTGTGTTTTGTTGCCTCAGGGTTACTAGTTCTGGTACTTCTCAGATCAGTGAAGGTGCTAGAAATGCTTAAGGGCTTTGTTATACTGGTGTTAGTTGCTAAACTGAAACCTAAATTCGAACTCTGAAGTGTTTTTCCTAATGCATTGTGCCACCACAAATCTGGACAGGGAGACTGTTGGCAGCTGAAATAAATAAATGTGTAGTAGAAAAGCAAGATGCTGATGCAGTTACCAAGTGTGCCTCTAGTTTAAATCTCCCTGTATAACCTGTGTGTACCTGCTGGGTAAGAATATTGCTGTCAACTCCAAAATGGAGAGGACTCTTTCTTTCCCTGCAGATGCACAGGGAATGGGGAATCTATAACTATCTGCTCCAGGTGGCAAATATCTTGTTACCTTGCTGTACCTCCACCTTTCTGCTAAGTCTTTTTAGTCTTTAAATACTTGTTGGCACTCCTTAGTGGTTAGAAATATACCCAGAGCTTGATTTGATAACACAGTGTGAGTGTTTCAGAATCTGGGTGTAAATGGCTTTTCTATACTTTCTGTTTAAGCAAGGAACTTGGATTTGATTGCTCAGCTCTTTTAGTAAATATGGAAATAGTTTTACCTCAAAGGAAGGTTAGAGAGGGACTTTTTTCACAGGGGTATTTAGTGACAGGACAAGGGGAAAAATGGCCTCATGCTGAAGGAGGGTGTGTTCAGAGTAGATGTTGGGAAGAAATTCTTCCCTGTGAGGGTGGGCAGGCCCTGGCACAGGTTGCCCAGAGAAGCTGTGGCTGCCCTTGAATCCCTGGAAGTGTCCAAGGCCAGGTTGGATGGGGCTTGGAGCAACCTGGGCTAGTGGAAGGTGTCCCTGCCCATGGCAGGGTGTGGAACTGGATGGGCTTTAAGGTCCCTTCCAACCCAAACCATTCCATGTTTCTCTGATTCATTCCCTGATATCTGCACTGTTGGGTCAGTGAAGCTGAACCCGTGGCTGGGCAGAGCTCAGTGCTTTCCTGTTTGTGGAGGAGCCTGCCTAGGGTGGACTTTATGGGAAAACTGAGTGATGTAAAATATTTGGTTTTCATATTTTGACTTCCTTTGCATTTTACCACCACCCAAGACAAAGGCTCCCTACTGGGGTCTTAAAATCAGAACAGTGGAATGCAATAAATTAGTACAAGAAAAGGTGAAGTTTGATTATAATCACATTTTTCAATGTTCTCTCTCACTGTCACTTATGCTGTTCCATTGAATTTTTTCATACATCAATAGGATGTCTTGGAAAATATTTAAAGTGTATCAGACTATGGAGGCTCTTCAGAAGCACTGATGTAGCAGTTGTAGGTATACACATATAAAACCAATAAGATCCACAATCATCCACCATGGGAACTGTTTATATCCGTAATTGTGGAACATCCTCATTTCAGTGGGACTTCACTTGGTTTTCTCACTGCACCAGGATCAGCTAAACTGCATATCTGTTTAACTCATTATTTGTATCATTGCATACAGTTGGCTTTACTCACACAGTGTTGGCTTTGAAAGCAAAAATCCAGCCCAGTATCACCGAGTTCCCGTGTGTGGCTAAAGGAATTACTTATTCTGCCTTTGGAGAATGTAAAACTATAGTTGTATAAAATCACCTAGCTGTTCTTTACCCTGAGTTGCATTTTATTACCAATTTCAGATATAGCCATGAGGTAACAGCTAAAAAGGTCACAGTGCAAATACATGTGCAGAATTTAAACGAGGACTTATTCTTTCTCCAATAAACACACACCGGATGCAAAGGAGGAATTGGAACCTTTTCAGAAGGCAGCTTGGGCCAATCCGTCCCTCATCAGGGACCATTTCAAAGATTAGTTTCTGATGTCCATAGAAGCATATTGTGTGAGCCTGGTTTCAGACAATGTGCTGTTCCTGTGCTCTGCCATCTCCTCCCGAGGTGTTCCGGCTGCATGGCTCCGATTGCTGGATTTTGCAGCGTCCTGTGAGAGCTGCGAAACCTCAGCAGCTCGAGCCCCACTGGCTGCCTCTGTAAAGTGAGCCTGGAAAGCCTGATTTCCTTCTGGGAAAGGAAACCTATCTGAATATTGCCCAGATTTCAAACGACCTGCCCCACCACTAAACCGAGATTCAAAGGAAAGAGGGAAAGGGGAACGTTCCCAGCAGTGAAACCTCAGGTGATCTGGTTTCTATTCTCAGCTCCGACACTTGCTTTTATTTTGTCAGCCTTGATAAGTCATTTAGCTGTGCCTTTTCCCTCATCTTTATAACAGGGGGTAACAGGAGCATTGTAAAGCCAGAATCAATATTGCTGGTAAATCACTGAGGGTCACACGGACACAGAAGACCCACACAAGTGAGTATGTGCTGTTTAAGACCTGAAAGACCAGGCAGTTAAACCCTCTGCTTTGTTGAGCCATGTCCTTAGCCCAGAGCCAGAGGATTGGGACAGAGAGCAATCATCAGCACATGAGATTTGCTTTAATAAAGCCCTTTTTGAGGGAGTCATACTAAACAGGGATGGGGAAGAAGGTCTTCCCACCCTGATAGGATTCATAATCTTCCTGGCCAGTGAGTGTGACATGACAGGGGATACTCCCAAAAGGCTGTCAGCACAATATGGTTTCTCAATAAATATTAACAAGAATTAGCTGGAAAAGAGGTGAGAAAAATCTCACTTTCCTCCCCCTCCTGTTTTTGAGTTCAGTAGCTTGGGAATGTTTGGCTGAGACTGTCAGTGTTGAGGAGATGAGGCAGAAAACCCTCAGAGCTGCATATTCATAGAATCACAGAATTGTTTAGGCTGGAAAATCCCTCTAGAACCAAGCCCAACTATCCTCCCAGCACTGCCAAGGCCACCACTAAACCATGTCCCCAAGTGCCACATCCACACATCTTTAAATCTGTCCAGGGTTGGTGATGCCACCACTGCCCTGGACAGCTGTGCCAGGGCTTGACAGCCATCTGGGTGAAAAAATGTCTCTAATATCCAACCTAAACCTTTCCTAATGGAACTTGGTGACATCCAGTCTTGCCCTAGAGTTTGCTACTTGGGAGAAGAGTTTAGCTCTTACAGCAGCTCAAATGCTCTGGAGGGAACAAGTTGGTTGTGGATCTTCGTCAGTCCTCAGTGGCCAATTCAAAGTCCATGAGGGAACGGTTTAAAGCCAAGACTATAGAATAGAACAAACCTAAGACTACAGTCCAGTTCAACTGTCTGACCACTTCAGGGCTGCCCAAGAATTAAAGCAGATTAGGGCACCGTCCAAGCATCTCTTAAACACTGACTGACACGGAACATCTTTAAGATCTTTCTCAAACTTCCTTTAAGTTTGACTTAGAGATTAATTTCCAACAGCCCAGACCTGTGGATGTGAGAGTCTCTGTTTTATAAGCTGTCTGTTTGAGTTTCTCCAAGCTGAGTGACTGCATTATTGGTGTCACTCCTGATTACATTTGCATGTTGGTTTAAACGTAACACTACATGCCAGAGCTTCCTAACTGGATGTGATGCAGCATCAAAGTGATGTTTCATGCTCTGGGAACTTTAAAAACTCATTGAAGGGAGAAAAGTGAGATGCCTATGGGAGGAATGACATAAATTTGGGCTTGATTCTACACTTATCAAGGTAAATAGTAAAACATATGTTGACTGAGTTTGGAGCAAGATGGGCCTGTAATGACTCTGACAGGGTAGGTGGTGTCTTGGGATTTGTCAGTCCTGAACTTCTGAGGAGTGGGATGTCCTTCCACTGTTTTTTAGAATTCCCCCTTTCTTGTAAATACATAGTGGAATAATAACTGCTGGTGTTTTATTTATAAAAATGCTGGTGAAGGTATTTATTATAAATGAAATTAATTTTGAATTAGCCTCTTTTTCTGTTCAGGAATGATTTTTGCAAACAATTCTCTGTTCTTATTATTCACTGTATAACGTGGAAGGACACAGCTCATGTCTCCTCTGTCTCCCCTTGCCACTGTTTCTCTGAATCCTTCCAAGTAAGGATAGAATATTTGGGAGCCAATTGCATAAATACTCTTGAATCCACTTATCTTTTCCAGACTGCATTTCTGAAGGCCTGGAAGAGTCTGTAGAATTTATGGAGTGATGGTAAACACAGGTTGGGTCAAGCTCTGCTACTGCCTATAGGCAGAGTGGGTTATTTCCCCAAAATATCTTGGGCTGATGGGCCAAATAAAGGACACTCTACACCTCCATTCTCAATCCAAAATGTGCAATAAACCCATCAGATTTTGTATGACCTTTGTGAAAGCAAAGCTTGTAAAGCTATCCAATATTTTACCTTATAGAAAACCCTAGAATATTACATTTTTCCTGTGTTAGAGTTGAGTGGACTGCAGCAGATAAGATTTGAGGATGTGAGAATATAAACCA
>JAWWLV010000183.1:2581709-2596200 GCA_035041135.1 Platyrinchus mystaceus
TCACGAGCTGAAAGAAAGTCTGAGAACTGAGGGAACAGGACAGCTGAGACACTGTCACCACCCCAGACACCTCACTAAGCTGGATAATTTGTCCATCACGAGACAAGTCCTACTTAGGGAGAGGATTAGTGTGGTTAATGCTACAGACACCACTCACTGAAACGTCTGTGTAATCACTGCATTGTTTTTCCCCTCCCTTCAGCAAGGTACCAGCTCTCCCTGTGCTGCCCTCACAGCAGTGTCTGTGCCCACCAAATCCTACAAAAACCGATCCTAAACCAGGAGAGATGCACAGAAGCAAACACACCCCCCCCAACTGTTTCACAGTGTCAATAACAGTGAGCACCACACTGATTTCATACCAATTTCTTTAATGATTTTTGTTAGAAAAGGAGATTTATTTCCTTTTATATATATCTTTTAATACCTGAAAGACATTTGCCTGCTTGTTTTTTGGCACTGGTGAGGCCACAGCTCGAGTGCTGTGCCCAGTTCTGGACCCCTCAATTTTTGGAAGGATATTGAGGTGCTGGAGCGTGTCCAGAGAAGGGCAGCAAGGCTGGTGGAGGGATTGGATCACAAGTGCTGTGAGGAGCAGCTGAGGGAGCTGGGGTTGTTGAGCCTGGAGAAGAGGAGGCTCAGGGGAGACCTCATCACTCTCTACAATTCCTTGAAAGGAGTGGTGAGCCCTTCTCCCAGGAACCAGCAGTAGGACAAGAGGGCACAGTCTCCAGCTGTGCCAGGGGAGGTTTAGGTTGGACATCAGGAAGAAGTTCTTTACAGAGAGTGATCAGATACTGGAATAGGCTGCCCAGGGAGGGGGTGGAGTGACATCCCTGGAGGTGTTTAAGCAGAGACTGGATGTGGCATCAGTGCCATGGGCTGGGTGACAAGGTGGGGTTGGGTCATGGGTTGGAGTTGATGATTTCAGAGGTCTTTTCCAACCTGGTTGATTCTGTGATTTATCTGTCTAACCTACACATGAGTCTGTGCTGCAGTGGAAAGCTCTCCTTCCACCTCAGTGTTCCAGGAAGAGTCCTAATTTTTATGTCAATGGCCTTTGTTGTGTTATACCCAGGATAACCCTGGCACTGCATTCTCTTTATCTGGTTTCCAGCAATATGTCCATCAGTAATAGCTCCAAATCTCCTTTTTCACCACACCATGAAGAAAACCCATTGGTTTAAGAAAATAGATGTACATTTCTGATGTTCAGGAGTTGTGCTTTTGAGAAACACCTTGAGTTAATAGTATGCTGTACATAACCACTCATTCTTATTCTGTTTGAGTGAGTCTTTGTTCCCTGAGTTTGCCATGGGCATTCTGGTGTTTCAACTTTATCTCTGACATATCACTAAGATCATGTTCTTTTGCTGCCAGGTTTAAAAAAAACCCCAACCAACCAGCAACCCACAAACCAAAAGCAGAAAACCCCCTTAACATGTGTAACCCCCTCCTCTGCTTTAACATAAACATGTGAGTTACATTTTAATTTCCATTGAGAGTTTTGCCAGTGCTGGGACTGTGACATTTTAGTAGATTAAATATGTTTTGTTCACTTAACTATGTACACACACTACTGCATAGTCTTAACTTTTCAACTAAAGAAAAAAAAATAGCAAATATGTTGGGTTTTCACTGTTTCCTGGATGCCACTTAATGCTCATAGTTTTCTCCTTAGATTTCTCTTGCATTCTTTTAGATCTCTTTGAAGTGAGTGGAATGGTTTTAATGTTGACCTAAACTGAATCGGTTACAGGAGATAAGAAAAACATTTTAATATAAATAGTGCATAGACAGAGATGATAAAGACAATTTCAGGCATATAGAAAAGGCAGACAAGGAAACTGAAATCAAGCAATTTCTGCTTGGGTCTGGTAGATGACTGATTTCACACGCTTTTCAGCAGTGGAATGTGGATGTTCATGAAAACTTGATCAAGAGCCATATCCAAAAGAGCATTTGCATATCTGAAATAGAGTGTACAAAGATTTTAAAGGCCTACATCCAAGATTGTCATCCAAAACTGCCTTTGTTCAGACACACTTAAGCCTGAAAGCGCCGCTGAACTTCAGCGCTCCTTTGTGGGGGGAGAACGAGTGTGAGAAGCTGCTGACCCAGTCAGAGTCAGCTGGAGGGACGGGCAGCAGGCACCTCCCTCTGCTGCCAGCGGGGTTAGAGTCACACCAGTCCCCAGGAGGACATCTGGGCCTGCCACTTGTCACACAGAAAGGCTCATCATTACTTGCACTGGAAAACCATTGCATAAGTGAGACAGTGCGTGCGCCGCTCACTGCCACAGAGCACTGCAGAAAACGGTGAGCAAGACTGGAACTGCAGCTTTATATTATAACTTACGCTGGTATTAACACTTTAAGAGGCTGCATTCAGCAATTATTGATGAGTAAGAGCAGGCAAAGCAGGCTGCAGAAGCCAAGGGGTTTGAGTGAAGCCAGTTCAAAGGAAGAAATTGCTCCGTTGTCTGAGGAAGCAGCGGAGCAAGTAGGTCGCATTCAATAAAACATTCGGTGCTGATCATGGGATGAATGGAATTAAAGTACTGCAGGATTCAGATCAGATGTGAATGAGCTGTTGTTACAAGTGTTTAAAGTAATATATAAACTAATATATAAACTGCCCAGTGCAAGCTTATGTTGTCTAATATTTAGTTTTCAGGCTTACACTAATTAATCATTTCACTGGTGTTTTAGATGAGGTGGGGTAGACTTGGGATTTGTAACTGATGGTGGGTTAATGTAAACAACAAACCACGGTGGTTTTGTTTTTTCTGGAAGTTTTCTAGCTGTTTCCATAATTTTGATCTTGGAGAAGTCCACAAACCATGGGGATCCAAAGCCATAATTTATTTGGTTTTACCCTGTGCTGGGCATTCCCTGGAAGCAGTCAACCCTTGATCCTGGAGACACAAAGTATTTCAGTGTCCCTTTTCCTGTGGAAAGTGGACTTCAATCACTGATTTTATGGCCATTGACTAAAACACAAGAAGTTCCACCTCAACACGAGGAAAAGCTTCTTTCCATGAGAGGGGCAGAGCACTGGAGCAGCTGCCCGGGGAGCTCATGGAGTCTCCCTCTCTGGAAACAGTGAAAAGCCACCTGGATGAGTTCCTGTGTCACCTGTTCCACGTGACCCTGGTTGGACTGGATGATCTCCAGGGGTCCCTTCCAACCCTAAATATTTTGTGATCCTGTGAGGCCACTCTGGATGCCATGTTTATTTGCAGCAGATGAAGGAAAAAGGTATTTCAAGAGGTCATTGTGGTCGCAAGGTGTTTCCCACATTTCCAGTTGTAGAAATGTCCCTGCTGTCAGAAGGAAAGTTCATTGTGAGGGTGGGGAGGCCCTGGCACAGGTTGCTCAGAGAAGCTGTGGCTGCCCCTGGATCCCTGGAAGTGTCCAAGGCCAGGTTGGACAGGGCTTGGAGCAACCTGGGCTAGTGGAAAGTGTCCCTGCCCAAGGGATCCAAGAGGATCTTCAAAGTCCCTTCCGACACAAATCATTCTATGAACCTCTTTCTCTTGTGATTTCTCCTGCCTGAAAACAATTCCTGAGAACTTAAGGGAATCCACAGTGGTGTTGCAGATTTGTTTCACTTGGATCTAAACTCTGTTCCTTTGCCCTGTAGCCAGAACAAGGCAAGACTGTCCAAGGGTGGTCATTTATTCTCCGAAGCAGCAAATCTCCAGCAATTACTTTCTGTTTCATTGCTATATTCTGTCCCTGTAAAAGCAAGAGGCAAAGTTACTTATGTGTTTAACAAGGGCCATTTTTGTTTTCCCTTCTTCCTTTTTCCTTCCACATAATTTTTCCTTCTCAGTCAGGGAAGGTACAGTTTGGATCTAGAAGAACGTTTAGTATGAGGGCAAGACTGCCACCGATTTTTACTATTCTTGTTTTTCAAAATGGAGAGTTAAAATGAAGAAAAAGCAGACATGGCAAGCTTAAAAATTTCAATCAGAGCTATGTATATTCAATGTGTTTGTACATACTGGAGTTAAACGAGGCCTTGTCTGCCATCTCACAACTCCTGACAGCATTGCATATTTGTTTCTTAGTGGAAATTCAGAAAACTTGTGAAATCTGGTATTTGTGTCTTTCTTTCTTTTTTTTTTTTTTTTTGCCTCTGCTGCTAAGTCATTATTGTCTCATCTCTCACAAAACGTATCATCCAATTTCAGCAGCAGACTTCATATCCATTGTTGGGAAGAGGGATAGACAGTTTTGATTGCATTTTGTGTTATAAACAGCCAGCTGACTGTAGAAATGGCTGGACTTATTGCACTGAAACCCCCCTCTATGCTGAGGGCACTGTTTGCATGAAAAGCCTTCTGTACATAATATGAAAGTTTCTACAATTGAGAACTGCACAGTAGTTGTAGTTAGGGCTTTATTACTTAGTTCTAATTTGTATTGATGGCCTAAAAAAAGTAGCATGCTTTGCAGTTCTATGAAAGAAAAGATTATAAATGGAGATTAATTATAATTTTGCTAGCTCAGTACTTGTAAAACTAAAGCAATTTATATTCTTTCTCTTAATGATCTCCATTCCTGATTGCAGTAATGTAATCTAATTGTGATTATGATAGTATCTGAATCATGTGGGCCTCTATGTGATTGGAACTACTCTTTGCATTAAAAAGTAATTTTGGAGTAATGATGAAAAGTTACTGTGGAAAATTGGCAAGTAATATATTTTACTCTGTATCTTAAGTTTCTGCTTTCATTTTTGATTATATCTTATAGCAAGGATAAGTATGATACTATATCAAGGATTTATTACATCAAAGACTTATCAATGATAACTATGAGTATCAAGGATAAGCATGATATTATTGGAATAGCACAGATATGGTTGAGGCAAGAAATTGAGGTTTTGAGATACTAGTCTGGGGTCTGTGGAGAGAAAGGGGAGATGGAGGAGGAGCCCTATCAGTATTCCTGGGAGATGAGTGTCTTCAGAGGGAAATGCTGCAAGTATTTTGGCTGACATAGCAATGTCAATGCTGATAAAAGTTAAGCACAATAAAGGTAGTCAGGTGGTTTTCTGAAGGCTTCTTTGAACTTTTAAGTCTTTGCTTGCAGATGAGAGAGGCCTTCAGAAGCGCCAGAACTTTGATAAGGTGGCTTTTAATTACTCCTTTATTGACTGTGAGAAGGTAGAACTAGGAAGGGAATACTCGTGTCTCTAAAGCTAACGTGGGATTGCCTCTAGTTCCCTGTGTGCTTTATTGAATTGTCTTTCAGAAACTATCTGAATTAATTCAAGGATTTGAGCCAAGGGTAATAAAGGGTGTTGAACTGGAGAGGTATGAAAGATCCAGTGATCTTGACATCATTTGATTTAAAATATTTGTTGAGGAGCAAAAAAGCAATGCCAGCCTTACTGCAGACTGACTTTCAGGGAGTGCAGAGTGTGCTAAGGAATTTTTATCAGGATTTTATTATAATGTATGGTAAATCTACTGAAGAAAATTGGAATATATTTCAGAAACAGTTGGAGGACATTTGAAATTCATCCTGGTTTAAGTCTAAAGAAGGATAAAGGTAACAATGCCCGATGTGGCTGAGTTGTATAGTAAAGAGTAAGATAAGCAGTAAGCACAAGGTGTTGAAAAAAAAATACAAAATCTGGGAAGGTGGAGCAGTTGAAAGGCTCCATGAAATAAGCAGAAGCAAACTGAAAGGCTAATTAGAAAAGCAAAAAGAAAATACTGAATGCTAACTGCAGGAAAAAAAAAATTGAGATGATAATAATATCCTGTGAATATACTCCAGCAAACTGAAGGGAAAAATAGCTCCACAAATCATTCTAGTGTGGACAAAGACATGGTGGATTTGTTCAGCAGGTTTTATTTTTGTGTGTGAATGCACAGAGGCAGATGGGTGGATGGATGGGCAGATGGAGCTGTGGAACAAAGGAGGAGAATTTTGCTCTCTCTTGCAACACGTGCGTCCTCACCTGGAGAACCGACAAGCACGACACGTATCACAGTGTCCCGTTCATAATCATTTCATGTGACCTGACTGGCAAGAAGGGATGCAAAAAAATCAATCTTACTCCAAGAGTTAATCAGACTTTAAAGAAACCAGACCTGTGGATAGAAGAGTTTATGGCCATACCCACGAAAACCATCTGGTAGCCCAGAACTCCGAAAGGAAAGGGTGAGCAGAAGGAAGTGTGTGAGCATGTGGATATATTTCAGGATATGAATATTAACATGAACTTGTGACTGATTGAGTCTTTTATTATTTGCTCCTGGGACTATATTTGGGTCAGAGTTGTGCCCTTTCTAACCCTAAATCTTTGCAGGTGAAGCACCAGAGGTCTGGCTCCAGCAGTGCCTCCTCCTGGGGTGGGCTGCAGTTCCCTCCTTTGCATCCCAGCATGCAGTTAAAAAATATAAATAAAAATTAAAAAAGACAAGCTGCAAATCTTCTTTGTCCCCTTTTCCTTCCAGAGGGAGTTCTAGCACTCCTCTCATGAGTTAAAAATATCTCAGCTCTCTCCTGACTTGTATTTCAAACTTGTAATTACTTCTGGCTGCTGTTTGTTCTGTTAACAGTTTGCATAGCAAAGTTTGGGTTTAACCTGCAGCTTTAGCTTGGCTGGAGATAATAAATGCATACAACAATTGTTTTCTCCAGAAAATGCCTATTTCTTTTCAGAAGTGCCTTTTTAATAGCCAGGATTATTGTGAATTCCCCCCTGTTGCAGTGATTTTTGCTCCCCCTGCTGTCACGACAGCGGCAGATTAACCAACCCTTCTGCCCACTCAAACGTGTGTTGATAATGTGGATGCACAGGATATTTTTGTTAAAAAACAAACACTTGCAGCAAAGGGAGGAGGAAACCATAGGGTATTTAAAAAAAAGAAAAGGAAACCCAGGTCACATTCCATATTTTAGGCCTGTGTGCTGAGCAAAAACTCAGCAAAAATTGCTCAAGTTGAAAGATTATTTTCTCCTCTAAAAGACTACTCCAAACAAGAGAGGGTTGCTGAAAAAAAGAAATGAGGGGTTATATTACTAAACCTCTCTGTGTCAGAGAATGTTTAAATGCAGGTCTTGGAATAACTCAGAATTCCTACACTGAAATTATTGCTTAGGCTGAGCCCCTTTTAGGGGTGTTGCTGCAACCAGCTTTGCTTTGCTTTGCTTTTCAGCGATCTGATCTGCTGACAGCTCTTCCCTTCAAAATTCATTTATTTACCTGGGTGGGCTCTGAAATGCTCCAAGAGACGCCTGTGAGGTGTGGGGTGTCACCAGTGTGGGGAGGTGCAGCCTCTCCCCCTTCCTGCCTTCTAGGAACTGAGTTATTGGGAGTTGAAGCCTCACCCTGCAAAGAGGTTTTAATTTTTTTCAATCAGCAGATTTTCTGCTTTTGAATGTCTTTGGCTGCAACCACGTGTGTCATTTAAAGAGTGGGATATACTATATATATATATATATATATATAATGTAAAATTATATATAGCTATTATATACTAATACTGAATATATATTATATATAGTATATATGCAGTATGTATATACTAATATGTATTGTATAATATAGTATATATAGAGTATAGTGTGTATAATATTGTATATATAATATAATGATATATTATACTAATATATGTACTATTATAGTGTGTATATAGTATGTATATTATAGTATATATATACTATAATATATATACTACTATATATCCATATATTAATATATATGATTATATATGATAATATATAATTAATATATGAATATATACAGTAATATACACTGAATAAATATTATGCACAATTTATTACACATAATTATATGTGTAATATACTATATTATATATAAAATAATATACATAATATAATATTATATCATAAATATTATACACAAAATAATTTTATTATATAAAAATGCATTTATATATTTATACCTTTTTCAGCTGAAAAATCTTTATTCTCTTTGCACCCTAATTTTCCCTGTCCACCGATATTTTGAGAGTTTATGGGGCATAATAATGAATTATTTGCCCAGTGCAGAGCATCCCTGGGACACGTGGGGGACAATATCCCCTTGTCCCCAAGCAGAGGTGAGCAGTGGCCACCTCGTGCCGTGCCCAATGCCAGGGAGCACCACTTCCAAGGGGCATCCCTTGCCAGGCTGGCTGCCACTATTTTAACATCTCTGCTGCTTAAATAAAAGGAAAAAACGAGGTTCCAAGGCTTTGGGAAGGAGGGGGCAGCCTGGCAGGAGGGTTTCTCTGGTGGAGGGGCAGCTCCTGAGCAACGAGGGGTGGGGATTTGGAGCCCCGGTGCCCTCGTGGAGGAAGTTCCTCGGGTGCCTGTTAGACATTGAGCGCTTTGTGAGGGCCGGCTGGCTGCCCACTCCCCTTAAGGGAGCTTGACAGATCTTAAAAAAAAAAATCAATTTTAAGCTCACATGCCCCAGTGGGTGCCAAAGCCACTTCAGAGAGGCTGAGAGATGGCTGAGTCGACAGGATTTGACTTCCAGAGGTAGAAAGGTGACAAACTCCATCATGAGAAAGGGGCAGCTCGGGGCCTCCAAGGCCGAACCTGCTCCCAGGATCCGGGGCCCGGCGTTGTATTGAACCTATTTATCTCTTTCATGGGCCCAAGGTACCACGGGGAAAGAAAAGTTGTTCAAAAAAACGCTGGCAGAATTCAAGGGTGTAAATGATGAATTACTTTTCATCAGCTGAAAGGAAACATACTCCGGAACAATACTGAAAGGGAGCAGGAGCATCTGACCTCCTGCTTCAGAGCAGCCAATATCTTCATTCAAGAAGACAACCATGAAATTACACAGAAAATGGGATTGTCATGAACAGCCCCTTGAAATCTCAGTATACAGTCATTACTGCATGGGAAAAAGCCTTCATCCACACATCATAACTTGTAAAAGACAAGGGGGGGGGGAAATACCCACCCTGAAAACCGGCCTTGGAGTTACCAGTAGGAATGTAGAAAATATTTGTTGATTCAAACTTTTCCCCTCTGGTCTCCCAAATCACTGTAAACAGACATAACCACGTTCTAAGACCGGCTTTCTGGCTGCAGACAGCTCGTTGGAGCTGTTTGGCAAATCAAAAGAGAGGAAGAGAGAAGGAAAGCCAATCTATCACTTTATTTATATTATCTGTCTTTGGTGACTGATTTATCATTTAAGTGCTTTGAGAAGGGAGTCCAGAAAGCGTTGTCCAATTAGTGCTGCCCTCTTAAACCATGTCCTATAAATATTCGTAATTATCAGAATTGCAAAACAATCTTCATCAGAGCTCCGTATTCAGGGGGACAACTGATTTTCTGGGTTTGCCTAGAAAAGTTTATATTTATCCAAATTAGGCAGAGAACAGAAAGCAAACAAGAGGCTGTTGCTTTATTTGAGAATGAAACCAATTGCAGAGAAAGAGCAGCCAGGAGTATGGGGATAAAAATAACATTTAACTGTTTATTTCTTTATTCTTGCAGATTTCTACTTTGACTTTAATTAAGCTAGCCCTGGGCTAGTGGGCATGGAGAGGGTTTTTTTCTTTTTTATTCCTCTTTTATTTTTTTTTTAATTCCTCATTAGGCTGTTTTTTCCTTGGCTCTCGTGGCTTTAATGACTAGTCCCATTAAATAGGTCAATGGGCTGCTTTTATTTCAAGTTTTATATAGGCTCATATCCCACTGAATCTTAAACACTGAAAAACCAAAGCCTTTCTAGGCATATTTCTACATTCCTGCAGATAAAGATGCATTTCTTTCTCTTCTCCCTTCTCTCCACAGCAGCTGACCTGTCACTGGGAGGCACGTGGGGAAAGCTCTGGGAGGTTGGCATCAGTCTGGGCCAGCCATGTGCTAAAAAACCTCCCAGGTAAGGATATCTCCTCTGGTTCCCTCTCCTGTGGGACCAACACTGCAGAGCCTCCTGCCCTGGGGGGACTGGACCAGCCCTGTGCAGGGACTCAGACCAGTGCAAAGAGAAACAAAAAAAGAAGGGTCAAAACCCCTTTTTATCTAGAAAAAACCCAATAAAATAGAAAAATCTTGGGGGTTTAGTAGGGAAAAAAAACCCAACAAACTTGTGAATTAATGAGATTTATTTATGCAGTTTTTTTTTCTTATGTGACATTTGCTTGATGGTCAGCCTAGAACAAAACTTTGTTCTCCAGCATTGTCTGTGAGCTGCTCCCACTGCCATTCCTGTGTTTCCTACATGATTCTGTAACCCTACAATATGAATTATTGTTGAAGGTTTTTTGGAAACAGTCCCTTTTCTAGGTGCTAGAAGGCTGCTGCTCTTCTGGCCAGCAATCTGCATGGAATCCCATCTCCTGAGACATGAGGTTGGTGCCATGGATTTCTCTACAGCAGAGCAGGGGCTCTCTGCTTGTGAATGTTTCACACCAAGAAGAGAGAACCAGCACTACTGACTTCTCTAAATGCTTCCACCCCACCTGAGCTGCTGCACCAGAACCACATTAGACCAGCAAAAGTCCTACACTGGGAATTACAACTCTGCATCTTCTCCCAAGTCTTTGTCACCTCCTTGAAATGAATTTTTTGTGTGCAGTCTTCCAGCAAAGTAACCTGTTCTAGCACCAAATTGGCTGCACAAAATATTCAGTGTCACTAATGGGTCAGGGAAAAATCTGGCGGAAAATCTGTGGGGAAAATTGGGGCCTTCGTTAGTTGCCACAGGCAGCAACACATCACTGGGGCAGCAAATTAGGTGAGTGTGTAGAACCTGAAGATTCAGTTTCAGACACACCTTCAGATACAATTTAAACTGTTACTTTAAGTGCAAGCTGAAAATAATTTGAGTCTCAACTCATACCTCCTAAGAATATATTTGTGAATCCCAGTCTAGAGGCGTCTGTGTGTCTCTGCTGCCCCTGAAAGGAGCCTGTGGACACTTTCCTCCCCAGTCTGGAGACTTTCCTCCCCAGTCCAGTGCCCCAAGCAAGAGGAGATGGATCTTATCATCCCACTGCAATTTGTAGAGTAATTAGGACCTTGACTGTGACAACCTTTAGCCTGTCAGCACTCATGGTTTAGCTCACAGTTAAAATGACAGTGGAAACTCTATTGCAGCTCTTCTAAATACACCCATATTTTAACTAGATGAGGTGATATGTGGGTTTGCAGTGATTTGTTTAGATATACAGGGTAGTGTCAAAGGACTCTTTAAGCTGGGACTGAATCCATTTGATTGTCTGGAAGGTGATTTTGATTGCCTTTTCCTCCTTTAGAGCTGAGTGGTGGTGAGCCCATCTTTTCTGCGGTGGGAAAGCAGGGAATCCCTGACCAAAGAGTGGGTTGTGGTGAGTACAAACCTGTCACATGCTCTATTCCACCTCAAAAGATGCCTTTTATTCAGATTAAACAGATTAGGCAGGTATGGTTAATCAAGCAATTTGCTCACTGAACAATCTTTACTGCTCCAACAAACTGACCTCAAACCATACAAAGACTGAGCAGCTGAAATTTAAATTCTTTTTAGATACATAGCTGGTTTTTCTTTTCTTTTTTTTTTTTTTTTTTTTTTGGTATCCTGCATATGTTTCAGCACACTGTTAAGGAGTTGTCATTATCCTAATTATAATTAAGTCACTTGAAATAAATTCAGAGATAGTAAACAGTGCAAAAATATCTAAATAGGGGAGCTGGTCCATTGATTTCATGGCTAAGTTATCAACTTATGTATAAATGATTCTGAGATGCTACAACTGATAAACAATACCTTTAATTCAGCAGTCAAAATGATGCTATTAATGTGGAAAACTGATGAAAAAGAAATCCTAATTCTGTTTCTAAGCAGAATGACAGGTATCACTGCCCCATGTGAGCCAACCCAAAGGCAGATTGAACTTTTGGCACACAAATCAGTGGTATAGATGAGGAATTTTCTCCTTGTTGGGAAAAGCTCAGTTGTTCCTCTGGAGCAGGGATTTTTCTATCCAAATTAAAGTATTTAAAGTATCAGCACCAGAGAGGCAATTAATGGGATTTCCAAGAGTGTCTGGGCCCTGGATGCCAATCGAGTTTCTAGGTGATTTTTAAATGATGTCTAGAACCCATCTGCATCCTTTGGCACCCAGATCCCTTCAAACTGTCGGCTTTAGATGCCTGCCTTGATTCCTGATGGATCTACTCTGCAGCACAACTAATTGTGACTGACAGCACAGAAAGACAGGTGCAAAAATTGAAGCCCAGGTCTAAAGCCTTGGTCTCGTGGAGCTGATGGACATTTAGTGTATTTTTAACGTTTTGCTTTCACTGGTTCCTTAATTAAATAAGAATATTTTAGATAGAGCAGCAGAAATCAACTTCTTTGACTGATATGAATCCTGTTTACTCTCCAACTCTGAACTCAGCAGGTTAAGTAATTGGGAGACAGAAAAGTTCCTATATTTCTATTTCCAGCTGGTGGTACACAAAAGGCAGGAAGTTATCTCATTAATGGGGCACCAGCTTTATGCAAATTATAGTAACAAAAAGGCTTCCCTTCATACTTTTCATAAATTACCTAATAAAGTAGGAATAAATGGCCATATTCAAGAGCCTTTGTTGTATTTTTAGCACAAGACTCTTTCTGTTACTGCAAATATGACTAAATGCGCCTTGTTCAAAAGGGGTGTTTATGAAATAAGGCCACTCAAAAGCTTTTATTCCTTAACAGCCTTCAGTTACTTTTATGGCACAAAATTAACATAATTAGTCACAGAGAATAGATGACATAAGCAGCGTGCCATGCACAAAAGGGGAAACCAGTATCTAAGGAAGGTATTTTGAGAGATCAAAAATTTTCAAAGTGCTCAATACTAGAAGGTCCTTTTTATTTGTGCACAGCCTTAAGATACTTCCCTACTCCGTGAAATTCCCATAATGAGATGCAGCAGACAGATGACATTAGCGATGAGCCATTAGAAAGAGGTCAGTTTTCTCTGAAAGATAGTCACTGTTCCTGCTCGTCATTAATTTGCAGCTTCAAAGCAGCGAGCATATGATAGTCTGGCATGTTAAGCAAGTTGCAGTTATCTTTAAATAACCATTTTTTTCCAGTTATTAGAAGCCTAAAGTTTTTAAACTTCTGACTGAAAGCGAAATTAAAGCACGCAGCAGTGGAAAAAGGCTACGGAGAGATTAGAAAAAGGAAATCAAATGTGTTTTATAAATGAAGTTAGCTTTTCCCCCGGGAAAGGCTGCCTTAACTTTTAGTTCAAGAATTTGGGGTTGCATGTAGACCTCAGAGACTTGATTGCTTCTTTGGAGAAGACAGAAAACTCACTATTTTTAGCTGTTATCTTGTTGTTGGATGAACATGTCCCTGATCCGAAGGGCAGAAACGCACAACTGCATAAATAAAATTGCAGCCCAGAAGCGAAGATATCCAAGGCTCTGGAACAAGGTGGGAGAAGAAAAATGGATCTGCTGTGCTTGTGGCTTGGTGGGGACTTTGGTTTCATCTCTGTTTGGGCAGTGAAATATGTTTGGATATTACAAAAAGAGACTTGGATCATGTCTTTTCCATAAATGACCGGGGAGCAAGCAGGAGTGTAGTGCAGCAGGCAGGAGGCAACTCCAGTGCAGCACTGAGATCTTGGTGTAAAAGGACTTGTCACATCTCCAAATCATGTCATGTGTCCAAGCTGGTACTATCAAAAGCTCTTGTCTGATAATAAATATCCTTTCATTTCTGGTCTTAACTTCAGGCTTAATGCTGGAGCTCTAAAGCCTCAGAAGGGTCCCAGTTTAAGCAATCCTGTCTTATTACTCAAGCCAAGACTTAATGTTGCTGCCTGGGTGATGCAGAACAGGAGAGCATTGCTGAGGGGTTTACACCAGGCCAGGGTCACCAGAGTCAACACAGCTTTGGGGAAATAATAAAGTATTAATCTATCCTATCAATATTATCATTAATTAGGGTTTTGTTTTTATCTTAATTCAGAGGGTTTTTGGTTTATGCATCAGCATGATCACCTAAGTCACCCAAATGTCCTGGTTTCCCTGGTTTCTCTCTGTCACCCTTATGCAGAGAGAGATCCCAGCTCATGCTCACACTACTCATGCCAACTTCCCAGGTCATGCTTGGCTAGAGAATCTCAGAATGGTTTGGGTTGGAAGTGACCTTAAAACTCACCTTGTTCTCTCCCCTGCCATGGGCAGGGGCACCTTCCACAAGCCCAGGTTGCTCCAAGCCCCATCCAACCTGGCCTTGGACACTTCCAGGACTTCTCTGGGCAACATTTACTCATGCCCTGCACTGTTGGCACCATCCCTGGAACAGGTTTGACTGGGAACAAGATTTCTTCCCCAGCGTGGACCCCAAACTGCTCTCAGGGAGGTCAGGCAGCCATGGAGATGTGATCCTTACCATGACCCTTGCCTTGAGAGCCAGACAACAGACCCTGCCTTGCTTCAGTATAAACTCATTGAGATGCAACCCCTGGATCCACCCATGGCCAGACACCCATCAGGAGAGTCTC
>JAWWLV010000183.1:2600488-2611599 GCA_035041135.1 Platyrinchus mystaceus
ATGGAGGGACAGGACACAGGGAATGGCTTCCCACTGCCAGAGGGCAGGGATAGGTGGGATATTGGGAAGGAATTCCTGGCTGGGAGGGTGGTGAGCACTGGCACAGGTTGCCCAGAGAAGCTGTGGCTGCCCCTGGATCCCTGGAAGTGTCCAAGGCCATTTTGGACGGGGCTTGGAGCAAGATGCCCCTGTTGATTGTAGAAGTGTTGGACTAGAAGACTTTTAAGGCCCCTTCCAACCCACACCATTCCATGGCTCTATGGAATTCCACTCTGCCTGGGGCTGGATGCACGTGCTGAGGAGTTTTAAATTTCAATTTTTGCTTTTGGTGTCCAGAAAACTATTCAATCGTCCTCATGCAGCAGAGATGAGTTAGTACTCAGTAATCAGTCCAGGCTTTTACAGCTTAAAAGATTAGCCCACCACAAGGAATTGTTTTGCTTTATTATTGCAGTTATTATTAACAAAATTGCTGGCAATCCCAAGACTATAATTTATGTCAGAATCCTATTGTGGTAAAACCTATAAAAACACACATGAAGACAGAGACCCTGATTCAAATAATCTGGTGAAAAACTAGACAGAATATTGAACATGACAAGGAATGAGTAGTGACTTACATTTGTAGATCACCCAGTCAATCATATTATATCTGTATTATATATCATATCACATATCAAGCCTTATATGCAGCTTAGCAGGTCTCAATTATTTTAAAATATGTGTCAATAAAGGAATACATGTTCATCTGTGAAACTATTCATCAGAAAGCTGATTCCTTACTGCTACCATGGAGGCCACAGATGTGGAAAAATGGGAGAAGGTGGCATTGGACCACACACGGCATAAATTTGGATGAGGGGAGGAGTGGCAGGGAGGGGATGGATGTCACCTGAGGGGTGGCATTGCTGGAGAAGCACTGGATAATACAGAGGGAGAGGTGCAATACTGTGAAGGTAAAGCTGGGAAAAGGGTTGATGGGATAGGAGGAAAAGGGTAGCAACACACCTGGGTTATGCAGGTCCTACAGAAAAGGAGAAAGATGCAATCCCATGGGTAATAATTTCACTGAAATTTTCATTGTGTTCACTTGGAAACCTCAAAAGTTAAGTTGGTAGAGGTAGAGAAACACTTCTATTTGTTTGGTTTGGTTTTATTTTTTGTTTGGTTTGTTTTGTTTGTTTTAATTGAGGGGTTATGCTTCTGAAATTGAACATTTTATTTCTATGTCTCTATTAGCACCAGCTGTTGATTTTATAAATTCATATCAAATTTACATTTCACCCAAACACCTCAGAGCCAGAGAAAGAGCAGATGCCCAATGAATGATTTTAGAGTTGAGCTGGAGCATATTTGTGAGTGTTTGTGAAATCTGACTCTGTTTTTGCATTGCTTCTTTCAGGAATTCCCTGTTTGAACTGTGCTTCCTTTCCCTCTCAGGTGTGAGCATCATTGTATTAAAGCTACTCAGAGGAGCAACAAGCTGCACCATGTGACTTAGCCACAGATTTTTTAGTTCTGCAAATTAATCTCTTGCATTTTATATTTCATTTTGTCATTTATTTGTTATGTTTTTAATTTCTTGGGACATCCTTGAAGCTTGTAGTAATTTATAGAATGTATAGATATTGGTAACAATGGCTAGAAAAGATAAAGGAAACTTATATATGGTATTGCCATCTTTTGTAAAGGTCTTTAGTAGGAGAGGCATAAGGTGTATTTTAATTTGGGGCATGGTCCGTAATAAGCAGACTATAGAGTAAATTTTAATTTGGATTAGGAAGAACATTGACACTAGAAATAGGTTTGGTCACCCTTAGTTTTGAGGAAATTAGTGAAACCTTCATAAATTGATGAGAATCAGAATGGTTTGGGTGGGAAAGGACCTTAAAGCTCATCTCCTTCCAACCCCCTGCCATGGGCAGGGACACCTTCCACTGGACCAGGTTGCTCAGGGCTCCATCCAGCCTGTTCTTGAACATTTCCAGGGATGGGGCAGCCCCAGCTTCTCTGGGCAACCTGTGCCAGGGCCTCCCCACCCTCATAGCTAAGAATTTCTTCCTAATGTCTGATCTAAATCTCCTCTCTTTCAATTTTTGAGTTACGTTATAACTCCTTCAGCTTCCAAATTATTGCTGCGTGAAGGAAAGAAAAAAAATCTGGTTTTTTTAATGTAAATTAAAGAAGGGAACGAGTGGCTGAAAGCCACATTTAGAGCTTACAAATAGATGCAAAAATTGTCCAAAGTGTCCCAACTTTGAGCTTTAGCTCAGTAAAATACCTGCCCAGTTGTGAGCACGTTTAATGGGCTTCCCACTGATTATCTTCTCAACTCAGAGAAGTTGAGGAGCCTGCAGCTCCCATGCCATGGCATCAGTCACAGCCCAAACAGGGCAGAACACCATGATTCCCCCACTCATGGTGGAGTTTGGTTCCCCAGCAGAAAACAAAGGAATTGAAAGAAGAATCCTATTAATTCCGGCCGCTCTAATGCGAAACCGGATTTCATTTTTAGACTTCTATTTTCTACTGTAATTATATAAATCTGAACATACTTTGGAGATTATGAAATAAGAGCCAGAGAAGCCAGTTATTTTTCATCATTTATTTTTAAAGCAAATTTATCTTTGAATTGTCATCAGTTAAAATTCCTGAGCAGCAGACCACAAATGAGTACAATATGAACCCGATTTTCCATGCCAGCCCAATTCCAGTGAAAGATTTAAAGATTTTTTTTTTTTTTTTGGGGGGGGTTTCCTTTGAACACTTTGATTGAACACAAAGTGTGACCAGTTCCACCTTAGTAGGCCATAGGTCTTTCTCCAAGTTTACAGTGTGTGTGTGTGTGTGTGTGTACACATGCATAAGTAAATACAAATAATACTAAGCTAAGCCATGTATTGGCAACATAAACTCATTAAATCTTCAATTTAATGGATTCTGAAGCCCTGAAATACTCTGCAAAAGGGAACAGCTACGGGAACACAGGAAAGAACTAAAAAATCTTGGAAATAACACAGAGGAGGCAGCTAAGTGCTTCCTTTCCTTTGTGGTAGTGGCCTAATATTAAATGCTTTGATAGCAAAACTTGAAATTTTGTTGCATGTTTTGGATTTCTAAGAAGAACTATTGTTTGTCCCATCCCTGGAAGTGTTCAAGGTCACGTTGGACAGGTCTTACAGCAACTTGGTCTAGTGGAAGTTGTCCCTGCCCATGGCAGGGAATGAGATGATCTTTAAGGCCCCTTGCAACCTAAACCATTCTATGATTGTGTTAAAATGAGGGGTATGAGACATCTTTTTCACTTAAAATTTTAGAACCATACCTTGTTTTATCCTATTATGCATTAGGTAAGCAAATTGTTGCCCTTAATTAGAGTTTTTTCTTGTTTATTTAGCACTTGCCCCCTTTCAATACCATATTTCCATTTCTCTCTGTAGGTTCTCCCCCAAGCAGTCATTAGACACGACTGCTTGACTTTCTAAATTTAGGTTTATTGTCCATATACCTACTGTCTCCTTTTTGCATGCTGGTAGTTTCTGAGTATTTTGCTTTGCTCTTCTCTCTCAAAGCCCTTCAACTCTTTTTTTTTTTCCCCTCTCAATTCCTGGACATTTTATGTCACAACATATCAAATCCTGGTTGTCCTATGTACACAAGTCCTGTCTTCTGGAGATGTTTTTTTTTTTTTGGTCTCCTTAGTATTGAAAAGTTTGAAAATTCCATCCTTGCAACTGGTTACTTCACTAGAAACTTAATGGACACTTTGGTTAAGAATGGACATGTTTGTCTTCACATGTTGCTTCCTTTATTCCCTCAAGAGCTTTGGAGCAGCAGCCACTGACATCTATTTAAGCCAAGGTTTATCAAGTCCAGGCTTTGATTGTGAACACAACCACAGGGCACTTTTCCTTTATAAACTGTAAACAATATCTCTGCCAAATATCTATTTCTTAATAATTCCTTTTGCACGAAGAAGGTGAAGCTACAAGTGTCTCACCTGCACAAGGATCCTCAAATATAAGCTCAGTATCCTGGAGTTTTTCTCACCCCAGCCAAAAAGTTTTCTCACCTTTGGGTCTCCTTTAACTTAATAACATGATCTTTCTAGTCAAGTTTGTCTTCCTCGAGGATATTTTGCTTCTTTTCAAGCCACTAAAAGTGCTTTTTCTTTCTTGGACTGAATGATTGCAACTGTAAAATAGATCCCAGTTCTTCCTTTGGAGCTTATATATCTGGCATGTAAACCATGACAAAAGTGATTGCTTTTGGGGGCTTTGGTGAAGGATTCTGATTGTGATATAAAGAGGAAGGAATATAAGTAAAACAAATATTTATGACTTTGCAATTTGCATACCACGTTTAGCTCGGCTGTGATTTAAAGCAGCACATAAAGCCCCCAAATTGATCTTAGAACAGCAAAGTTGAGCTGAACTGCAGCAATTCCACAAGCATTGTTAGGATATATTAGAACAAAAGAGGTTGACATTCATTCTTGGGGTTTTTTCCTTCAAATTTATTCACTTCTTGGTGCTAAGAAACATAATTTGATGTCATTGACTGTTGTGGGGTATTTTTGCATGAACTCTGACGGGCTGAGTCATCCATATCCATCTCCAAAGGGTTACAGGGACAACTTAGTGCTTTGATTAAAGTTTGCAGTGTTTATTTAGTCCCTTTTATTGTGCTTGGAAGTCTCTCCTGCTAAATATATTCACTTGAAGCCAGAACCCACACTTGCAGGTCTCCATGTAACCAACCTTTTGGGACAAAATCGAGTTCCTGAAAGCTTAAGCCCCAAAATATCGCTGCACAATTATGATTTGAGCAGGGAAAGGAAATTGGAAGGAGCAACTGAAGATATTTTACTCTTATGAATTAGTACACAAATACAGATTTATAGCCTGCATATGTGTTTTGTTTTTACTGATGGCTGTAACTAAGGACACCTGTAAGTCAGGGGAAAAGGGAGAGAATGAAAACTAATGGGAGGAAAAATGTAATAATATGCAGCATTTCAGAGCTGATTTGGAGTCTGTTATGTGAACCTTAAAAACTTGTTTTTCTTTTCCTGGAAAACCTGTAGCATTTAGCTGGTGTGCCTTAGTGTAAAGTATGAAATATAATGATTTTTTAAAAGATTCTTTCAGCGTTTCCAAAGGAAATGTTGAGCTAAGTGTAGAATTTGTGGGATCAGTTAGCTTATAAATAATGATCCCTTATGCTGGCATTGGGAAATCCATGTTCCCACAGCTAGTTCAATAAAGCAATTAATATCAATGAATGCTGAAGAAAGCAAATCTCCGTTCACTTTTGTCTGGATTAGTTAACATAAGGAAAATCCCATCCCTCTCCTGGAGTATTTAACCTTCTCCTAGGAAGACATGCTAATGAAAGGTAAATAAAACGTGCTGCTTGACATGTGTTTGCCATTCCTCCCTGTTCCTGGTGTCACACGCTTCCCCTCTAACATTTTTTTTTTCCTCTGGAAATCTTCGCCGTGGTTATTTTGTTTCACGGATCCCCCTGTGCCAAACCTGCCTTGTCATTATTATCCCTCGGCGTTCCCGCTGGTGTTTCCAGGCTTGTTCCTGCTCAGCTGACTTTCATTAGGGAGGGACTTCACCTCCAAAACTCACAGATAATGTGTCTTGAGCACACACACAATGTGTGGAGAATTCCTGATTTACTTGGCACTGCATCCAACCCGAGGGCAAGCGCTGCTCGTCCAACAGGGCATATTTCTGTCCACCACAGGGAAAGGAAGGTCTGTCGAGGGAATGGGTGTGGTTTCACTGACCTCATCCCACAGCCATGAATTTGTGTGTTCATGGCTTTGTAGATCAACATTTTTGATAAAACAGACTCGTAAAACAGCCCTGAACTTTCCCTGCGTTTGGCTCCGTTATCTGAGATTTCACACACGAGCAGTAAAAAAAAAAAAAAGAACAAAAAACCAAAAGCTTAAAAGATTTTTATCTCAGA
This sequence comes from Platyrinchus mystaceus, assembly GCA_035041135.1. NCBI lineage: Eukaryota > Metazoa > Chordata > Aves > Passeriformes > Tyrannidae > Platyrinchus > Platyrinchus mystaceus. The sequence continues at coordinate 2,606,474 of JAWWLV010000183.1, forward strand.
GCAGCCAAGAAGTGTGGTAATAAGGTAAAGGTTGAGAAGCATTGTTGGCATAAGAAATCCCCTGCTTACACTGGATTTATAACACACCCAGTTTAGTAAGAATTGGCGCTGCTGAGCCTTTTCTGACAGCGCTGGGATAAAATATTGCAAAAGGCAGAGTGGCCAAGTCTCACACCTGAGGAGTGAGACACACTTCATTCTGCCCATGGAGGAACCTCAATCAAACTTGAACGTTGCTACAATGCAATTACTCCTCTCTTAGGAGCTCCAACTGTACAAAGTGGAGGTTTGAAACTTGTGATTTCGGGATAATGTACGAGTTTATTAACCCCTCAAGTATTTGCACGGCCTGTGCACTTGGAGGGATAGGCTTTTAAAGTTTACTAGGCACGTTTCAAAGGGAAGTAATGGAGTGTGATGCCATGGGTGTGAGGCCAAAGCAGGTCTGCAATGAAGTTTAATTTTTTTTAAAAAAAGTAAATAAAAAAAATATGTGGGGCTTTGGATTGCATTTCCCATCGTCAGTGTGTGCTGAGACCTCCCCTGTGCTTCAGTAAATGTTTAATGAGAGAATAGATTTCAAGGTTTGAGAGATCCTGTGGAAGGCTGGCTTTGCTCTTTTAGAGAATCACAGGATCATTAAAGTGGGAAAAGACCTCCAAGATCATCAAGTCCAACCTGTGACTGATCCCCACCTTGTCCACCAGACCAGAGAACTCCGTGCCACATCCAGTCATGCCTTGAACACCTCCAGGCGTGAGGACTCCACCACATTTTATATTTTACATTCTTTTATTCATATGTGAAACCCCATATCTTGCCACAGTCTCTTCTCCTTTCTCCTCACAGTTTTTAATAAAAAAAGCCATATTGTTATAATGAACCTGTGCTAAAGATATTCATGCAAATAGAAAGAAAATTTTGGGATGTGCAGATGTGAGTCACACAAGAAAGGAGCACAAAGTATGAACATATTTACTTCTGTACCCTGTTTCTTTTCTTCATATATATGCTTTATTTTTAAGAGATCATATTTCACTCCACACATATTTCAGAGTCTCCCTCTAGTTCTTATCATGATTTTACTTTGCTCATTTCCATTCCATCCTCTGTGTTGTGTTACTTTTCTCATGTAAACTGTTTTATACCTCCCATGTAAGCAGGAGAGAAAAAACAGACATTGAGTTCAAGCCTCATATTCAATTTACTGTTATGACTGTGGGAAGTTTAACCTGAAAAAGCAAATTTGTCAGGAGATAAGAAATAGAAACAGACATAAAAAGAGTTAAATTGAAAAAACTGATAACTGCTCTTGGAGTTTTGGGGTATTGTTGACATGAAGACTCACAGAGCTGCTCAATAATTTTATGTTTTTATAAAATTAATCTTTTTTTATTTTTAACAATATTAATATTGCAGGATAGGAGGACAAGATTTAAAAAAACCTCCCACAGTGTTCGATTTCTGGTTTGATCAAACCTAATAAAACTTTCAGTCTGTCATCATGAGTAGGGATATCTCATTTCATATCAGCTTGACAGTCATAAGTGCTGGCTGATGGTGACAGTTTTACAGACTTGCAGCCCAAGTTCCTCAGCCTTTCCCTTCCTGGTCCATGCTCAAGTTTGATGCTGGGTTATAACTTTTTATGATGATCAGAGTTGTTTTACTGTAGAGTGGAGGTTCTGTCCTTTCAGGGCAGCTTGGTTGGACATGCTGGTCTACAGGAAAAGGCTGGGTCATGAAACTGCCATCAGATTTTCAGCTTTACTCTCCTCACAGCTCCAGGGAGAGGTAAAATATTCATCTCCTCTACTCTACGTAGGAATAAATATGCTGCTTTGTTCCATATGGACAAGGCCATGGTGTGTCCTCTTTGGCAGGTCCAGGTGAGTAAAATCCTCCCTTTTGGAAAGGTCCCCATGGCCAGAGGGATAATTTAGGAACTTGGAAATTATTTGCATCTTTTGAGTCACATCCAGCAGCACTGAGGAATTAGGTTGCCCAAAAATGCCCCATAAGGTGGCTGAGTCTTGAGATGCTCCTTTTGCAAACTGGCAGTACCCTCCTTAGTATTCCATAAGTCAGTGAATTGTAGGAATATAGCACAGTTTGCCACGTGTCTAAAAAGATCTGTATTTTTGTTTTTTTCTTTTCTGTCCAGGAGACATTTGCATTTCCAACACTGCTGAAAATCAGGCAACAAGTTTGGCTTGAGCACAGATAGAAACAATACAGAATTTACCATTTCTCCTTGCCCTGCAAAAGCACTGGTGAAAACTGCAGCCACTGCCTGATGGAAGGATTTTAATCTCAAGCAGAAAATAAAAAAAAAAAAAAAAAAAACAAAAAACTTTTAAAATTGGCTAGGACTGTCAGAAAATATCCTGCTGCACTAACCATATTTTTAAAGGTTCATTTATGCTGATTTCAAGTAAAAATGTGCCAGGAGAAGTAAACTAACCTCCTGCAGATAATACAGGTAGCCACAAACTTTGGCTGTCCTCTAATTCCCAAACACTTATCCCCACATACACTTCCTGTTCCCTGACTCTCCTCAGCTGGGAAAGTCATTATCTGAAGGGAGAGCTTTGCATCTGTCAGCTGGGAAAGTGATTACTTAAATTGATAGCAATAGCAGTTGTTTCAGTTTAAAATGGCCAGCTATGGGGAGGTTTAATTTTTATTATTTTTTTTTTTTGGGGGGAGAAGTTGTTATTATTTAACAATTTTATTGTTGTGAACATCAAAGAATTAAATAGAAACAGCTCAGCTTTTTGATGAGGTTCAGGTAAATTTTGGAAATAAACTGGCAAAATACATGAGAATTTTTGGAGAGTGTTCTTTAAACTTGAACAATTGCACTGATTCACAGAAAGTGGTTATTTGCAATACTTTCTTTTGTGCCTCTTCTTTAAGTTTTCTCATCTCCATCATGTTTTATCCTGACATACAGGCGGGACTCAAGCACTGCTGGGGCAAATACCATCCTGGAGATCCTCTCCTTGTCCTTGAGATACACCAGAGTCAAAGCTGGCAAGAATTTGGGTGCACCTTAAGTAAGTTGAGTGGATTGCAAAATGATGTCTTATAACTGGAATTTGTAGCCACTTCCCCCCCCCCACCCCGCCCAAATCATCTTTTTCATCTTCTGTGAATTGCCTTTAATTGCCATAAATATTCGGTTCTTTGAAAAAGTTACTGCTCAGAGCCTCAAACTTTTCTTTAAAAATGTAGGCCAGCTCCAAACTGCTCAAAAGTGTGACTTCATCGAACGCTCTTAACATCCATATTTAGTTCCCAAATAAGTAGCCTGATTTTCAGTAACACTGTGCAATCAGTGAGTCTCATTGACCTCACCAAGAGTGTCTGCCTTCTCAGCAATTCCAAAAAAGAAAGCAATTTATTTAGAAGTCAAATATACTCAGAGAGACTTCACTTGTTCATATTTTCCTAAAGAATGTATTTTTTAAGATGTATTGAATTTTCTGTGTTCATGTGTTCTTTGAGGGGCACAGACAGGATGAATAATTTTTATGTGTTTATCTTCAGATACTTTTATATTATTTTATTCTAAAAGGATATTAATCTTTTATTAGATTTGAATAACATGAGAAGATTGAGATGTCTTGGGCTGTGTCAGAAATAAAAGAACAGTTGTCTCCACTGCCCTGTTGTGGGTCTGGCTTGGAAAATACTTTGTGTGGAAATTTCCACCTTCTTATTTCAAGTGGTTTCAGAATTTAAATGATGGCTGTATTGGGGCAACCTGGGTTTGGACTCAAATGTTGTCTGAATGTCTGATCCTTTGAGTTTTGTTATTTTGACTCTTATCTCCCATATTTTTATAACCTGAAATAACTTGTTGTCAGTTCATTCTTGAATGAACCATTTATTATCCTGAGACCTGCTATACAAACACAGTTAGCAATCCTGTTATTTATCCTGTGAAATATCACAAACTGTTATGAGAATTTTATTAAACATGAGGCATCTCAATAAATCTTATGACGGATCTAATTCGTAACCAAAAATGAACTGTGCAAAGCTCAGGATATATTCCTGTAATACTTTTTCCAGGCAGGAGACCTGAATTTTAACTCTTCCTGGCAATCAGAGGGTGACAGAGTGATCTGGCTTTTAAACTTGTGTGCTGAGCTCTTTTGTTTCACTAATACTTGTCAAACTTCACACTTAATGGTTTCCCCCCCGCCCCGTTCTATATTTCTTGTTAAGAGTCTGTTTAAGGCATTTTTTTTCCATTAGAACCAGAGTGAATTTTCATTAAAACAATACAGAGGAGCTTTTCAAAAGTGAGCACGTTTCCCAAGGCTTTGGGAATGTCTTGTGCCTTTGCCTTGAACCCTGAAGCCGGGGTAGGTGAACCTGCAAGGCGGTTCTGTACAGAGGGAAGGAGGTGATGTGCCAGCAAGTGAAACCTGCTTGTAATACGCAGCCCCGAGGCTGAGAAACGTTTTAAAATGCTCAAAGGGGTCCCTCTCCACCTGTGTGGAGCTTTGCAACCTCCCAGAGTGTCTTTCTGGAGGCCTCCAAGCGTTCAGGGATGAAGAGCTGTGTAATGCCTGCAACAGCTGCTTTCGCTTGCTGGTCTCTGCTCCTCACAGAAATCCCGGTGCTCACACATCAAGGGCTGGGGGTTTCCCTTTATAGCACTTGGCTGAGTGGTTCCCACGTCCTTCCAGACAGGAATGGGGACTGTGATGCCCAGTGCAGGCACGGCCAGGGGGACCAGCAGCAGTGCAGGCTCAGAAACCAGCACTGGTGGAATGTGTGGCTGTGAAACATGGTGGTTCAGACTGGAATTTTGTCTGCTCTGGTGCCTTTTGATGCTCATTTTATATTCCCAGTGTCTCCTTCCACCTCCTTTTAAGTGTCTCTCCAAGTGCCAAGTTTTCAACCCATTTCACAAGGAAAAACATTCAACATTGTAAAAGCTACAACATACACCAAACCAACCAGGAGTTCCCTTCTGGTTAAATTGCTTTTTTATTTTATGGTCTCAAGAAAATATTGTGTAAAATTATCCACTAATTGCTACCACCACTCTTTAGTTTTCCTCTGAATGTTATTTTTCTTACTGCAAGTTATGACAATAGAAATGGACA
>JAWWLV010000183.1:2623693-2635679 GCA_035041135.1 Platyrinchus mystaceus
AATATTTCTTTTCAATTGCAGAATATTTAGCACAGAAGTGATCAAATCATTGGCTGACATATCTCTGTGTGTTTAGGTCTGGGAGTAAAAAACCACTGAGACGTCATCTCTTAAGCTTGAATTGAAAGTTTTAAGGGCAATACTTCAAACTGCAGTGTAAAAGCCACATTGCTACACTCTGGCAATCTTTAATAACCTCATACATTTGGTTACCTCCTTAATCTGCCAGTTCTGTTTTCTATACAACTGATCACTGATATATTTATCTTTTACCAGCTGTCCCTCCCTCCCCTTGTGCAGGCAGTGGCAGTGCTGATCCAAGCCAGTGCTGATGGGATTCCAGTCCATTACCACCCCGAAGGTGGTTGGGATTTGGGTGCACAATGGGCTGTGACACCGTTGAGCGAAGGGAGGCAACTCCTTATAAATGACAACGCTCTGGTAATGACACACACGGAGTTTGGGAGTCAGCAGTGATGAGTGGACCTCTTAGTGTTATCCTTGGTGGGAGATGATGCCCAGGAAGCAAAGATGGATGATTTTTCCATGTGGTTCATGCAGGATTTTACCGGTTCCATCCCACCGAAGCGGCGGGTTGCCGCTGGATTTGCACTGGAGTGCCACGTGTTGGCACTGAGCTGCCAGGGGAAGTGGGGAGATTTTTAATTACCTTAATGGTGGGCCAAAAAGTGCTTGTGCTCCTAATGCCATGGAGAGTGCAGGAAAGGGCTTTAAAATGCTAAAACAATGGTGGCTCCTCGCTGAACGATGCAGCGCTCTGTAATAATGCGGCACGTTTGGAAAAGATCCGTATTTTTTCAAAGACAAACATCAAACAGAAGGAAAAAGGTTATGTCACCTTCACCCTCGCAGTACTGTCATTTATATGCTATCAGCTCATTAAATTCACATTAAGATACTCCATGGGACTTTAGGAGCTATTAGTGCACCTAAAATGGCATAACAAAATCTCAGTTCACTTTAAGAGAGATGGCATTGCGACATTTTGTATTTCATCACTGAATTATTATAGTCTCAGATGCATTCTGTTGTGATGGTAATGGAAGGAGGAATACTAGAGAGGAAAGCTGTCCATTTGTTTATCCCCAGGGAGGGAAAAAAGAAAGTTTGATAAAAAACTAGAGTGAAAGTAAAGCATTAACAATTTAACCCCTGTAGCAATGCCGAGGAACACGCAGGATTTTTTTATATTCTTCTTTTCAGGATGTTTTAAAAAAAAATAAATGAAAGGAAATTTTGTATGTAGGGAGTCCCTTCAGGCAATGGAAGGTGCAGCAAATGTACTGCATGAATGCATCTCAGTCTTTTAAAGGTGAAGTCTCTCATGGCAGCCATAAAATACCTTCCTTCATATAAATTCTCATGATAAAATTGAGATTGTGATTAAATCTGATGCTCTTGTTAGTTTGTTGTTGTTTTTTTTTCCCCCCTTGGCTTTCATCAGCAAATAAGTGAGTGGCTATAGGTAAATCTGCAACCTTGTATTTATAAATCCCACGTGGGAGAATTCCCAAGAACTGGGCTTAGGAAAGAATGAGGAAAGCTGAAGCCATACTAAGTTATCATTAAATAAATAAATAAATAAATATATTAAATAATATATATATGAATACTAAATAAACAACAAAATTATATCTGAATTAATCAACCATATATATTTGTGGTTTGGACCTGGGAAATAGCTTGGTCTGAGGATGCCTTTTTTACACAGTAAATGCAGCTGTATATTAAATGCATAAATAATATGGATTAAAGGATAGAGAACAAGTTAAATTCGGGTTTTAATTTGAGGCAAAGGTAAATTGCTTATAAATGTGTATGAATGATTTAAAAAAATTCAAAAGTGGGTTGAAGGACATTCAGTCACTTCATGTAGTATATTTTTCTTAATATCTATTTAGAATTATTTAGAAAACATAGCAATTCCTTAGAAGTGCTTCCTTCCCTCTCCAATCAGCACAAAAAATGCCATGACTGAAGAGCTTAACCTCACATGGAATAAAAGGCACCGGGACAGGAGGGAAATTTGAGAGTCCAAAGCGTTTTGAGGAGGCTCTGAAGGTGCACGGGACTAAAATTCCTCCCTGCACGGAGAGCCAGGACAAGCACAGCTTCAAAATCCCTCTTAACTGCAATCACCCGATCCACAGGTCTTTGGTGGAGCAGCAGGGAATTTCTTCAGTGGAGAGGGAGCTCGAAGACATTGGAAGAGTCACTAAAACAGAGAGCTCAAGGTTTTGAAAGCAGAGGGAATAATCACTTAATAACTGCCCACCAAGCACCTGCTAAACTTAACACAGTGTTTGACTACATTTAGTGCTTCAGAACATAATCTCTGCAGCACAAGGATTCTGCTGCTTGTTAGACAGTTCACCTGTTGAAAAGCTTGATAGAAACCGGTTTTATCACCAGGAAAATGCTTTTGAAAGGTTACTCTGAAGGCTAAAACCTGGCTGTGGATGTAGTTTCCTGTCAGACAAAAAAAGAGGACGTGTTGCACCTTAAACCCCCGGGTTTTGCCTGGTGTTGGTTTGCCCTTTCCTGATGGTTTGGGATGCTGATGGTTTGGGATGCTGATGGTTTGGGATCCTGACGGTGTGGGATGCTGACATGAGCACTGGGCAGCTTGAGAGGCAGCACATCTCATTCCCATCGATGACAGCCAGAAAACACAGAGGAATTAACAAGGAATTTTGTCCAGTCTGGGGCAGGATTTTTAAAGGTCTAATGAAGATTTACAGTCCTGGTGGTATTGCTGAAGAGCACTAAATTTTAACCTGTCTTCAGGCAAAGGAGTAGTTGAAGCCATGAGAAGCTGTTGCACATAAACAGGGGAACTTAACATTTGGGATGAGGTGAGGTAAAAATCAGCAGTACTTGTGCAATTCTGGGGAAGTTCTGGGTCTTCCTCATGAAAGATGTTAAACTAGAGAATGCTGTAAAGTGACTGATAGGTCCATCTGGGAAAGGTGTCTGTAATTTTATTTTTTTAAGTGTTCTGTTCAAACCTCAAGATGCCAAATATTTGGAATTGTTGGAGAAAAAGACAACAATATTTAGATTTACTTGTATATTTATTTCTAAAGGAAACCAGTGTGAAAAACCAAGTTTATATTATTTTTGGTACTTGCTAAGTTACCACTGACATAGTGATGTATTTTGGACATGTAAATTTAGAATTATCTTTTTTTTCCCAAGGAAAATCTCCATTGTGAGGAACACAGATTCAAGCCTTGAGGCTGTGGCCAATTTAATCCAAACACCTCAAGAGCAGTTGCACCAAGCTCCCAAATTTCAAGTTTGTGACCACTGTGTCATGGATTAAGTCATTCACTGGGGGAATCCACAAAGACTTGACCACTTATATAAGAATATAGCTTTATAACCCATTATAACGTTTATCTAAACTTTTTTTTATAGACTCATATTATTAATTTGTTTTCATTTTACTTTGATAGATTTATTTAGATAGAAGTGGTTCTTATTGCTCTTCAATGGCAAGATGGTTGTGTAGAGGTCAATGATGCCATCAATGGATGAATTAAAGCTTCATCTTCTGGTTTAGATGAAGGGTTGCTTCTGATCCACACAGATTTAACTCCAAGTAGATTTTCCTCCTAAAAGTGAATATCTTGGCAGGGAATATCCTAAGGCAAAGGAGCTCCAGCACAGCAAATTCAGAGCAGAAAAGCCTCCAGTGCTGTTCAGAAGACTGGGAGAAATCTTTGCTGTGTTGTTTTTTTTTCCTAAACCCAGCAGAGCAATCAGGTTACTGAGAGTCACATTTGGTCCAAAATTTATCAATTTATTGCCTAATCCTGTCCCTTCCAAAGGAAATGTCAGGGGCAGACAGATCCACTCCTACTCCAGGCTAAGAGCACATGGCTGGGTGCTGGGGATGAGGACATGGGGGATGCTTGTTTTTCACCCTGTCACCTTTGAAAAACCCAATGTGAGCCAGTTTATCTGCTCTGTGTTCCAGTATCTGCCAGAAAGGAATAAAATAAATGTTGGCATTGTTACCATCCACTGGAAAGGCTGATTTTACATCAAAAGCACTGTGCAAGCTTTTATGAAGTTTGCCAAAAGATCCAGGGACTGTGATATTTAATAGCATTCAGGGATATCTAATTTGCAATCTTTTCATCAGGTCCAAATAATCCATGTTATTTTTTTACTGTAAGTCTATTATAAAGTAGCTTTTATTTCATATCTCTCCTGGCCACCCTGTGAACTGTTTTGCACCATGTCTTACTGATCCTTAATATTTATTTTATAAGGTGAAACAGAGTCTATCCCCAACCCTTGTATAGTCACCTAAACCAAAAATCTCCTTCAGCCAGTAAAGAGCTTAATTTTGCACTTTAGTTTTTTTTGCCACCTTTCATGACATAGACACTCATTGTTGCCACCAATGGCTTGTCTGCCCTGGGAATCCTTTCCCAGGTATTCACTGAAATAGCTGGAAGTAAATATTGCTGTGCTTACAGACCTATCTGGGGCTCAGTGTCTCGGCATTCTGTGGAGTGTCAAGAAAATAACTGTGGGATGCTCACTCTGGAAATTGTTCTTACAGCTGCACTAGACCTGCACAGCTCCACGACATCTCCAGGAGGGCTCAGAAGCTAAAGGTAAACCACCCAGAAGTTAAACCAGGACCTGTCTAGTCTGGTTTGCAGAATCCACCCCAGAACTCCCTCCTGGAAGTCTTTAATTTCCTGAGTTACCGGTATGAGAGGACTGGGAGTCAAGCAAATTGAAAGCTGAAAAAATTTATGCTCTTTTAAAGAATTACAGGTTCATAGAATGGTTTAGGTTGGAAGGGACCTTAAAGCTCACCTCATTCCACCCCCTGCCATGGGCAGGGACACCTTCCACTAGCCCAGGTTGCTCCAACCTGGCCTTGGACACTTCCAGGGATGGAGCAGCCACAGCTTCTCTGGGCAACCTGTGCCAGGGTCTCACCACCCTCACAGGGAAGAATTTCTTCCTAATATCCCATCTAAACCTCCTCTCTGTCAGTTGGAAGCCATTCCCCCTTGTCCTGTCACTCCAGGCCCTTGTCAATAGTCTCTCTCCATCTTGTAGCTCCCTTCAGGTCCTGGAAGGCCACAATTAGATCACCCCAAAGCTTCTCTTCTCCAGGCTGAACAATCCCAATTCTCTCAGCCTTTCCTTCCAGCAGAGCTTCTCCATCCCTCTGATCACCTTGGTGCCTCCTCTGGACTCTCTCCAGCAGCTCCATGTCCCTTCTGTGCTGGGGAACCCAGAGCTGGATGCAGCACTGCAGGTACAGAGGGGAAGAATCCCCCCCTCCCCTGCTGCCCCTGCTGTGGGATCAGCCCAGGACATGGAGGAATTTCTGTATTTAGAAATAATAAGGTGAAACTCAGAGATATGAAGTGTGGTACTTGCTTTGAAAAAACAACAAAAAAAAAACCCTCCAAATAATTTAGAATTGTGGAAAATTTTTGCTAGACAGAATGATGAACAGCAACTTCAGTTTAATATGTAAGTAATTATACACAGTGAATGCAGAGTAAAATTAAAAAGAAAACCCTATTCAATAGTGAACCTCAAGTATTCTTGTTAAATCAGATTGGAATAAATATAGTTTTGTGCGCTTTTTTCTGGGGGAAAAATAAATATAAGAGGTCACAACATGTCTCTAACATATCTGGACATTGCTAGAGGGAAATGTTGTGTAGCAGAGTTCTTCCATGGACTCCAGGCTCTAGTTCAGAGCAGTAATTGTAAGTGATCAGATCTGCTTCTGTCTCCTGCACTTGTCTGAGCAAGAAGATCCCAGATGTTGGGATTCCTAGGGGAACCACTGCCAGTGGTGGTGAGATGAAACACTGGGTTGTAGCTGAATTCCCAACTGGACCCACCATCACCATAATAAAAAAAGTTCTCTGACAAACCATACAGCCATGGTTTGGTTCCCAGCATAAGGAATTTAGCATAAAGCAGTGACTATTGCTTGATGTTTGGTTGTGGGATTGAGTTACTGTGTCTTGACAAATTAACAGACATCAGCTGAGCCCCAGAAACCAGGCTGCTGCACCCTCACAGCCTGTGGCAACGGGAAGGTAAAATACATCATCCTCAAGTGGAAGGAAAGAAGTGTAATCCAACTTGGTTCATCCTTTTTTTGGGGTGGTCCAAGATCATGCACATGGGGCAGAGAACCTCAGCACCCACTTAGTGATCTTCCAAGAGCAGATACTTCAGCACATGTTAGTGATTTTTCAATCTGTGGTAACCCTCGTGTCTCAGCTCCAGGTTTAAAAATTCACCTGCACCGTGCCCAGATTCCTGAAGGTTCCAGGTAGGGCCAACGTCAGACTAGTGTGGATGTCCTGCCTTCTGTGGGACTGACCTGCCAAGGAAAGGACCATCAGGAGGGGTGGTGTAAGGAAATGAGTGCAAATAAACCAGACAAAGTACAGTCCAGCTCTGTAACAAAACATATCTCCAAAGAATCAGTGTGTTTGTCAATTTTTAGGCAGCTCCACGTGATGTTCTTCTTTATTATTTTTTCCATTTTCTAAAACACAGGCTCTTATGTGAGAGGAAGTCTGGTGAGGGCAGAAATTAAGATATTTGCTAAAATTTGAGGTGACTGAATTTCTGAGAATGGATTTTTCCTACATTTTCCTGCTTGCTAAAGAAGGCGCCATGTGATGTGACACACATGTTACAGTGCACTCAGGCACACTGTTAATTTTGGGGGGGGACACAGATAAAGTAGACTTTGGGGGATGACTTTAGCTTTGTGTGTCTCGTTTTGCTATGAAGTGCCATAAATAGCCCGGCCTGAATTTGACACCCCTCAGGAAATACTTTTTGTAGCACTGAAATTGCCAAATACACCAATCTTTGATACTAATTATGGAGAAAATTGCTCTGAGAAGTGGAGAAGAAACATGGTGGTGCTTGTTTGCATGTTGGGGGGAGAAAATGTTAATTTGGAGGATGAAAATGCCTTTTTAAAGAGGAGATTAGAAAAGATAGTGAAGTTTACTTTTGTCCTTAAACTCTGAAACTATAAACATGAACTGCAGAGCCAAAAGTGGAAGATTGACCACTTGGACTAAAATTTTGGATAAAAACAAGTTATAGATAGAAGAAAATAAAAAAGTCTGTGTTCAGAAGAAGTTAAAATACATAGAAGTTAAAAGAATGAAGGGGATTGCAAATGAATAAAATAAAACAGAAAAATTGGACAAAAAAGAAGAGAAGAGAAGAGAAGAGAAGAGAAGAGAAGAGAAGAGAAGAGAAGAGAAGAGAAGAGAAGAGAAGAGAAGAGAAGAAGAGGAGAAGAGGAGAAGAAAAGGTTTGAGAAAATCCTGTTATAAATTCCTATAAATTAAGAGTTGACCACCATAGCTATGGATTTAAGAGTGGTTTCAGGTATTGGTGGTTGCCTAGAACAGAGTCATATTTACTGTATTATCTACTCCTATAAATATCTTTAAGATAAGATAATAAATAAATCTGATAACTGGTTCAATGAGACATGGATAGTACTATCTCCAACAAATGTTGGATTGATACTGAGGTGACTCCTTAAACCCCTTCCAGGTGGGATGATTTTTGGGCAAGTCAGGTCCCCCTGGATGTAGCTCATTTTTCCCATAAAATAGGGATAATTATCCATGCTTTTCTCCTCTGTAAAGTCTTGGTATTTGCTGTTGAGCCAGATATCCTTGTTTTATAGGAAATCAGCCAGATCTATAACTGGTTTTCAGCAGAGGAAAACATACAACAGAAAAAAATAATCAGCGTTGTACACTAGCAATTACTCTTATAAATACTTTTATTTTTGTTGTTGTTTTGACTCACAAGAACAAGCAGGAACATTTCACAGCTTTCTTAGGGCTGTCTAGTATTCTTGCATTATTTTTATTGCAGACTTCCCTTCAACTCATTAAATCAAGATCCGTATCAGGCAAAACCTGCTGTCTGGTCTCACCACCCGACAATTTTTGCTTGATGAGAACTTCAACTCTCACTAGTGATGAGAGAAACTGTTCCTGAGCTCATCTGTCGGTGTAAAAATTGCCTCAAGTGTATCCAGCGACTCTGCAAGGTCTGAAATGAATCTGTCAGTGCACTGACCTTGTCTTTGCCCTTATTCCAAGTATATGTATCGCTAGATATCAACCATCTAAACAGAGCTAAAACCCTAAGCAACCAAAATATAAACAATCAAAACAACAAATGCATTTGTTGCATTAGCTGACAGCACCCATAATGTCACTGGACAAATATGTAAATACTGACCTAAATCCCCTCGCTGGAGACTTTTGTGTTCGCTTTAGATGTTGGAACAGACACAGCTCAGGGGCTGCCCGCGAACCCCGGTGCCCACACGGGTGCCGGGCTGTGCCACAGCTTCTCCTCCTCGGAGCTGAGCTCTGCCGGGACTCCATGGGATTCCAGAAAGCCGAGGATTTCATTCCTGTGAGTTTGGCACAATTCAATTAATTAAAACCAAACTTATAACATCTTTTGGCTGAGCTCAAAAAAATAGACATCTGAGCGCGCAGAGAACCGGAGCGCTGACCCAATCCATCAATTAGTTGGACGTTAATTGCATTTTTTCCCACTGACTTCAGGAGTCGTGGATCAAACCAAATGTGGTTGTCTGTGTGGAATCAGCTTTTTGCTGCTGGGCCCAAAGGCTTTGTTAGGTGTGTCCTGAAGCAGGTAATTCACAGTAACGTTCCTTTCCATTTGGATGGTCAATGGAAACAGGATAACAGGATAACAACGCTTGGGTGGTGCTTTGGTCGTGTTGGCCAAAACAAGGTATTCCTGTCTCTCCAGTCTCCAGGGACAGATGCTCAGATTTCACATCACTGTAGAAATTCATATAAATTTCTCATTTTAAGCCTTTTGGAGGTGTAGAGTTTTCCAAGCATCGCCTCCTCCCCAAAGAGCAGGAAAGGCTGATGTTCTGGGTCAAGATGAAACCAAAAGGCTGGGTAGGTTTTCAAAGGTGCATTTTTAAATATCCAAGGAACCATTTTTGCAGGAGTCATGAAAATATCTGCACTATACAGTTAGTTGGTACACAAATCCATAAAAGTTAGTAGTGCCCAAATCAGCAGATAAAGTCCTGATCTGAAACATTTTGCAGCTTCATCTGTGTCCAGTTAACTGAAAGTAGCCAGTTCATCAAAATTATTAAGTATTAAAGAAACTCTGTCTCTACATTGCAATAATTTTTATAAACCAGACTTAAAATAGTTGTAAAAGTTTCTCACCCCTCTAATAACAGATTTTTTTGGGGTAAGGATTAGACAATTGCTAATGTTAATAATTTTAGTTGTAACTGTTTCTGAGTTAATAACTCTAATTCCAGAGCTCCTCTTGCTCACTAAGGTGGTGTTCACCTCGAGATAGGCTGCATTCCCCTCCTTCTGGAGAGCTGTGATCTGGTTTATATGGAATATTGAGTATTTGTAGTATTTCCAGATGCTTAAATCAGACTGATTTCAGCTGAATCCGGGCAGCTCTGGGATATATGATGCAATTTACTCTGTATAAAATGGCAGTAATGCCATTTACCTGCCTCAGTGAGATTTTATGAGGATAAAAGTAAAGCCAGAATTGTCTTTGAGGGTGTTTCTGACAGCACACTTTTCAACAGCTTTTTGGGAAAACATGTTCTACTGCTGTGTTTTCTGTGGAGGGATGTTTGAGGAGATAATTTATCACAATTTTAAGGGAACTAAATTTATTATGATTTTAAGGGAACCAAATCCCAGAATTTCCCATTCTAGTTATTTCAGTGTCGATGTGCGTTTGCCCCGTTTAGAATTTCTGTGAGAAATATTTCTGTCTGGAATATGTTTTATAATCTGGATGATTCTAAATGTGTTTGGAAATGGAATCCTAGAATGGTTTGGGTTTGAAGGGACCTTAAAGCTCATCTCATTCCAACCCCCCTGCCATGGGCAGGGACACCTTCCACTGGACCAGGCTGCTCAGCCTCGTCCTTATTTTGAGAATCTGATACTTATTTTGGTCTGTGACAGTGAAAATACAACAAAATCCTATTTACTCCATCGCAGGGAGACCCTCAAGAGTCTTATGCAGATTTAAATCAGGAACTTTGCTGTCAGTTGTGTGATTTTGCCTTAATTCTCCACTTCTTTTCTGTATCAGCCCATGAAGGAAATAAAGAATTGCTTGAACACACATTCTCACCCAGTGTAACGACAAGAACTTACTATTTATAAAGTACTGAACAATATAAAACATGAGAAAATTAATAATATTTGAACACTCCCACCATTTGTCTTCTCATGTAATTGTGGAAGTGCAGCAAATCACTGCTTTTCTATAATACAGAAAGTTACGTTTTTAATAGAAAGGTCTGTTATCTCCTCTTGTGTAATTTCCTCTAAAACACCGAATAACCAAGGAATTTTTTTTCATTTCTAATGTAATTTCATTCTGGATTTTATTTCTGATTACGGTCGAGGTTAACTTTGATGTTCTCCAAATGAATTTCAAAGACCATTTATTCAGCTAATTTTGCAGGCAAAAACACACTGAAACTTTTCTCCCAGTTGGTAAGCAGCCATCCCTTAGTTTTATTCAAGTTTTCACATAAAAATGCCAGTCGGGAATAAAACTGACAAATATATTCAATCAAAGATGGAATATTTTTTTTCCTCTTAAGTTGCAAATGGCTTCATTAAAATAAAAGCACCACCTTAGGGATTGCATAAAGCAGAATATTGGTACCTAAATGGTATTTATGACTCGGCTAAATGTAAAGTGAATTAAAATTTAAAGGATTAGAGTCAGGTAGGCCAGAGCCACTCGGAGAGGAATGTCCATTAAGGAGATGGAAGGACCTGCTGTCCCCAGTGACAGGAACGTGGTCAGGCACCTCCACACTTAGTGGCACTGGAAATGGAACCCCGAGGTACTTGGGTGGTGTTTAGGCAAAAAGAAATGAAATCCTCATGAAAAAATCAAAGTATTTATCTAATTTTATGTCCATATATGTGTATATAAGATGTACATTTATATGTATGTATATGTATATATGAAATATGTGTTATATATTATAGAGAGATTGCAATATATTATTTAATTATTAGATCATATATATCTATAGATATATAGATACATATATGTCTACAGATATGTATATATGAAAATTTATAGAGGCATATAGATATATCACTGCAAATTATGTATAGATATGTATATATATAGATATATATAACTATACATGTATAGATATATATAACTTTATAGATTGATATGTAGATATATAGATATATAGATATATATAACTCTGTATAGAGAGACATATAACTATATCACTGCAAATTGTATATAAATATTATATTTAGATATATAATACTGTAATATATATCATAAATAAATTATAATAATATAATATAAATAATAATTTAATATACAATATTATGCATACACATGCATATTACATATATAAAATATATATTTTTATATGTATTATATGATATTACAGCACTAGCAGGAAACTGCAGATGAAAAAGAATAGAGTTGATCATGCAAAACATAACACTTTTCAGGTTAAATTCATTAAAATAAAATGCACTGTTACTGCAAACTCTGCTGCTTCCATGCCTTTCTGAAAAGTCCAAACTGTATTTCAGGGAACTTCTGAGACAGGAAGGGATAAGGATCCTTCATGGTAAGAGTCTGCCAAAACAAATTGAATTTTTGATGTGAAGGGGACAGTGCTTTGGGGTTTGCACTGTATTTGCAGACACTGTGATATATGTGCTGCGTTTCCTGATTTTTTTTATCTCTAAGAAGAATGAAATAATCACAGAATCACAGAAGTTTTGATTGGAAGTCACCTTAAAGCTCAGCTCATTCCACCCCCTGCCATGGGCAGGGACACCTTCCACTAGCCCAGGTTGCTCCAACCTGGCCTTGGACACTT
>JAWWLV010000183.1:2650366-2670059 GCA_035041135.1 Platyrinchus mystaceus
ATTCTCTATTTTACAGTGAATTGGTTGGTTTGGATGGGAAGCAAAAATAAACAATAAGATATTTTTGTTTTGAATGGATTTTGTACTTTTGGGGGAAATAATCCAGAGAGGGATATTTTACTGTTCTTAAAGCTGTTCCAAATGAGTCGCTGGGTCATCAAAGAACTTTCAGTCACCACTAAGGAACATAATTTTATGGAATTAGCTTAAAATGGTGGGAAGAGCATAAACCTGAACATACTTAGTCATGGAACTGAGCTCAGCCCTCTGGTAGGGGATTATAAACCAAAGTTTAACAGTTTTATGCACAGGAATGAGAAGAATGTTCAGCTCTGTGGTTTGCTGGGATTCACGGTAGAGATGTTGGGATTTTGTTTTTTTCCCCCCCACCCTCAGCCTGGAAATGCATGTGAAAGTTTTCATTTAAAATGGTGTGTAAAGCTGGAACAGCACCAATAAAATCACTGCTGTTCCCCTCCCCTGGATTTATATCCAATAACACGAGGAAGGACTTTGTCCTCCCAATCTCGCTTTTGAGGTTTAAATAAAACCGAGCAGTTGATGTGCAGCACACACAGCAATGCAGTGCTGGGGTTGAGATCGAGCCAAAACCGTGGAAAATAATTGAATTTCCCAGAGTTTTGATTAAAAAAACATAAATGGTTCCAAGTTTGCTCGAGCGGAGTCCGGAGATTTCCGGCAGCGAGGTGGGAGGAATTCTCGAAAAACTTAGGGAATTCAGCAAATTTGGGATGAATGTGGACTGAGATTTATGTTTAATTACAGAATATGAAACCAAGCAAATTTTGTCGTCTTCTCAGTTATGTAATAAAGAAAAGTTTGTCCAAGGTCTCCACAGAACTGATGGTTTCTTGTGGATCTTGATGAAATCTGCTCTGATTATTCCACTTTATTCCAGGCTCTGCCCTGAACATGGTCAGAAAAACTTTTTGGCAGTTACTAAAATAGGAATTTACTCAGCATCGTGATTAAGATGCCTATTTTAAGGAAATTGCTTGATTTTCTGTTTGGTGAGAGAAAGCTTTCCAGCTTTTCATCTATACTGCTAAATTTTGGGGGGGTTGGAGCTGTTTTTTATTCCAAGCACCAAGATTTTCTTATATAATTTTTAAGCATTTGTTACTGGGTGAGGCAGATGGGAATGTTCCAGAAAACAAACACCTCAAAAATAATACTAATTACGAGTGGATATTAAGTAAGGATTTTCTTGTAGCCCTTTCACATTTTTCTATGTGCTCTTGTGCTCCCTCTACTGACTTTCCACCTGGGAATGACAGAGACCTGATACAGCAGAGAACTTTCCTGTTGGCATAACTGGGAAAAACATCTTGTTTTAGTAAAAAAACCCCAACTTGTTTGCAGATTTCCACTTTAGTTCTTGCAGTCTTGAAAACAGAGGAGGGAAAATAAATCAATGTTTAAAGACAAAGGAGAAAATTACCCCTTTTTTCCAATATTAGGGAGAAGTTGAAAACACTGAGGGGGCAGGTAAAGGGGCAACAGATATTAATAATTGATTTTATGAGATTTTATGAAGAAATAAAGGAATATAGAAGCCATTGGAAGTTCACAGTGTGAATAACAGTGGGAATAACTGTCATTTGTTGTCTCTATTCCTACCCAACTCCAGAGCAATCATTGAAATCCATAGTGGAGTTTTGGGGCTGGAAATCTGTATGACCACCTTTTTGTTCACTCCAGCAATGGAAATCCTTAGAATTCATAAGACATTTAGACTAAAATAAAGGTCTCTTAACTTGTTTTGACCTCAAGCTCCTTTCAGTCAATGAAAAAGTAACTAATTCAAGGAAGGAGTTTCATCTTAGTGCAGTTTTGATATTTTCTTCCAGGTGATGAAAAGCCTCAAAAGGTGTTTTGATTTTTTTAACTCTGTTGGAGTGAGATTTGGATGAAGGTGGTTTCAGTCCAAACTGTTCTTTTCAATTGTGACTTCAAACATTTCAGTTTCAATAATTTGAGGAATAAAACACCTGATCTCTGCTTCTGTGTTTTTCAGCCTTCATATGTGTTTTTACTTCCTTTAATCAGTGACTGGTGATGGCAATAATTCTGGGGATAAGAGCAATGTTGCAGATGGGCATGGTAAACTTGTCCTTGGATTATTGGTGGCACTTTTCCTCTGCAGAAAGCTGCAATTGTTGGATATTTTTCTGTTACTTATAAATTATATGAGTTAAATACCTTTTAGATCATGTGAGACTCCCCTTTGTTTGCAGGTCAGTTTGTTGTGACATGTCCCTGTGAGAGAAGCCAGTGGGTTCTATCACTGTGTTTTGGGGTGATTTTTGTTCTATTCTGACTCTTTTTTTCTCCATTGCTTTGAGGGAATTTTGGCAGCTTTTTACCAGGTCAAAATATTTCTATTTCTAAACAAACCCAGAAACTCGAGGGATGAAAACACATCTCTGTAAGGCATTAAGGAACCACACTATGTACAATTATTGCATTCCTGCCATTCGGCATTAATATAAATGTTAAAATGTCCATAATGTAATTCTGGAATATATATTTTTAAATATATATATATATCAAATATGAGGCTTCTGAATGACTTTAAAAGGGGTTTTACCAGAGGATTCCAAAGCACTCAACACACAGCCAGAACCTTGAAAATATTTTCTATTTAGAGATTGAAGTTTGACAACGCAAATAACAGGTAGGAAAAGTGAGGGAATAAATGTAACCTGTCCTTTAAATTCTCCAGGTTGAGTTTTCTAGTTTCCTTGTGTCACAAATCTCAGTCTCCTCTATTCCTGCCACGCTGGGGCTGGAGAAGGGACCACCCTGGGTGCTTCTCCTCCTTCAGCCAGAGGTGAAAATTCACTGCAGATGCTGCACTTAAGTCATGTGCAGTGACCAGCTTGAAGTGTGAATCTGTCACTTGCTTAACAATTTGTCATACAAAAGTCATCCCAGATTGTTTTTCCCTTTTGCCACTTCTCCCAAAAGCCCTAGTGGTGGATACCATGATCACAATATATATTTCCGTATAATTTTGTCTTACATAAACTGAGCAAAATTTTCTTTATTTAATCCCAAATACTAAAATTTTCATAAGGTTTATGCTTTATTGAAATATTTAATATTTATCTAAAGATTAAGTTTAGACCTGAACTAGAGTTACTTATTAGGACCACAAAACATTTTTTCTAAGTTTTCTTGCTTTAGGTGTGAAACACAAGTATTGAGAAAACTTTAGAGAGAAAGAAAAAAGAAAAACAAAAAAAAAAAGGAAAAAAATTAAATGCAGAACTAGAGTATTTGGGTTTCAAACAGTTCACCTGGGATTTTACAGTGCATGCACCAAAATGTTATTAAAATAGTAAATTTTATTAAAATAATAAATAAATCTCAGATATCTGAGTATTTTTTCAGGTGGATCAGCAGTTTTTTTGTTTTTATTCTTGACCCTCATTTTTATTTAGAGAGGATTTCAGGTTTTCTTTTGTTTGCAACCTGTAAATGGCACGTGTTTACTTTAATAGGCTGCTGGTTATGTGGATTAGAGCTACTCCAGGTGCAGTTTATCTGGCTCTTCCCATGGATGACTGATCCACCTTCAGGAAGATTTGGGAGCTGATTCATCCCTTAGTAATACCCTAAGCATAGGTTTATGTTTAACATTTATCTAATTAATTAAAAAAAGGTTTATTTTTCCAAGTAATTATGAAAGAAGGCAGCTCTTTATTTATTCTTGCAAGTATAATGTCAGAATAAACCCTGGGAAGGAGAAATAACTATGAAAGGGACACTGAGAAAAAGTGTATGAAAAGAAATTTGCCCCAAATCTGTGCTAAATCACATTTACAGCTGAGTATTCATGGAAATCCATGTGCTGTGAGAAATCCTGTTCAGTTAGGAAGCAGAATTCCCATCTCACTTCCCTGAGAACACCTCTCAACCCTGCACACAAAGATTAACCAGAAGCTGGGCTACATCCTGTAAAGACAAACTTGCACAGTTAAGAAAACTTCTGCCCAGGAACCAAAATCCTTTCGTTGTTCTTGCTGCTTTCCTTCATCCTCTCACTGGATTCTAGAGAGCAATGAGAAGAAAGCATAAGAAAAGTTAAATTTGCGCCAACTTTTAGGAAAAGGCTGAAATAATTTTTTTCCTCTCCGTGTTAGACATTGTAGATGAGACCTCTCTTCTTGTTGTGCTTGGCTTTATGTGAATGTAACTGAAAAATCTCTCAATTTTTGTTTCTTTTGGAGGAATATATTTAATTATAACTGTCAAAATAGCCTGTGATGATCCCATTTGCTCAGGTAGGGTTTTATTTGTTTTGACTCCTGTATATTTAGTTTTGCAAGTATTAAAGCAACAACAAAGTGATTCTTTATTGTCAGAGGGAGCAAAAATAACCTTTCTGTCTCATAAATAATAATAAAAAGTGAGTCATTGATAGTTTGCAGCTTCTTAGCTATAAGGTGTCTGTAAGAGAAGTCAGTGTATTGCCTCAAGGGAGTAGATTAAAGGGAAAATGAGTGTGTTTCTGCTTACTTTCTTGGCTCATTGCTTTATGGATATGTGGGATCTGAGAAATAAGTGGTGGTCAGAAAAGAACAAACACATTTATTAGAGCAGTTAGGAAAAAAAGACCCTGTTTTGCTGTTTGCCAAGGTCCTTCTGAGCAGCACGTTTGGCAGCTACCAAATGACAGGGCCTGCACAGAGCTGGGTTTGACAAAGCCTCTGGGATGTGTTAAAAAGTAAACCAGAGCAAATCACGGACTGGAAAGCATAACTCAATCAAGGAAAAATGTATGATTAAGGGCGACATGGGCAAGGAAAGCTTTGCCAGAGCTCAGGGTAAATATTTGTATCAGTGTGAAGTGAAAGCTTCACATCGCTGATGTCAAGCAGCTGGAATTTTCATTGTTTATAAACTTTTGTTGTTACAGTTGGGTTTTGGCACAAAAGGTACCAAGGAGGGAACAGTTTCCCAGCAAGAAAGCTTGAGTTTTGATAAAGCAGCTTGAGCAGAGAGGAATGTGAAGATGCAAAAATTTCTGGGCCTTTTTTTTTTTAAAAATAGCATCCCGTGTGACCCACCAGTTGCCTTGTGAAGTGCAGTTGACTTGTCCTGCAGGAGTTGTTTGTGTGTTGTGTGGGGGGAAAAAAAGAGGGATGCTGAGGATGACCAACAGCCTCCTCTCACAAAGGTGACCAACAACCATCAAATGATGAGATTTAAGTAGTTGCTTTAATAATTGCTGCTTTACCCTGTTGTGAGTCCAGAGTTAATTTATCTTCAGAGAACATGAATCAAATATTGTAATCAGAGGAAGAAAAAAATGACCTAATTGGGGATTGAACCCAATTTCTTGAGTTTTATCCCTGAGCCTTAAGAAGATAAACTAATATGCTTCATTCCCCCACCCCTTACCCCCAATGCACTTAAACTGCAGCAGTGGGCATGTGTTGCTATATTTTAGACCATATTTTATTCAGTGAGTTGTTGTATTCGAGTATTTCAAGGATTTCAGAGCTGCATATTTAATCTGTGGTGATTTCAACCTTGGGGTGGAATTTTTTGTTCTATAAAAAGTGAGAGGCTGGTTTTGGGTATTGTTCTGTATTTTGGGTACGTATTTAACACAGGAGGAAAGGGATTTGTAGAGAAGTTCAGTTGCTGTGAGGGGACATATTTAACCTTGGGGGTTCTTGTGATGCTGCTCGTCTTCTGGGTCACGATCCAAAAGGCTTCTTGTGGGGCTGGTCTGTAGGTGAATTTGCAGCTGAGCTGGTTCCTTCAAGTAAGAATAGGGGAAAAAAAGTGATATTTAGATTAGTGAAAATTCTGAAACTGGTGATTAGATTCCCTTGTAAGGAGTTATTGAACTTCAAAGAAACCCGGGCTCTGCAGAAGAGTTGGTTGTGTAGGTGTTTGCAGTGCACATGCTCTGTTACCTACGTGAAGATGCTTCAACTTGAAGAGCTCTATATTTCTGTCCAAGTAAACTAGGGGCTATCCCTGCCAGTGAAAAAACAGGGCTCTGCAAGAACCTAACAACATTACCCAGCTGCACTAAGAATAGAAATCAAGCCCCTGCTGGTATAATTAAGAAATCTTCACTTCCAGTCCCTGGGCTTTAGAGACCTGGATCACTAACTAATTCCAATTTAGAGAGCTTTTTTGATAAGAGCTTTTGTAAACTAGGAAATAAGCTGAGAATGAAAACTTTTCAGTGCGAGTGTTTGAGCTCCATGCTCAGCCTGTTCAGTGTTATTTCATGTTTGGTCTGTCCTGGAGGGAAATCAGATATATCAGCATTGAATTGAAGAAATGCAGCGTGCTCCTTCTCCTCAGGGTTTTGGAAAAAAAAAAAAAAAAAAAGGTGGCACTCATCCATGGGCTGGGATCTCACATTTGGAAAAAAAAAGCAGCACTTTCATTCATAAATGTAGGGCCTGGCCATGCAGCCTCGTGGCAGAGCCACCTCCTGAGAGCCCTGGCTGCTCACAACTCTGCATAATGCAGGGGTAGAAACTCAGCCTGGACACAGTTTAGTTTAGGGTTTGTTTTTATTTTCAGATTAATTTTATATCTATCTTGTTTTTTTCCTTTTCTTTTTCTTTCTGTTGTAACATGAGCTCCATAGTTGATTCTGGTCTAGTTTGTTATTGGTGTGGGAGCTGGGGTAGGGGAGTTGCTCTAGTTGACAGTGATGGGAGGGATCAATGTCACACCTGTTTTGTTTCTTTTTTTTCCCTCTAAATAAGATTAAATATATATTTATCAATATATCTTTCAAAAGGAAGCATTTATCAAGAAAAAAAATTATCAGAAGCGTGACTTGACATGTCCTGCTTCTTTTTATAGTTACTCTTGCTTTATGCTTTGATTATGGCTTCTACTCTACTCACCTCTCATTCTTGTTTCAGGTTTTTAAATTTGCTTTATTCTTCAGTTGGGTGAAGTTTCTTTTCTCCTCTTTTCTCCTGCAGTTTCTTTGAAGCAGCAGGCAAACTTGGTCCTGCCTGTGTGTGATTCAAACCTCGTAACCCACACATTGCAGGAGGCTTAAAGACACTGGTGAGATCACCCACCCACTCATTACTTATTATTATTTTATGCATCATGGTGTGACAGGTCAAATATCTGCCTCGTAAAAGGGTACACGGAGAACGAACTGTTGGGGAAGTGGAGATGGAACAGGGTATTCTATTTCTAACACTCCTTTTGGCATCCAAATCCCTCCGTCTTTCCTACTTGGCTTTCTCACCTTGGATGAAAGAATGGTAAAACCTACCACCATTTGGGAGTTATGTAAATTTTGGACATATTGGACCATGAAGTGAGATGATGATGATAATAATGCTCATTAAAAGTTCTTGCGAGAGCTGGAGGATTTTTAAATGGCTTGACTGGTGTTTCTCATATGTTCAGTGTAGAAGAGGGTTTTTCACGAGTCACAGCATGGGTCAGGTTGGAAGGGACCACAGTGGGTCATCTGATCCCACCTCCCTGCTCAAGCAGGGCCATCCCAGAGCACATGGCACAGGATTGTGTACAGATTGTTCTGGGATATCTCTAGCAAGGGAGACTCCACACCCTCTCTGGGCAATCTGTTCCAATGCTCAGTCACTGCTCAGGGAAGAAGTTCTTCCCTGTGTTCAGGTGGAACTTCCCAGGCATCAGTTTCTGCCCGTTCCTCTTGTCCCATTTCTGGGCACCGCTGAGAAGAGCTTGGTCCATCCTCTGCCCACTCCCTGCAGACACTGAAAAACCTTGATGAGGTCCCCTCTTACTGTCTATTCTTCAGGCTGAATAACTCCAGCTCCCTCAGCCTTTCCTCATCACAGAGATGCTCCAGTCCCTTAACTTATCCTAGTAGATCATGATAGAACTTTTTACAAATTAATGATAGTCTGGCTTATTCTCAGTCAAGGTGAAGTCTTCTTTCTGTGTCTCACTTCCTTTCCTCCTTCCCAGTTTTGGTGTACATCCTAATTTTTGCCTTTCCCAACAATATTATTTTAATAGGAATTCAAATGTAGGAATTCCTTTAATGGAAGAGAGCTTCCACCTCCTGACAGTCAGTGAAGAGACTGTGTACTAAATGGAGCTCCCTGTTCTGATCTGGCACAGGGGTTTGTGTGAGCCTGAGTTAACAGAAAGGAACATGATATACTTAAAGTGCCTACTTATTCTTTTTTTGGTTTCTTTTGTCCCTTAAGAAACACCCAGCACCCTTGCAGAGCTTGTATAAAGTGCACCTAGAAGGTGTATGAGATGGCAGAAGATCACAGAATTTTTTAGGTTGGAAAAGACCTCTAAGATGGAGTCCAACTGTTAAGATGAATGAAGGAGTTTCCCAGGAGTTGGACAACACCTTTTAATCTTCTTATTCCTTCTGGGTCTTGGGGAGAGGAGTTTTGGCCGTAGGCATGTCCTGTTTGCACAACTGATGGCATTTTCTCCCCGTGGACAGTGTGAGGGGGCTGGTTTTGTACTGGTGACCTGCCCAAATAACCTTCTGAAGGCCAATGCTTGCTGTGTCCAGCTTTTCTCAGGAAGAATTGTAATCTCCTTGGCAGGGGAGCTGCATCCCAGGTAATGGGATGGAAGGGACCAGCTGGGTGAAAACCCCACCCTGTGAGATGCCACGGGGAACAGTGTGGGCTGGGATGACCTTGGCCCTGCTGCCTCCTGGAGCTCCAGCAAAGGATGGTGATGCCTCAAGGGTGACCCAGGCTGGTGGCCAGGCTTTAGATGTGCTTACCTGGACATGCAGCCCTCCCACGTGTCCCAGTCCTCTGCCTCAAACACATCTCTTGTGTAGGAGATACAGTATTGTGTGTCACCAGCATCAAAGCTTGAATTAGGGTCTAAGACTTCTTTTTAATTAAATAGAAATTAGTAATTATTTTACTTCATGCTTTCAGAGGCTGGCTACTGCTTTTAAAAGTTACAACCCCCAATCATGTTTGAAGTTTGACTTCATTTGTGGGGTTTTTTTTTTTTAGGAAGAGGGCAAGAGTGCAATTTAGACAAACATTTTTTTTATATATTTTTTTTTTTTCCTGGAATGATGAAACTACTGCACTGCAATCAAAACGCAATAAAAATGTGAAAGACTGTCAGACGATACGAAGCTGGTGCAAATGAAAGCCAGAGATAGAGACAGAATCCCAAAATAAATTCCAGGAAAAAGCAGGCATATTTACTTTCAAAATACGGACAGCAAACTAACCTTAAAAGTACCGGGACGATGCAACAGCTTTAGCCACGTTCAGACTCAGCTGAAACAGAAACGCAGATCACTTTGGCAGTGAGAATAATTATTGGGGGGAAAAAAAAAAATTAAACAGAAAGAATTATTAAAAAGAAAAAGAAAAAAAGCTTGCAGGAGCAGGCAGGGGAGGGAAGGCAGGGCTGGAGTCAGCTCTGCAGAGGGGACTGTAGGTGGAGCTCGGATCTGCGATTCCTCGCTCCGGCTCCACAATGAACCGATTGTTCCCCCGTGTCTCTCTCTTTCTCTCTCTGCGCTCAGCAATTCCTGCTTCCCTCTCTCTGTGTGCTTTTTGGTGGCACGTTCTATTTATTTTAATGTGTACCTTTGTGCTGGGCCTGTCTCGGAGCGGTCGGATCCCCGGGGATACGCGGCCTCGACGGCGGCGGGAGGAGCGCGGCCTGTTCCAGCGGCACCCGTGGGCTTCGGGGAGCCAAAAAAACCTTCCTCGGGAACACCTAATCCTTGGGCTCCCTCCAAGCACCACAATCTCTCTGCATGACTGACACGGGCCACTTGGGACACTTTGAGGGCTTTAGGTGTGTCTCTCTGAAGTCAGCCCACAGCCAAGCATGAGGCAAATGTGCCCAGACCAAAGAAAATAAATTATGTGGGCTCCAATTTTCAGCAGTTATGAAGGATTAAATTACACATCTGAGGAATTTGCTCGGGGATTTAACCCTTTGGAACCCGCACGGAGGGTTGTGGTGGCTCCTTCCGGAGCCCACGTTTCAAAGGCACCTGGGTCATTGATCACAGGTCAGGGATGCTAATTGAAATGTGTGTCATAATTAATTGTTAACACACAAAAAAAGGGGAGAGTGGGAACAAGGGGGAGAGAGACCTGCTACCTGTGCAAAAGCTGGCATGGGGAGGATGCAAGAAGCAGCTCTGGGTGCATCCCTAGAGGGTCCTTAATGCCACCAAACTTTTAAATAAAACTATAAAGTTTTACCCTCTATTTTGGAACCACGAGTGCAGCTTCCAACACCCCATTAGAATTCACTTCAGCACAGTTAGCACGGCCTTTGGAGCTGCCTCTTCATCCAGGTTTGGAGAAGTGCTCGTGAGCCAACGCGATTCTGCTGAATTTCTTGCTGAAAAGGCATTAAGTCTCGCTAAGAGATACCAAAAGTACAGCCTGCCCCTTCCTCCCTCAAGTATTTCTAGTTCCCCACAACCATCTGTAACACCAAATATCTGGTACGTTGTGTTGCTGAAAAGTTAAAAAGTGTAAACCCCACGCTGGGAAAACAAACGGCTGATTTTTTTTTTTTTTTTCTTTATGAGTGGGTTTTTAAAGGTATTTTCTTAAGCAAATAATTAGCCCGGGGAAGCTGTAATGATGAACAAATAGACAATTATTCAGAAGGAGGCTTTGGGCTTGTTCACCCCCTCCCCTCTTGTTGCACTAATTAAAGTTTGTGGTCCTCTTGCAACTTGAAACTGAGTCTTGTAATGACTCTAAAAAGCTGCTCCACCGGTGATTTCACTGAAGCTGATGCCCCCACGCTCTTATCTCTGGGCACATACAGTTTTCCCATGGATAAAAATCAGTGTTTGTAATCATTACATACTTTATTTATTTTTTTTTAATCTTGGAAGGACCTAATCCTCAAAGCAGTGCAAAATGTGGTATTTTGTGTGCACGAAGAACAAATCTGGGTGATAGCATTAAACTTCAAAGGCAAGTTGGGATAACTCCCCCTGGTAGTTCCTGCCCTGCTGGGTCCATGGGTGACCCTCTCTGAGAAGGGACACACTGTGGTGCTCATGGATCATAAGGACACTGGGATGGCTGGAAGCAGAGTAGAAGAGACACATACAAATTTTGGAGGTCATTGCTGAGGTTTTCGGGGATTGCTGTGACCCCACTGTCTGTAAACTCTGTGGTAGGATGGAAATTCCAATAACCCTGTAAGATTTTGGGCTTGCAAAAAGCTGTGTGTGTCATGAAACCGCTTTTATGCCTTATACACCTCTTAGAGATGATGTGTTTACGTGCTTTGTATCACAGGTGAACATCTCTCCATCTTCAGTGTCTTTGCGAACTCCCTTGTTTCTTATTTCCCTTCCTTAATGACATAATAGATTTAAAGTACAAGGTAATTTTCCACCTCTGTGTCTTTAGGAAGGGTTTTCACTAAAGAATAAACCCAGTGTTTGAGGGGGAGGTTGGTGTAATCATCAGTAAAAGATGTAAGTTATAAAAGATAAAGCACGGAGGAGGTATAAATAGTATTTTTATGTATATTGAAGATGGCTTTAAAAGTGAGGATGTGCCTGTTTTACAGTAGTATATTCTCCTTAAAATCTGCTGTAGTAGGGAATGAATGGGCATGTGTGTGTAGGGGGTTTCCTCTTTTTTTTTTTTTTTAGGAATCTCTTACTCTTTGATGTTCCTTTCAGCAGTGTGACAATTTTCCAAGCGTTTCCAAAAACAATTTTGGGGATTCAGTGTTCTGACTATTTTTATTTTTTTTTTAACTAAAGTGTGGTATTAAAATTCACATAAACTGGGATTCTAGGAGTCTTTGGAGGAAGAGAATGAAAACTACACAAGTTGAGTGAAAACATGAAAAACGTGAGTTTTCTACACACACAAGCAAATGGGCAAAAATAAATAACTAGCTTCATGGATTTATAAGTAGATTTAAAACCTTTTGAGATTAAAGTTGGTAGAGAAATTATCCCATAGTTATTTTTGAAGCACATGGGGTTTTTATTAATAACACTCCAGTTTTGTCTGACTGTCTTTGGACCAGGTTGTAGGAGTTTGCTCTCCACAAGCAACCCCTACACAATCTCTTTTTCTAAAACTCATCAAGTTGGAATTCACCCTTAAAGATCCAGAAAGTGCAGGAATTTGGACTTGCTACACTTTATTGCAGAAAGCTCTGTTTGCTGGAAGCAATTTGTGTAACACTTGCAGCCTGTTGGTTTTCTACGTGACAATCAGGTGATAAAGTCATTGATATGTGACACTGTTGACATCAAAAAAATGACAGCAGAGCAACCACTGCTTTTAGGATCAAACATAAAGCATTTCTGGATGTATGAAAATCGGGGGGTTTTTGTCTGCTGAGGAGAAAAGAGGATTTAGAAAGTGTGGAATAGAGCTGTATGTGAGGGCTTTAATGCAGATTAGGACACCAAAGCATTTTGGCACGTTTGGGACTGTGCCAGAATATCACTGGGATGAGGCCAGATGAAAAACCTGGATCTAGAGTATCTTCCCAGCATCCCCAGTTTGCTGATGTTTAGCTTGCTCCATTAGTTCCAACCTTTGGGCAAGCTGGTATTCCCATGTTCTGGTTGTGAAGCCCTGGAACACATGGATTTCTTCGCATATATATATTTAAGAGACTCAGTAGATTTTCTGAAGCTTTCCTGAGCTTCCCTTTTGAACCTAATCAAGCTCTTTTGTAGAATTTAGAGTCAAGTGGAAAGTGCAAAACCTGGATTGTGATCAAGGAAGCACAACAAATTCAGGAACTGTGAGGTACAGGCTAAGGTGCCTCCTGTGACTTAGGAGATCCAAACCAGCACTGAGGATATTCTCTCTCCTGTTCTAGAGAAACCAGATCCAAGTGGTTTCTTTGCTCTGTTCCCTTTGTAAAGGAGCTATGAGGAAAATTGCAGATAAGTCTCAGCCAGAAAATCCATCTGGTATGAGAAGAAGGGGCCAAAGAACAGCTCTTTGAACACTCAAGACCGCCTTCTGTCTTGACTAAACTGTCTCCTGCCCAGTGTTGGGTCTCCTGTTTCCTTTGACTCTTCACATCAACTTTATTTTGCATGTGGGTAGTGAAGGTGCAATAGCAAACCTGTCTTCAAATCTTGATGGATTTGGCACAGCATTTACTGTCCTTGTGTAGGTGTCCTGCTCGTTTCCCTCCCCAAGTTTCTCTTCCATCAGGTTGTGTATTTCCCTGTGTCTGTATCCTGGTGGTGGGAGGGCAGTGAGGGATCACTGGGACCAAATTCTGGGGGCCAGGGGAGGCTCCTTGTTAGGCCTGTTCTTACAGCTCTTGCTTTGCTTCGTTGTTGATTCTATTTTTTTTCCACCAAAAAGATTTAATAATCGCTTTGATTCACAATTTTCAACCAAAGTTAGGACAGAAAAAAAATAATTTTTTGTTTAATTTCATGTTCAAACTGTAAGAAAACATCCAATACGAGAAGTTACTTAAAGTGGGGAGATTGTTTGGAAACTCTAAAGCCGAAGGGTTTCTTGCTTCGTAGAATATAATTTTCAGTTTGTGTGCATTTATTTAAAGACAAGTTCACACTTGCCAAGTCTGCATGTTCTTATTTCTGAGCAAAGCAGGGTATGGCTGAGCTATTGCCCACCTCTAGACTGTGGTTTCATATGGAATTCTTGCAGGGGGTAGAGCAGAGCAAGCACAGAGGGACCTGATCCCTTCTGGGTGCCCTCTGTTTGCTGCAGGGGCTGGGATGTTGTTGCTTTGGGGGTCTCCTGCAGCCTCTCCAGCCCTTCCCCTGCCAGCAGGATTGTGCTGGATGGAGCTCCCTGCTTGGGATGAGGGCAGCGTAGTGTGCCAGGTGGGAATATAAAAGTGACTTATTTCCCAAGCCCACACTCTGCAGTGGCAGTCACCTCTAATTAAATAGTTACAAGAAGTTGCTCTGAGGCAGTTGCAGGGCAGCAAGGAAAAGCATGTTCAGAGGTAGGATCAGGCACAGCTGCAACAACAAATCCCTGAGGGCATCTCATGTGCCTGGAGCAGAAGTTAAGGCATGTGTCTGAAGAGGACTAAACCTCACCTTTAGCTTTTCTGTGACCCAGCTAGGAAGGAGATTATTCTAATTATTACATGGCCACTAATGCGTCCACAAGTTGCAGTAGGACCATCTCCATGCTTTTTCTTCTATTGTCTTCTTTCTTCTGCTCTGCAAAAATAGGAATTGCACTGGTGTCACTCAGCAGGTGGTGATACTTATTCTGCAATAGTCCTTTTGCTCTGTGCCTGATGGAATCAGGTTTGGTGAGGCAGTTGTCTATTGGAAACCCCACAGCTACCCTTGGGAAAGCTCAGAGAATTGGGATTGTTCATCCTGGAAAACAGAAGGGTTCAGGGTGACCCAGTTGCTGCCTTCCAGTACCTGAAGGGAGCCTATAAGAAAGATGGAGAGACACTATTTACAACAGTAAAGTTCTTGAGTGACAGGAAAAGGGGGAATGGTTCCAGTCTGAAAAAGGGTATGTTTAGATAAGATATTAGGAAGAAATTCTTAGTTCTGAGCGTGGTGAGGCACTTGCATAGGTTTCCCAGTGAAGCTGTGGCTGACCCATCCCTGGAAGCATTTAGGGCCAGGCTGGATGGAGCTCTAAGTAACCTGGGATAGTGGAAGGTGTCCCTGCCCATGGCAACAGAGTTGGAACAAGTTGGTCTTTAAGGTCCCTTCCAACCCAAACCACTCTATGATTCTGTGATAGAGATGATGCCAGTCATCCACGCTTCTGGAATCTGCAATGCTGCCCTTGATCTGAGCATGTCCAGTACCCAGTAACTGTGAGTGGAATCATACAATCCTAGAATGATTTGGGTTTTGAAGAGACCTTAAAGATCATCTTCCAACACCTCTGCCATGCACAGGGATACCTGCTACTAGACCAGGTTGCTCAAAACCGCATTCAATCTGCCCTTGAACACTTCCAGGGGTGAGGAAGCCACAGCTTCTCTGGGGATACCTGTTCCAGTTCCATACCAGGTGGAGGAACTTGTATTTCTGGTAGCAAGAGCCTTAAAGTCCACCTGTACTGGGTGCTGTACCTGAGAACCCATATGGGTGTATCTGCTGAGGCAGCATGAGATGAAAGCTTTGCTCTGTGTTCCAGCAGCTCCTCCTCATGCCCAGACCCCTCTCTGGGCTCAGCCCAGCCCTGGCCCATGGCAGAGGTGTGAAGGCATCTCAGGCTGCTGCCTCTGCCCAGCCTCTCCCTCCCCAACCCCCTGCAGTGACAGCAGGGCTCACTTGAAACCGTTTCAGAGCCACAGATGACACGGAGAATCAGTCTGACATTTGCAAGGAGGTTGGAATGATTCACTGCTCTCAGAGCTGCACTGCTCAGGGAGACCCCACTGCTGTTGCAGTTGGTGCTGCAAACTTTTTTTTATTTTTTTTCTATCCTAAGTACTGTGGAATGTTGTATTCTTTTGGCAGGTTAATTGTAGCTTGAGAAATATCTCCTTGGCTTTTTTTTTCTCTGAGGCTGCAGTGGTGCCCTTGATCTGGAAGTGTCTGGGATTTGGGGAATGGTGGTTTTGCTACCAGAGAACTAATCTGAAGGCAGTCACTCTGTCCAAAGGAGACAGTGAATTAAGCAGCCAGTCTGATGTGAGCCAGCAAGGGCCATGGGATAAACCAACCTCCCTTGCATAGTGCCTGGGGCTGTCCCTTCTTGCCCCTGTCCCCAGGGCCATCTCCCTGTCCTGTCCTCCCTGGTCTTGCACTGGAGGCAGCAGATTAGTTGGCTTATGCCTGGGTAGGAGGGCTTGGGGGAGAGGTGTCAGGTGGGGGGTCTGACCACATGAAAGAGGCACAGGACTGTTAATTGTGCATTTGCACATTTATTTCTCATTTTTTTATAACTGGGAGGTGGAGATGGTGTTAGGGGTTGAGGCTCTGGAGAGGTTATTAGACCCTGCTACGGGATGGTGAGCTGGGTGAGAAGGTTTGCAGTGTGCAAACCCCATGTCCTTGCTCTTTTTGGGAAGTATCAATAGCTGCTGTCTCTTCTCTGGGTTATGTTAAATAAGGCTAATGAGTAATTAACTTTATGTT
Source organism: Platyrinchus mystaceus (assembly GCA_035041135.1). NCBI lineage: Eukaryota > Metazoa > Chordata > Aves > Passeriformes > Tyrannidae > Platyrinchus > Platyrinchus mystaceus. Next base: position 2,666,457 of record JAWWLV010000183.1, read on the forward strand.
GGGTGCTGTGCATCCCCTTCTCGTGCCTATGGATCTCAGGAGGCCCAAAGCACATCCCAAAGGCAGTGGAGGTGAGGTTGTTTTAAGGCTCTGCACTATCTTAACAATGCCAAGGGTATGACTTTAGTCAGTAAATGCTGCTTTTACTCCTCTTCGGAAATCCAGTGGATTCTGTAATAAACTTGATATCCCAATGGATACAGAGCTTGTGCCACTGGAACCTCAGTGCTTCTGAAATACCAATAAATAAGTTGAGAAGGCAGGAGCTGATGTTGGAATCACTGGGAAGTACGTAGGGATTGCAATTCACAGAGTTGCTTTTCATTTGCCCTGGTGCCTTCCACAACATTCTCCTGCCATTCTTCATTTCCAGAAAAATAGTTATAGTGACATTGGACTGTGGCTGTTGCCTATTCTGAGAAAGGACAGGGGACAGGATCAGAGTAATTCCTTAGGATCAGGTAATTCTTTATCCTAAATTTTGTCCTGTGAGTTCTTTGCACAAAAGAAACAAAACCTAAGAGTGAAAATACTTTCATTGTTCTACATAATGTTGGGGGTTTTTGCTGTTTTTTTTTGGTTTTTTTGTTTGCAGTTTTTAATAGAAGGAATGTTTGTTATGCCTATGAAAAATCTCTGACTTTAATATCTACATGTTTGAAGTTAAGGTATAGAAGGAAACAGAGTGTGATGAGGTACCAAACAGAGCACTTTTCTTGCCATGAGCTCTTTGTAAGAAGATATTGAGGTTTTCCACAATCATTGTCCTGCCTGCAGTCCATGGCTGACCTGGGAGAGAGGACATATTCCTTCAGGAATTGCCATGGCTGCTGGAGTGGCACATTTCTCAGTTGCAAACCATGCTGGGTTTAAAAGCATAACTTGTACAGTATCAGGTTTTTAAGAACAGAACTCATTTAAAAAAAGACAGAGTTTCTTTAAGGTTTCTTTAACCCCATTAACACAGCTGTTAAGAACATAACCACCAGACTGTGTTTATTTTTGTGGGAATTCTTGGCAATCACTCAGGGGATGCTATTTCCCCCAATTATTTGCTTCTCCCTCCACTAGAGGCAGAAATTCAGCTTTTTCTCTGTCGAAGAGAGTAGGAGAGCTGCCATCAGGGCTCTGTGCCCAAGTCATAGGGATAGCAAAAACTATCTGGTTGCTTTGTGATGATGCCCAAAGGGGATGGTTCTGAATGTTTAATAGGGTGTTTCTTCATGACAGAATGGACAGGTTTAGTTTTTAGGCTCTGGGGACTGAGACCCATCTGGTCTATGATTGAATCATATACAGTTATCACAGAATGGGTTGGGTCAAAAGGGACCTTAAAGTTGATGTTGTTCCACCCCCTACCATGGGCAGGGACACCTTCCACTAGCCCAGGTTGCTCCAAGCCCCATCCAGCCTGGCCTTGGACACTTCCAGGGATCCAGGGGCAGCCACAGCTTCTCTGGGCAACCTGTGCCAGGGCCTCCCCACCCTCACAGAGAAGGATTTCTTCCTTTTATCCAACCTTAATCTACTCTATGTGTGTGTCCACCTCTCAAAGTGTGACACAAAATCTTTGTGCAGTTCTGTGACTTGCCCTCCCCAGTTTCCTGGTACATCAAATGAGAGTTAGTTGGGTCTTTTTCTGAACTCCAAGCAGGTCCTCACATAAATCTCATCTGACTGAAAACCATGTACACCCCTTCCATCCATCTCTGTTGGTAGAGCAGAACATGCACAGAAAGTAAAAAAAGAATAACTCTTAATCAATAACAATCTTTCTAGATATTTTTCTATACCTAGAAGTTAATTTTCAAAATGTCTTAATACTCTCCTTCACCTTGACAACTTCATCTTTTACCAGTTTTGAGTGTAGTCACTGTGTAAGCCAGAATTGAAAGCAAAAACATTTATTCCATTTCCCTCTCCTTCTAAAAAGTATTGTTTGGTGCTGGACAGTAACATTATCTTGTAAATTTGTTAATTTTTCTATCAAAATACTTCTTGAATTTTTAAACATGGAAAATGACTAAATTTCTGGACTTTAATGCACAGTGTTGGCTTAGTAAGAAAGAACCAAATTCAAAAGGGGATGATTGAAAAATAAAAACACTAAAAAACATTGGCTATTCTCGAGTTTTTGGCACCTGAGAACAATTGTTGTTAAGAATGGGGTTAAATAGGATTCTAATGTCAGCAATTTATTTCCAGTTAATTTTTCTAATATCAAAGAGGGTAAAACAATCCCACCCTTACTATATTTTGTGATAAAAATATTTTAATTGTTATTGTTTAGTGTCAATACTTGGAAATAAGTGTGGGAGGGAAACAAACTTATAAGACGAAGTAAACTTAATCTTCAGATTAGATCTAAACTTCAGATGGAACTAAAGATGAAGTTATTTTATATATTCTTAAGATAGCTGTCTAATATGCTAAGTAGTTAAACTCCATTTCTCAGAGAAGGAGTAGGGCTCTGCAAAAGGTGGGTTCTGTTCCCTCTTCATAATCAGATGTTGAGGATGTGTTTTCCATCATGTGCCTCCATTAGCCAGTATGGATTTGGGACTGCTGTGCAAGGTTAGGCTAAATTGTCCATTGCACTTCAGCAGTTTGAACAACCTTAGGAAATGAAAGTCTTTTACCCTTAGTGCAGCAGTGATATGACTTAATAGTGCTGTTATCTCCTTATAATCACACAACTGCATGGGAAGCAAGTTGTCCATGGGCTGTTGTGTCCTCCAGAGATGATGGCTCTTGGTAACACAGCCCAGTGAACAATCTGGAGAGAAACTGTCTGAGATCTTAAAAAAAGGGCCAACCAATTAATTTGTGCCATCCCTGCAGGTCAGGAAGCAGATAAAATCACTGCTGTTTACAGCTGATTGTCTCAGATTAAATATATTTATTTTAAACATTCAGCAATGTTTGCCTGATGGTGTTCAGGGCTGGGTCACAGATTCTCCACCTGGCACCAGTTGGGGTTGGAATCATCAGCTCTGCGGTGCACCAACACCTTGCACCTGGGACTTGTAGGAATAAAGAACCTTGCCCTCCTTGGAGTCTCATATTATTAAATCCTGCATGTGTATTATAAAATCATAGGATGTTAAGGGCTTGGGATGGATCCCAAGGATCATCTACTGCCAACCCCCCTGCCATGGGCAGGGACACCTCCCAATGGACCAGGTTGTACAAGGCCTTATCCAAGCTGGCTTTGAACACTGCCAGGGTTGGGGCATCCACACCCTCCCTGTTCCAGTGTCTCACCAACCTCACAGTGAAAAATTTATGTATTTTATTTATATGTAAAAATTTACGTATGTAATTTTATATATTTATATATTTAACTTAAATTTCCCTCTTTCAATTTGTATCCATTCCCCCTTGTCCTATCACTGCAGTTCCTGATGTAGAGTCCCTCTCCTGCTTCCCTCTAGTCCCCCATCACAGCATCCAGAATCCATCCTGAGTTGGAAGGGGCCCACAAGGATCATCCAGTCCAGCCCTTACCCCCACACAGACCTATTCCCAGGAGTCCCACCCTGTGCCCCAGAGGATCATCCAAACCCTCCTGGAGCTCTGGCAGCCTTGGGGCTGTGCCCACTG
>JAWWLV010000183.1:2670159-2688403 GCA_035041135.1 Platyrinchus mystaceus
GGGCTGTGCCCACTGCCCTGGGGAGCCTGGGCAGTGCCAACCACCCTCTGGGGGAAGAACCTTGTCCTGAGATCCGACCTGACCCTGACACAGCTCCTGCCATTCCCTGGGTGCTGTCCCTGGTCCCTGTAGGGCAGAGCTCAGTCCTGCCCCTCCTGAGGAAATCGTAACAGCACTGAGGTCTCCCCTCAGCCTCCTCCTCTCCAGGCTGGACAGTTCCCATGCTGTTCTTTTATCCCTCTGGTATTCCCCTCAATACCTCGTCCCTTTCCCTCTCGCTGTTCCTCAGCGCTGCGATGGCTCACGTTTTATGTCCACGCAGTCCTAGCGTTCCCTTACCATATGGTCATCCTGATGTTACCATTTGCCTCAATCATCCTTTTTGTAGCTGCTTGAACATCTTAATTGATCTCCTGAGCTATGTTAAAGATTTATAACAGCCGTCGGTGTAATTCATTTCACGAGCACGTAAACTGGGCCTTTCCGTCTGATTGGGCGTCCACACCTCTCCCTCATAAAAATGTGCACAAAGCACGGGCTTTGTGTCTCTGTGGTAAAATAATGGTCGTCTTGAAGGATATTAGAAACCTTGTACCACTCTACCCCAGCCAACAGGATAAGCTGTGGCCTCTCAGTTGTTGCTAATAAGGTGTTCTCGGCTCCCTCTTAAATAATGCATCTCTTCCCTAAAATAAAAGAAACAATTTTCTGGGTAATTTGGAGTAGAAAAAGGTAGAGAGCGGTTCTTCAATTAAAGCACTTCAGGTGCACAATATACATGTTGCACACCCACACAGCACAGCTTTCCAATTTTTATAACACCACCTAATTATAATATTTGACCATTACCTCATTGGTTACACCCAGCCCAAAAACTGTCCATCCCATCAGACCTCCCTTAGGCATCCCAAAATTGAGTCAGTGGTCATAAGACCACCCCTTCCTCCCCATATTCCACTTTGCCATCACCTTCTTCCCTTATTGGAACAGTTTCAAGGCTTCTGAGTCCTCTTGAGTAGTTTTGACTTGGTTAGATCAAGCAATGTGCCTGTTGTGTCTTGTCTAAGCACGTTATCTACAGACAAGATGTTCTAAAAAATCTTTATCCATTGGAAACCTTGACAAGGAATATTAAACAATATTTCAGGAATTTAGTACAAAAGGTATTTAGCTGAATGTTCTACTCTAAAAGTGTTAAAAGCTGTGTTAAAATCTAGGCAACACAGATTTCAAGGCATCACCTCGACTTGGAGAACTTTTCCTTTCTTCACTAGTAACAGAGATGGTGAAACTTTTTTTTCTTCTTTGAGTAAGATTCCAAACCATGTGTTGATAATACTGTTAAGCTGAAATGCATATATCAGAGTGGCAATGGTGCCAGGAACTGCTTTTGGCCAGGCCTGTGTTTCTTAGTATATGCAGCAGAGTCATGTGCAATTAATGATGTTGGCAAAAGGAGCACTGTAGAAAGAGCACACGAAATGAGAGGTTTGATGGTTTCTGCAAAGTGCTGTGCCCATCTTTTCATGCAGAAAATGAGTAAACCATTACTCTACATATGATTGGAGCATAACACAGCAATTTTTGATGGAGTTTGTCAGAGAGCATTCAGAAGAAGCTTTTATTAGGAGATAAATTTCATCATCCAGTTAAGAAAATATGTCTAAGGGTAGATAGGAAAAAGATAGGGAACATCCTTTATGCCATTAGAGGGGTGGATTTTTGAGTGTAAATAAGAGCCAAATCTGTTTTGTGGAGAATTTTCTCTCAGTTTATCTACACCAGGATATCCAGGTATGAGGTAATTGTCAAAAATTATCTCTGGACAGAGACTTTTCTAAGGAGCCTTTGTCCTATCCTTTTTTACCTGTGTGGCTGTACTTGAGCTAAAACCATCTTTAGTGGCTTTCAGCTGTAGTTTTGATAAGAAGGTGTGTGGCAATTTGGTACCAGTTTTTCACCCCTTTGGTAGGATCTCTGTGTAACTGTGCACTGTCCAAACTGTTCAGCAAAGCAAGTCAGACGCAGAAATTTTCTTGCAACAATTTGGAGGAGAGGTTGGATATGACCCATTTATTTCACTACCCCTTCGCTAAGAGCCTTCCTCTGTCTTTCACTCTCTTCTCTTTGAGGTGTTAATGTATTTGAACATTTCTCTGTGTCCACGAGGGCAGTTGGTGCTCAAATTGTGCTTCTGTTCTCTGATACCACCCATCTTAAGGTTGAACTTGCACTAATTTCTTTCTCATCTTTGGTATCTGCTCTAGTCTGAACCACTTCTGGTCTCAAAACCTTGCATTTCTTTTTGGAAACTGAGGTCCCTTCAGTGGGAAGATCAAACTAATCAAAAACTTTGTGGGATTGGGATGAAGCACAAACCTGTGCTTCAATTCTGTCCCCTGTGAAAGGAAATCACACTCTACATGTCAAAGGATTAAAGCTAAACTTGGTTTTAAACTCAGAAAGTTCTAATTAATCTTCCTAATATATTTCAAGTCTTAAAAACTGTATAAAGTGGGGGGTTCATTATTTTTTTCCCCTAAGAGGTGGATTGAGCCTTTGGTCTTGAACCTTCCTGCAGCACAGCCATAGATGATGGACAAGGTTGGGAAGAATTAGTTCTCTTCTTCTAGGGAGTGCAGAGTACCTTATTGCTTATTTTTGAGATAAATGTTGCTAATTTTCTCCAATTCTAAATATTTTCATTGTTAGATGTCTGTGGAGTTGAAAAGCAAAAGTTATTTTATCAGACCAAAGCAATGTAATAAAACCAGTTCTTTCTTAACTGTACAACACCGAAGGTATTACCTCTGATTCCTCAGTTCTGCTCCTCCTCATCTCTTACATACACTCTCCAGATAACTTTCCATAGCATGTGGGGACAGAAATAGGGAATTTATTGCCTGGATAGTTATATAGAAAAGGTCCAAATTTAACCCAAGGAAGGTGTTTCATAGTTGACCGAAGTCTTTATGAAGCATAGTCATCTATTGTGCTTGGAAAATCCTAGAGAAAAACATTCTCACTTTCGGTGTCCAATAAAGCACGTGAAGTAAATATGTAAAAAGTAAACCAAACTTGAAGAGTATCAATAAAATCACAGATGAAAGTAGATAATAAATGTGTGTGGGTTCACCTTGGCAATAAATGGTGGTTGTGTGTTGTCCATCACTTCATCCTCCTCCAGGGAAGCTGCATGTGGGACTGGCAGCTGAACATGGATATTTGGAACCAGAGTGAACCCTCACACCAGGCCTGTGTTTGTACATAACAGTGGAACAGCTGGTTTGGATTTTAAAAATTCTATTTTTATTAGAACACTGACTCTTGTTTATCGTTATTGATTTTATTGGGTTATTATTGACTGACTGCACCCCATGGGCCTATTAGTGAAGTGCTAGTAAAGCATTAAAGGAAGACTTAGGCTTTTCTGTGCTTTGTACTTGCAACATTTGCTTTTATTGTGATTTTTAGGCAGCTGCCTGACTACAAACATGGGTAGTCTCACCCACCAGAGATTGAAAGAAGGGCAAGAAAGGAAAGAATTTTCTATATTTTCAATCTTTAGGAGAACAAAACAAAGTTTTGAGGTTATTTATTGGTTTGTTGGACTAATTTTAATTCCCTGGAAAATGTTTACAGCTTTCTCATCTCGCTAAGACTTCTGGCTAATATTAGAAATAGGGCAAGCTCATCAGTCTTACTCACAAAATAATAATAAAAAGGATCTGCAATAAGTTTTATATGCTATTTGATCTTTCTGGGTGGAAAGGGAAATTTATTTTCTTATTAATATGAATCAAATGATACATGATATTCAGCTCAAGCCAGATAAGGATGAAGTGAATTCTGACTGGTTGAACATGAAAGTCTAGAGGCCATTAATGAAATTTTACGTGGTATTGATTACTCTATCCTAAGATAGTGTGACTTCCCATAGTATTATAATCTCCTGATGGTCCTACTGATCCAGAAAATCTTTCACTTTTCCTTTTAGTCTTATTTTTCTCTTTCTTGCTCTATAGAAATTAAGTAATCTTTTTTTTTTTCCTGTATATCTCAAGTAAGGGTTGGCCTTAATGAGCTATAACAGCATTAGTGTCATTGAGCAAACCTCATTTCTGAAGATTCCATCCCTGGAAGTGCCCAAGGCCAGGTTGGATGGGATTTGGAGCAACCTGGGATAGTGGAAGGTGTCCCTACCCATGGCAGGGGGTGGAATGAGATGGTCTTTAAGGTCCCTTCCAACCCAAACCATTCTTCTGATTTACAAAGTACTGGAAGGACCAACAGAATTAGAGGAAACGTTATGAATGAGTGAGGGGACAGTTGTCACCAAAACTCCCAAAGTTGTAAGAATTGTGAGTTGTCAGCTCCCAAAGTTGTAAGAATTTCAAGTACTTCTTCCTTTTGGATGGGAAGAAAAGGGAGACTTGAAGAGCAACACAGGGGTCCTGAAGAAATGAAACTGTGGGAGCTACAGGGAAGTGGTGGAAGTGTCCTGGCATCAGAGCACCGTGAGTGCTTGTGCTCCAAATAGAAGCAAGAAGAACTTAAATGTCCCCAAAACTGCAAGCAGACAAACAGATGGGGATGGCAGAGAGGCCTCAAACAGGTCCACTCTCCTATGAATGGCAGCCTGTTGCTGCTCCTGACTGCTAAGAATATCTGCTGTGGGATAACAGCAGTGGGATAAAAATAAGAGAGACTTCTGCTCCTCTGTAAGAGCAAGAAAGTCACCATGCATTAATTATGGAAATAATATTTTTCTCTGTCAGATCCACTGCTGTGAGTAGCAATAGCTTCCCCTGAAAGCTGTCATAGAGTAAAATGTCTAATTAAACTGATGGCAAAACTTCATTCTGTTTGTGAAGGGAACATCTTTGGGGTTGTGATCAGAAAATAGCATCTAGAATAGAATATTCAGGTACCCAGGGGTGAGCCACAGCAATGGTCAGGTGCCCCACTGCTTTTAAAACTGCAAATTGAACAGATTTTTACTGCATTGTCTCTCAGAAAGCAGGTAAATAACTCACCAAAGGGATATTTGTGTTTATTGTGAATTGTGAGGATGCAAAGGACAGCGTGATCTCCATGGAAAAGTGGTGCTGAAAATAATTTTGTGCTCTAAAGAGGGAAAACGTGTCTTACAGCTGCAAATCCAAAGTAAGTTTGGATTTTCAAAATGAAAAAAGTTTGTTTTTCAAAATGATCTCAGTGCAGGTTCAGCTCACAAAGGAGGCTCTTGGCCCTTTTCAGCCAATCTAACGTGAATGTGTCATTAAATGCAGGAAGTAACCCAGGAACTTTGTTGAGAAATGAACACCATTTGATTTTAAAAGCAATCTAATTTTGTCTCTGAATGTCATGATGGGTGCAGCAGATAAACAGCCAGGCATCCCCAGCCACTCTTTCATTTGCTGGTACAATCAAACAGCGAGATGCTCTTACAATTGACTGTGCCCACAATTTTGTGCTTGACTGCAGGTGCAAAATCGAGGATGCAAAATCAGAGCACAACTTGATGATCACTTAAAAATTTGGTCCGTTGCTGTTTGTGAACCTTTAACTTCTGTCTGTCACGTAAAATATTTTGGCTTCTTTTTTTTTTTTTTATTTCAGAGTTGGAGCTGTTCACCAGAATTTACTCTCAGGGGTAAATAATCCACCTGCAGGAAAATACCATATTTATACTCGAAAACTGAAAGCAAATAGAAATTTTAGCGCTTTCAGTAATCTACTTCTATAGCATTTGTCTAACTTCCCCCCAAATAATAAATTAACTCATTGCTCCACTTATCCCAGATAAATTAGTGTTTGAGGCATTCTTATTTTTTTCTTTGAAAGCTTTTTATTTTTTTTTTTAATACAGCGTACAAACAGTATTTTAAAAAATACTGTCATGGAAATAAACATTTAAAAAGTTATCTTTAATAATAACCACCTCAGAAAGTTACAAATATTATGCAAATTAAATGTTTTATTTTTTATGTGAAAAAATACACAAATTAAAAAATGTTTTGAGTGTGCAATTAGACAGATGTGTTAATTAATGTGTTTTTCAGTAGCAGCAATGTTTACACCTTGAACTGTGTGGGATATTAAACTCTTAAACTTCTGACAAAGTCAGTAATTTACTTATATTTTTCTAAATTCAGTAAAACCCCGTGCTAGCCAGGCAATACAATTCAGGAACTTCTTCCTTACATGTGATTGAATAATTATTATTTTTATTACTGTTAGATGAATGTCAAATATTCTAACCACAGATTAAATCCTATAATTTAGGTTTACAGCAGCTAATTAGTTGTTTCTGGATAGTACCAAGTAGGATTTCCCAACCTGTCCACCTCAGAAAACTAGTTAATATTCAGAGAAGTGCTTTTATTTTTACAAACTTGGATTTCTATTGGATTTTTGATAACTACAAAAAAAAAAAAAGCACAGTACGTTTCTGGAGCAATATTTTTTCGTTCTGAAGCAGAGGACCAATTTGTTGATGGAACTCTCTTCATTCATATGCAATTCATAACCCTTTCTTTATGCTGAGGGACGTTGTCTGCTCGCGCTGATGAAAGATCGACCAGAGATACTCGGTGTAGTTAATGCCTCTGTGTTGTGTTAAGTATTACAACACTCATGGGATGATGTAGGACAGCACTTGATGAGAGTTAAAAAACAGGAAGAAAAGATGGAGTTTTTGTGTTTGGTTTGTGCCTTGTTTCTTTCTTTTTTTTTTTTTTTTTTTTTTTTTCAACGTTATCCCAAAATATTGATTTTTATTTTCAACTAAATTTAGGATTTTATTTTTTCAAAAGGAGTGGTCTTACTAGAACAATGTCATGTTTTGCTTTCCCCATCCAAATGTTCCTGAGGATGGGGAACAGACTGTCAAAAGCAAGTCTAGACCTGTCCTGTGAGGGTTCTCAGAAATGTGTTGGAGTGAAAATGGGGTTTTCAGGACATGGACAGCGAAAGGAAGTGTCTCTAAGAGTCCTTCAACCACTTCCCTGTTGTTTGCATATGTATGACCTTCCCACAGTCCAATAATTTAATCCCTGCCCTTCTGCAGACACCTGAGTCAAAGTGTAACTCTTGAGAGTTCTCTTACTTCTTTTAAGATGCTCCTTATTTTTCCCTCTGCTCCTCCTGTTGCCTCTTCCGGGACTGCTGGAATTTTTAGTGGGCACTGCAACACTTTTTTCACCACTGAAAAGAACAAACCAACAACAATCCAACAGAAAAGATGCAGAAGAATTTGTGGGATTTTTCTTTTTCTTCCGAATCAGTTTTCCTTCCCTTCGTACCCGCTCTGTTTCCTTTTCCCAGCCCTTTTCTCTCTTTTGTTTTTTTTCCCTCCCTGTTCCTTTATTAATTCTTCTTCCTCACATTATTTTTCTACTCACTCCTCTCCAGTCCTTGCCAGTTTTTAACAGTCCATGATTTCAGATGGAAAATCTGTCGCCAGAGCCCCTCCTCCAGTAACATTAATGGCCACTCTAGAAAGCCTGCCCTGCCCTTCGTCATCTAATTTCAGACACTGAGGGGGCAGACGAAACAGATGGTTGGCACAGGGAAGGATGATTCACTGCTTGAAATCATGGTGCAACATTTCTGAAATTGGTGAGGGAGAAGGAGGTCTGACATTTGACAGAGCCGTGTAAAAATTGCCTGATCCAGGCAAAGTTCAGACTAATCACTTGACTGTTATTTTCCAGATGCACCGATCATATGACTGTAATTGTAAAGATTATATTGACAGTGCACCGTTTCCCAAACATGCTGTAGTCATTCCTAACAAAATGGTTCTCCCTCGGGATGCTCAGGTCAGGCTGCTGTGGGGAATTGTGTGTTGTCATTTATTCATCCTTGAGTTTTCCTTTTTTTTTTTTTCCTTGAGTCTATTCATTCATCTACTTCCCGGTCACAGAAGGTTGTAGGTTTTCAGGTACACAGTCAATAAAACCGAGTGGTAAATCAGAACACTTACTTTTCAGGCAGATTTCTTTATAAATGGGGCCAAAGTGACAAGATTTAAACACAAAAATTAAAAAGGATCAGAAATAAGCAAGGAAAATTGCAGGGCATCAACTTTTAAGCACGTACCTGATGAAGGTTAAGTGGGTGACTGTAATCATAGAAATAAAGATTATAAGACCACAGTATAACTGTGGCAAATATAAGACCATGAAGATTCTCTGGATATGGTTTACATTTACCAAAACTATGGAAATAACCAAATCAAAGTTTCATTAATTCTTTATAAGTAGCTGCTTGCTGTCCATTTGGGATGTCCTCTTCATAACAGCCTTCATCCACCTTTTGGTCTGAGTCACATTGAAGCAGAGCAGTAAATTTCATGTAAAAATTTCATTTTCTTTATTGGTAAAGGGACGGTGATCTTGAGCATCATGATCAGATTACATGTCCAGAACCACCATAAAACCTAAATTCTTAACTCCTTGGGTCAAAAAATGGCTTAGGAACTAGAAAAAGTGGATGAATTTTAGATGAGCCGTTAATTTTTTGGGTGCTCTTGAGAAATTCCATACTCTTGTTGAGCCCTGATGTCATTTGAAATGTCTAAGCATTGAGCTTAGTGAAGTTGCTTATAATTAGTCTTGCTAATTTTTATGAGTTTTGGGGATGGCTTCCCAAATGTTCTCAGCCTTCTGCTGCTCCTTTTGCTCCGAGCACGGCTGCGAATCTCACACTTATTTAGATGTCAAAGTGGTAACTGAAATATCCTTAAATGTCAATGCAGTTTCTGTTTAACACCCTTGAAAATTAGGCCTTTGTTCACTGTGTCATGCTAAAACTGGGGCTGAAGAAGGAGAGAAGAGGTGGAAGAACTTGATTTGCAGTTTTCAATTACTTAACTCCTTTGAATTCTATGGGTAAAAGTTATGACCCTGGTTTTTAAGGGTAAATATGTTAAAGAATGGACAAAAGTCTAGATCATCTCATATGATTTCTCAGCTGAGAGGCTGGTTCTGTTGTCTCAGATAAAATTAACACCTGGAGAGCTTCAAAAATGAAGGATGTGTTTCCCAAGGGGTTCAGATGTCTCAAACTCCTCGAGATGGAGAATAGGAATGAAAGCATAATGAGCTGGAAAGTATGAAGAGGTGAAAATATATCATCTCAAAGAAAAAGTTGGGAGCAGGGGACAGACTGTGAGTAGCTCCAAACAGGGAAGAGCAGGAACATGGGGAATACCTTAAATGAACCTTTGATAAACAACTGTTAAACTTGAAATAGAGATGATGGAGTCTTTATTCTCCTTGTAGACGTGGGGACTTTTTCCTCTGGGAGAGTGACAGTGGTGTTAGGAAAAAATAGTGAGGAGAAACCTGGAAGAGTAGGCAGGACCTGGCTGTGGAAATCCCTGCACATCATCAGGTGCTCAATACGTTTAAAATTGCCTCACATTTACTTTGGTGTTTATGTATGTACTTAAGAGCCTGAGTCCATGTTCCCAGATCAGAAAATGCTGGTCTTGAGGTCTTACTGAAGAGTGTTGGAAATCAATGCAAGGAGCTTTCAGCCCTCAAGAAGTTGTGGGAAGGAATTCAGTAACCCTTGCACAGCTGGAGTGTTGATTTAAGATAATATGGAAAAAAAATTAAATGCATTATTTCTCCTGTTTTCTAACCGAAAACCTGCGTTCTCTAAGTTTACAGAGCTTTGGGTTTTACTTTTTTAAATCTAAGTGTTGTTGTTGTGATTTTCTTTTGGCAAGCCAGTTAGATGGATTCTGCTCCAGACCAGGATGTCTCACATGAATTTGGAGTCCAAGACCCTTTTACAGCACTGATATCTAGTCAATACAATAAATGGAGATGAGAAAGCATTCCATGAAATCATTAAGGTTGGAAAGGACCTCTAAGATCATCAAGTCCATACCCACCTAAGCCAGATCCCTGAATTTGGTCTTCTGAATTGCTTTTTGCACTGGAAGAACTCGATTGACTCTCTTTTTGGCTATGGGGGGGGGCATGGATGTGCCCAATGAAAATGCAGAATTCAACAAGTGCCTTCAGCTGGAGCTGAATTTCCACTTGTGTGTCTTAATCCTGAGCATTTTTGGTTCTCACTGGACCAAGAAAAAAATCCTGGACCTTTGGCAACAGGGAGAGTCAACTTCCATGAGGCCAGGAGTGTGAGGACCTGCTCCAGGACAGGGACCAACTTCAGCACCTTGTTAGAACTTTCTTCTTTCACATTAATTCTTTTTGGCTCGAAAATGCCTTTAGAATGAAGGTAATTGAAGTTGTAAGGTTGTAATAACAACCACCAAATTCTCATTATTTAGTGTAATTGATGGGAAAGGCTGAGAAGTAGAAAAGGTAAATATTGACTTTCATGCATTTAAGTTTTATTTATGTGATGCTGGTCCAAAATCACCAAAATAACTCATGGCACTTTCTATAGAAGTGTGTGTGTGTGTGTGTGTATAACTTGGGTCATTTTTAAAAAAGTGAGTTTCTTAGTCACCCAAAAACGAGCCCTCTCACAGCCTATGGAAAAGCTGCTGACACACTTTTGTCCTGTCCCACTAATCTAAAACTTTAAAGGCCAGATAGGACTTTACATGAAACATAATGATTTTTATCTCTCAGTGAATTCTGGGAATCTCTCCTATCTGATGCTACTGGATTTGATAAATGCAGGGAGTTTTCCTCTTCCCAGCCCTTGTCTTTTGGAATATGATTCTGAATAAACACTGCTAATTTCACAGTCTCAACAAAAAAACAGAAGAAAGGAAGGCAAATAGCAAGTTTGGATGAGAAAAACTGATATAATTTGGTTTGGCAACATTTAGCTGAGAACTTATGGAAGTCTGGTTTACTCTCTAGGAATAATCACAACTGCCTTTTAATTTTTTTTTCAGGATATTACTTATACTTTCCCTTTTATGACTTGAAAACTAAATATATTTATCATTATAGTCAAATGTTGATATATGTTTGGTTATTTTTGAGCCTTTAAACTTAAAGGAACTGTCAAGAAATTATTAACTGCCTTAAAAAAGGTTCCATTTTTGGTGGGATTTGGGTTTAAACATGGAATTTTACTCTATTCTGATATATATATATATAAATATACTTTAATACAAGTGATCTTTTAGTAACATTTTACACAACATTCCATTCCTGAAAGTGTATATATTAGTTGATAGATTATAGGAATGTATTATTTATAGGAGTTGGCAAATACGAACATTCTGTTCTTGATCATTAGAAAAATAGAATTAGATCTGAATTTCTGAATGATTTGTAGGCAAGGACATTTTTAAGAGAAGATCCAGAATTTGCAAAAAGTGTGCATTACATGGAACTGCTCTGATTAACCGCAAAATTTGGGTTGAACACCTCTCTGTCCAAGAGAAAAATAAATACACTTTGGTTTGGAGAATACTTTAAAGGTTAAAATCAACTTTAACACTCAGTAATAGTTCAATATAGGAAAGATGATGGAGTTATAACTATACTCTGGTTTCTGAAAGGAAGTCATAGAGTCATGAAATGGTTTGGGTTGGAAGGGACCTTAAATCTCATCTCATTCCAAACCTCTGCCATGGGCAGGGACACCTTCCACTATCCCAGGGTGCTCCAACCTGGCCTTGGACACTTCCAGGGATCCAGGGGCAGCCACAGCTTCTCTGGGCAACCTGAGACCTGTGTGTGACTCAGGGACAGGAACTGGGCTTTTGCTCAGGTTTTTTGGATTTGTCTGTGGTTTCCTCTTCACCTTAACTTAGAAAAACCAAGTGCCAGGAAAAGAACATGACCTCATGTGCTGCCTCTGGGGAAAATCCGTGTCCCATGGGATCATGGAAAAAATGAACCTGGGGGCTTTTAAGTGTCATAATGTCCAGCAGCATCTTTGCAGCTCCACCAGAAGATGTGTCCAGCCAGCAGGACTCTGCCAGGGAGCCCTGCCAAGCTGTGTCCTACCCAGCCAGAAGGCTTTTCCTCAAAAGCCCACTGCTTGAGCACAGCCTGACCTTAGTTGGCTCCTGAGATCAGCCATACCACGGTATGGCAGGAGCTGTGTTCCCATGCCATGACCTATCCCTCAATATTGTGTGGGATAACCTTGTCTGGGTTCAGGATCTGGTGGCTGTGCTGTGCAAAGATGAAATGCCCGTGGAAGGCTCAGCAGTGTAGAACAGAATCATTGAATGTCCTGAGCTGGAAGGAACCCATGATGATCATCCAGTCCAACTCCTGGCTCTGCCCAGGACACCCCAACAATCCCACTCTGTCCCTCAGAGCGTTGTCCAAGCCCTCCTGGAGCTCTGGCAGCCTTGGGGCTGTGCCCACTGCCCTGGGGAGCCTGGGCAGTGCCAACCACCCTCTGGGGGAAGAACCTTGTCCTGAGATCCAACCTGACCCTGCCCTGACACAGCTTCATGCCATTCAAAGAAAACAATAGCAATACAGTAGGATGAACTAACACTATCTCTGTATTTAAGTACTTCTTCCTGTTTTTAACTACAATTTGGATTTGCTTGTCCCGTTCACTGCAAAAAAAAGCTGAGTTCACAACTGGGCTGCAAATAAATGAAAGAAAAAAAAGACCTGGGATTTCCACAGCGAGCCCAGAAATCTGTTTCCCATCACTCAGCCAGGCAGGGCACTGTTGTGAGCTGTAAATGTGCTTTTTCCTCCGTGTGGGCAATGAATCAGCAAATGCTTCAGGAGTTCAGGGGGAAATGTCAGGTGTTATTTCAACAGTGGGGTTTTCACAAGCACCACGGTGGGTCCTCACAGAGGGGACCAACCTGTTGGTGTTAACGCCCTTATCTCTCCCCCTCTTGAAAGTGGGAAACTAATGCCTCCCAAAGATGTGCTGCCTACTTTGGTTAATTGATGCCTGACCACAAACTGCTTAATAAATAAGTTCTGTCTGGAAAATATTATTCCCTGAAATCATGTCTGTATTACCCAAAAGTCAAATTAAGTAATTGAGAAAGCATCTGCTGTGTGGAAGGATGTTTGTTTGTTTGTCCTGTGTTTTGTGGTGGATTTTTTTGTTGGTTTTTTTTTTGTTTACCAGGACAATCACTCCAGCATCTGTCTGGGAGGAGGTTTATTTGCAGAACCACAGCTCAAAATCTTGAGATGAGGGAGCATTACAAAGAAATGGCATGGCTTTCAAATGAAGGCTACAAATAGGTTTGCAACTTTCTTCTGTCTTTGGTAAATTACCCAAGTGAGGCCAAATCACATTCCTAAAGACAGTCCCCTGGCATCCTTCAATAAACAGATTTTGCCCTGTGTATAAAATGTTTAGCTCAGTGCTTTATGAAGTAAAGGTCATCTGAACAGAGATGTTGCAATAAAGGGCTGCCTGAAAGTGCCTCCACTGAGCGTGAATAGCAGCAATATTGCCTTGAAAACTCTAGGCTAATTGATTGAACTTCCAACAAACTAATTTTAATTAGCCATACTAGCTTAACTTTCTTCTTCCTTTTTATGATTCTAAAGGTTTATTAGTGGTGCATGTACAGCCACAGTTATTTATCATGAAAATTATTAAGGTATGAGAGAGAAATATGAATATTATACAAACTTTGTTTAAATGAATGTTTTCTGCTAAAATGCACCTGCTCTCAGCTGGTAGGTAAAAGAACAAACACCTTTTTCATTACTGTTGGTCCTTAACATTCATGTATTTGCACCCTAAAATTACTCTTAACTCTGATATCACTCTTGGAGCTCTTAGGAAAGAATCACTGCACAGACCAAAGGCACATGGAGTCCCTTTTTACCTCTTATGTTTTTTTGTAGCAGTTCTTGAGGGTTGTGAACACCCTTATGTATTTATGCAGCATATTTGATTTAGTAGGGTTAAGCTGCCTGGTAATTAATTATCCACCCCATTGCTGGTTGTCCCCCAAGTGAATCACAGAATAGTTTGGGTTGGGAGGCACTTTTAAAGCTCATCTTTTAACTCCAACCTGCTACCATGGGCAGGGACACCTTCCACTAGACCAGGTCACCCAGAGCCCTGCCCAACTTGACCTTCACAAATTTGATATCTTTGTGTATCTTGTACAGCCAAAGCTTTGGATCTTTATGCAACAGCCCTTTTTTCAATACTGTAATCATGAAATTAAGTCAAGACAGACCTTTTGCCTTGGTGTGTTCATACAAGTGGATTTTAGCTATAAAATATTTATGCAACGGTTGTAAATATGACATTTTTCTCTCATTTTAACTAATCTTTCAATGGAGGTTTTATTGTTTGAGGCTCATATGGAAATAGGATCTAAGCATAAGAGCTCTAGAGAAGGGGAGTGGTGCAATTTTGGTTTAACTGCAATGTGGTTCCCTCATGGTTTTGACAACCGAGTTCCTCTCCTGCTGCCTAACCTGTAAAAACCGGTCCTGACACTGAGACTGGACAAAACATTCTATTTGTCCACCTTGTTTTTTGGAGGGTAGCAAGGACTAGGCCATGTTTCATGTCTGGAACAACATGTCTTGTGACCTAGGACGTGGTGTTCCTACTTGTGGTACCGCACTTGGCGAGCACAGAATCCTGGGATGGTCTGGGTTGGAGGGAACCTCAAAGATCGTCTTGTTCCGACCGCATCACGAGCATATTGTTCTCTTCTGGGTGTGTTTCTTCCCGTGCTGGATTGGAGAAGTTGCACTTTGTGTCTTCAGTGCTAAAATGTTTTGATCTAGCTGACAAAACACGCGGCAGGAGCGGCGCGTTGGGAGGCTTTTGGTGCCGTGCCATGTGTTTAAGCACTGTATCACCAGAGAAATGGATGCATTTCAAAGGGTGGTAGGAACTTGGCAGGAGCCATTGCTTTATGGAGAGGTAAGAGACGACAGATGTGCTGCTCCTGCAGCAAGACAGTGGGGCTGGTGCTGGGTGAAGCCTTGGGATACCCGGCACCAGCCCTGGACTCTCTGAGCTCAGAGGCACCAGGGCCTTGTGGAGGGACAGGGTGCCTGTGGCCTGCTTGTTGCTCATATCTTCATTTTGTTTATAATGGGCTCCCTGTGAGGTTTTCAGACCTGGAAACAGCTGTTCCACGAAAGGAAAAGAATGGGAGTAGCTCCTGAGCAGAGCTGAGCATCCCGTGTTGCGTTGAAGCCTCGTCCTGCGGGTGTGGTCATCATGAACTACCCATCCCTTCTGCTTAAGGCAGTGCTGCTGCTGAGGGCAAACCCATCATCTCCCTGCTTTGGGTTTGGTGTGCAAGGAATAGCTAACAAGAGTGTTCCATTGACTCTGCTGTCAGCAGCGTGGTGCTAAAAACACCAAGGAAACTCAAGGGTTCAACCCCTTATGGACTGTTGGGTTTGATGATCCTTGTGGGTCCCTTTCAAACCAGAGTATTCCATGAGTGCTCTCTGTGATCTCCTAAAGTGTTCCAGGTGTGTTTTGAGGGGTAAGGATAGTAATGGCATCACACATTAAATGTCATGAGCTCTGCCAAGTGCCTGCTTATGGCTCGTGTTTTGGGCATTGGAAGGGCTGCCCGGGGAGGGGGTGGAATCACTGTCCCTGGAGGTGTTTAAGGAGAAACTGGATGTGGCACTGAGTGCCATGGCCTAATAGACAAGGTGGTGTTAGGTCAAAGGTTGGACTCAATGACCTCACAGGTCATTTCCAAGCTAGTTGATTCAGTGATTCTATGTCTGTTTTGCTCCAGCCCACCTGGTTGGAAGGAGACGCTTTAACAAACAGCTTCTCCCTTTAATAGGAATTTGGGATCAGCATTTGTTGGTAGGCACGGCCCTCCTGTCAGGTACCTGTGCAGGGTCTCATGGCTCTGCTGAGGGGCAGCTCACTGTGCACATACCCAGGATCACCTGCCCAGTCTTCTGACTCAGGTTACCCACAAGTACATGCTGTAGACTGTCTAAACCCTTTAGGGAATCTGTGTTACCAGCAGCAGAAAAGGAAGCCTGTTCTGTGACTGTCATTTAATCTGAATTTCAAGGTAGTTGAAAGAAAAAGGGGGTTTGAGGAGGGAGGGAAGCCTCCAACATTGTGTTGGAGCTCTGCTGTGGGCACTGGGAGAAGGTGTTCAAAACCACTTTCTAAACATGACACAGGGACAAATTAACCTCCATGCCTCTTCTGATTTCAAACCTGTGCCCTGATCCTGCAGTGGGGTAACAGCCAGTTTGTTTCATGAGAGCTGGGCTGAGAAAATGTTTTGATTAACTGGAATAGCCCCGTTTATTTAGGTGTTGCAAATTTTGGGCAAAGGCCACAGCTATCTTAAAATTAGACACTGTAATAGGTGTTGATTGTGCAATGTGGACTTGGAGCTTTACTGTGTGAACATTAAATTTGTTACAGTACCCTCTGAGCTGGGGTCTCACTTGCCAAATAGGCTAATCCACTAATTCACTTCTCTTTGAGCTGCTCTCAGAAGAAAACCAACTTTCAAACATTTTCCATTTGCAATTGTAATCAAAGGACAAGCAGTGATACAAGAAATGAAGCAATGTGGGTGAAGTAGAACAAAATCATTTAGTGGGCTACTGGAGGAACAATTTAAAATGTTTAAACATGCCAAAAGGAAGGAGGGGGAAGACCAGAATTCCACTTTCATGAACAATGTATCAGAAAATGAGTGAAAATATAAAGTGCTGGCTAGAAATCTGAGGTGAGGGTTTTATATTTTATGTTTTGAAGGATTTAATGCATTTGAAAACTTGGCAAGCCAGTTTCGGTGTTGGAAGCATGAACTGATATTGCACACGTGCTTAACGTGACTCCTCATTCCAAGGGGGATGTCTCGTTTGGATGGTACAGGGAATGAATTTGAGTTAAAACAGTGTTAATGGGGTTAAAGAGAACTGATCAGAGATCAATAACTGTTCTTGGGAGGAAACACTAAGGTGGCAAAGAAATTTTATCACTTGATGGCTGGGGTAGAAATGGTGTAATGGTGAGGACTGGGATTTTATAGGACCAGTGGAATTTGTGGTCTCTCTTCAACCACACATTTTTTTAAATTTTTTTTTTAAATTTTTTTTTCCTAATAAAGTATACAAAATGTTCCCAAACTAGCTTCTTTTTCTGTCTTCTTCTTATTTCTTTTATTCCCTCCCAAATGTCATATGAGACCCTCCAGCTCTCTTCTCCAGGCTCAATTAAGGCTTTCAGTTCCTATTAGGTTTCCATATCCATCTGACCCTCCCTGAAGGGTTCCAGGGCCCTCCACAGCCCTCCTGGCCTCTGCCTTCCCACCAGCAGGACTCTGCTCCCTCCAGGTCCCTCCCAGGCATCCAGCCTGAAGCCATGGATGGAATATCCTCTTGCTCTTGATCACTGTTGATTAAAGTCAATTAAAAACTTCTTTTCTATTTGGTTTAGAAACATGGGACTCCTCCCTTGGGTAGCCCATGGGTGCTGCAGGTTGCTGTCCCACCAGACCTGCTTGGTGGCAAATGGGACCTGGAAAGGAGTTGAGAAGTATTCTCCAGATCTTTTCCTGGTACATATTACAGCTTTTTTTCCCCCTAGAGTTTATTATCTCTTGCTAAATATTTTCTTCCAGTTGCCTTTTGGTTCTTTTGAGGGAGTTTTTTGGGGTTCGTTGATTTTGGTTTGGGGTTTTTTGTTTTGTGTTTTGTTTTTTTTTTTTTTTTTTTTTTTTTTGGTGTTTTTTTTTTTCCTCCAGAGTTTCTTGTACTTGAGGATCAATTTTTCAATTGTGGTGTAGTCTAGAAAAATGAATGCTGATAAGGACAGAGGTGGAGAAAGGGAATGAAGCAGATACAAAAGTTTTTAGCTTCTTCATCCTATCAGAGTGAGGGCTGAGAAGTCATGCTCTAATTTTATATGGACTTTGGGATGTGGATTTATCACCAGGGAAGAGAAAGATGTTAAAATTAGAGGCAGTGGTGCACATTCATCCTATTCCTTTCCAACTGTGGGAATTTTTGGGTCAGTGCCTCCTTAGTACAGGAGTAACACTCACCTGTGTGGTTTTTGCAAGGGCAAAAAGAAGAGGCCCTTCTGATCATATTTTTGTCTTTTCTGAGCAGCAGAAACTCATTTAGAGATGGTCACTGTCACTACTTGGGTTGCTCTCAAAGTAATTATAAGTCTTGTTTACTGGTTGCCCAGAGAAGCTGTGGCTGCCCCATCCCTGGAAGTGTCCAAGGCCAGCTTGGACAGGGCTTGGAGCAACCTGGGCTAGTGGAAGGTGTCCCTGCCCGTGGCAAGGGGTTGGAATGTGATGGTCTTTAAGGTC
>JAWWLV010000183.1:2696133-2718927 GCA_035041135.1 Platyrinchus mystaceus
TGGACATACAAACTGTGCAAATACATTAATATTAAAAATATAAATTTGCATTTAAATTGGGACCTGAGCAAAGGCTTGTCAGTTGGAGTTGAGATAGGCCAGTGCTGGTCATTTCAATTGTCTGGTCAAAATACCTTTGTTGAAAAAATTAGGGGTTTAAACACCTCCCAGAATGAAGCAAGAGGGGAAGTGATGAGGATAGAAATAGTAAGAAAATCAGGGATATGACAGAAGAAATCTTGAATTAAATCCTGACACAGAACCCTTTAGGGCAGCTGCCCACCTTAGAACTGTTTTCCTTAGGGAATTATTTAACAAAACCATTTTTCTTAGGGAAATCATAACTTTTTTTCACCTGGTCAGCATATTAAAGGTGCATTTTACTCCTTCCACACATAGAGAAACCTTGCACCCCCTTCCAGACTTGCTTTCCCACCAATTAAACACCCCTTCAACACTTTCTCATGTCCTTCTTGCACCCCCTTGAAGTTGCCCAACATCTCTGGGACATTCCTGCCCACGTACCCAGGAAAGAGTTTCGTTCTTATAAATCAAACCCTTGAAACCAAGGGTTCCATCTCCCTGAACAGGGAAGCAGTGCAAAGACTAATGCATGTACTGGAAAACAAGATTTTACTGTCAGCACTTTTAGGCAGCGGCAGAAGTTTTGCTGAACCACTGAAAGGAACTCACACTAACAAGAGGAAGATGAGCAGAAAAATGCATCACAGTAATCAAATCTGATCGTAATAAAAGCATTCAGAAGAATCTCTGCATCAGTTAAGCAAGAAAATGTCTTTTTCTGAAATCACTTTAGGTGAGGAAATACTGAAAGTGCCAATAGTGTGCTCAGATGTGGAGAGCCAACTGTTAAAAATGAACCTAAATTAGTTAAAATATCCAAGAGAAGGATACCTGTTGTTGCAACACAACTTTGCCCCTTGTCACTACTATATTTCAATGTTCTGTAACCCACTAATGATCTGTTCTTTTTTTAAATTTAGGCAAGTCCTAATAAAAGTTTTCTGAGTCGAAATTAAAAGTAAAAAAAAAAAATATATATATATAATTAAAACTAGAAGATTGCATAGAAGAATTTGAAGGAAAAATTATGAATAGATTACCTGTTCAGTGAGGATTACACCCTCTTTTTCTGGAACCACTTTGAGTGAGGAAATACTGAAAGTGCCAATAGTGTGCTCAGATGTGGAAAACCTACTGTTAAAAATGAATCCAGGTTTGCTAAAATATCCCAAGAGTAGGGTACCTGTTGTTGCAACATAATTAAGGAGGTTTTCCCTGTATCACAACCATATTCTTATTTTTCTAAACAACCAGTGGTCTGTTTGTTGGTTTTTTTAAATTTGGGCAAGTCTTTGTAAAAGTTTTCTGAGCCTAAATTAAAAACACAGATAAATTAAAGCTAGAAGATTATATAGAAGGATTTTAAGGAAAAATTGAAGGAAACAGCCCTCCCTAATGATACACAGGATTTAATGGACACTGGTGGAACTGGAATAAAAGCCAGCAGAGCTGCACACACCATTCCAGAGTGGCTGGAGGTATGTTAAAGGAACAAACAAACTCCTGGCGCCAGCCAGGACAGAAACGAAGCACTTAGTCCAGCACAGGACATTAGACAGTCCAATAAAAGTTCATGGTTCACAGAACTGAAGGCAGCTGCAATCTCTAATAACATGAGTAGAGTCAAGGACCCTGCACCAGAGTTAATAAGCAGATCATTACAGCCTCTGACCAAGGCAGTCTCCACACTGACCTAATCGAAATCCAGAATGAACATTATCCTAACGTGCATGATGAACCAATTAGCCCAGAGCTGGGCTGCTTCCACCTGCTCTACTATCTCAATTTAGAATGGTAAATTAAAACCAAAAAGGGATGAGAGAACATGTCAGAGGTTGTTTAACGTGGGAAGATGGCACAGACTTTAAGGAGAGCGGGTTCCTCCGTGGCTGCAGCTCAGCGCTGCCAAACAGACCCGTTCTTTTATAGATCCCTGTGCTCCCACTGAGATGGGATGGCCAGTCCCCAAAATAAAAGATGACTCATCTAAGACAGGGATGTAGATTAACAACTGTGAGGCCTGAAGGTTCTGCTCTGTGGGTCTCTAAATCTTCCTCCTTCCTGAGGATGTTTTCCATTTCCCTTCCCTTTCTCAGGGACAGTTGTGACCATCCAGGTCTAGGGGCAAATTCACAAAGGATTTGGTGACTGTGCCTTGATGAGCAAAGGGCTTATGGGAGAAATGGGAGTCTGCCTGTGTCCTGCACCTCTGGGTGCCCATCAGGCAGGGCAGGATTTGAATCTTGTCTCCTGAAAAACCTGTATGTTTTGTTCTGGTGTTCAGTTAGCAACCAGATTACAAATAACCTTAAAAGTAAGGTTTTTGTCTTGTTGTTCTGTCTCATATTTCTGGATACACTCTAGGGTGGTTTCAGTAAAAGGAGTTCAACTTACTCTTGCTAATTCTTAGCAATTCATTAACCAGTGCATTGTATAAGGAAAGCAGGATGGAAAAGTGGAAAAATGTTGTCGAGGGTTTTACTGTGCAAAGTAAGTTAAGAACTGGCCTTTGCTACTTGAAGAAACATTTGGGTACTTCCATCTGTTTGTGGATCCACCCATGAGCACCAGAGTTGTGTAACAGAGCTGTGAAGAGTTCAGAGATGGGTGATTACCACAACTCTCCTCTGCAGACAGATTTAAAAGGTCTTGACAGCTCAGTGCAGAAAGTGAACACACAAGAACGTAGCAGAATTCAACCTAAGTGTAACACAGGTGATACTTTTTGTTTTAGGAAAATAGTTAGAAGGAAAAATAATCCTAGAACTAGCCTGGAAAGACAGCTACCACATAATATTTTCAGCACCAAAACTGGCTACTAAGGGAATGTTTCTGGATGCATCCTTTTAGTACCATTCAGTAAAGGGGAATTTCTTTCCTCTTTCCTAAAGTTATTTGTTGTATTTCCCTTTTAAAGTAACTAAAGCTGTTTGACTGTTTACACTCTGGGTTGGCAACTTTTGTTCCTAATCTTTCTTTGGTCCTGGTTCAATATTCATTTGGTAAACCCTTTATTCAAATACTAAAGGGTCTGTGCCAATTGCATGAGTTGCTGAATATAATCTAGATTAATGTGTCCCAGCTCACCTTGCACACACAACAAAGGTGGTGTTACCTGTGGGTGCCTGTGCTTGATATTTGGTACCAATGAATGATCTACTGGTAGATTATTATATATATTCTATATTATACTGATTTTTCAAAGCTGAAGTTTACATTGTTCATTCATTTCACTGACAGCTGGGGAAAAACACGGGAGGAATGGCCACAAACAAAAATGTAGTGACTCAAAAATCTCATTCTTAGAATGCTGTTCTACATTTGAAGGGCAGATGTTCCCTGCTCTGCAAACTGCCCATGGCAGTGTCCTCTTGCCTCACATAGAGCTGCTGACTCCATGATTTACTGAGACTCTCGTGACTCTGCACGTTGGTTCCTTTGTGGGTTTGGAGGAGAGTCGGAGAATAAGATTAAACAAGAAGAAGTAGGAAAATTAAAAGTCCGTAATGTGCCACTTCAGGAGTCCTGGTGCTCTGCAGTGCAGGTTTTGGGTTTGGGGTGGGGGCTGGAGGGGGGACAGAGGACCCTGAGCACTCAGGGCTCTCCCAGCACAGACGATCCACGTTGTCCCTGATATTGGGAATCTGCTGAAGGACACGAGTCCCAGGATGGCTGGGGAGGCTGACGTGTGAAATAGGTGGTGAGGAACAGGGAGCACAAAGAAAGACTCCAAGCCCCCGAGTACACATACATATCCTGGAGTCCTGGCTTTAGCTGGGAAATGGGAAAGGTTTTAATTTAAAATTTGATTTAAGGGAGAGAGACTTTTTCATTAGCGTAGCAGTTACTCACTCAGTTGGGAGCTATTGGAAGAAATTAAAGTACATTTGGCAATCTATATGCTTCAAGCAGGAATGGGATCTATCTATCTATTTATCCACCTTTCTGCCTAATCACATAAATTCCATGATATCCAGGGTTACATTTTCCCTTTCCTCCATGGCTGCAAAATCTGACTGCCTGGAACCCCACTGAAAGGAGAAAGTTATTATCAATGTCAGCCAGTCTCTTAAGTTTTTTTTCTGCTGTTAACATAGGATGGGTTTTCTCTCAATCAGCTGAAAAAAACACACTGGAAAACATTTTCTTACTGGCTTTTTTTTTTTTTCTTAATTTCTTTACAGTGGTATTTTTCAGAGAGAACAAAAAAAAAAAAAAAAAAACAACAACCAGGGGAGAGTGGTTTAGGGAAGTGTGTATTGTGTACATAGGCCTGTTTTAATATGCAGTTACCTCCTTTCTCAGAGAGCTTAGCATAAAGTTTTGTAAGTTGTGGGCTTTTTTTTTTTTTCCCCTCTTTTGTCAAAAAAAATTATGAAAGTGTCGCTTTTCCTTTGCAGTTAATTCAGGAGAGATCCTCAATTCGAGCAGGGCACATTTTCATGCAAATACAGCAGCACAGTTTCCAGCCCCCTAATAGCTTCTTACAAATGATGTGCCATTACAACGAGGTTTATTTAAACAAATTTAATACATCTTTAATCAAGCTGGAGAGCATTTTCAAAGGTCACGCTCCAAATCAGGATCACTGTTCAGAGCTTATCAAAGTATTAGCTTAAGGGGGAGGGAGAATTATTTCTTGGACAAGTAATTTTAGGCAAATCTTTATTTACATTTTTATTCAGTTATTAAATTTTATTCCTTTCCCTCCTCCTCCTAGTCTCCATTTATGAACCTATAAGAAAGTCTGTAAATGGAGCCATAAGCATATCACAGCAGTTACTATTTCCAGGGGCTATTCCTTTGAATCAAGTGGGCCCATAAAAGCAAGGATGAAGTCACTTTTTTTTTTTTTTAAACACAAGCTCTGTGTATCCATTTCATCCAACAAGCTCTTGCCCGAGGATCTGATATTAGGATAAAAACATTAGATATATTTGGAATTAAGAAAACAAGCTAAAAACAAATTTTGAGGATAATGGGTGTTTAAAGGTGCTTTGCGTGTTCCTGCTGCGAGAGGACAATTGTTGATGTTCAGTCATTAAAACTAATGGGAGCTGCACTAATGGACCGCAGGAATCCACCCCGTTTCACACCTCTGGGATCATTCATTAGGTGTATATCCTTAAATAGGTCACAAATGGTTTAACTGGTACATAACCAGTTGTCTGTGCATGTGATGGTGTCTCCAGTGTCCTCTCTTTTGCCACGTGCTCTTATCGCTCACCCTTGAGTGCATAAAACTCAATCCTTTGGCCTCTGCTTTGCAGGAGGAACTAATGAGGCACCAGGATTAAAGGAGGAGTGAACCCTGTAAGCTCACAGGCAGAAATACCCCAGAGATTTTAACGCTCATTAGGCTGAGGAGCCTTCAAACTTTTCCAAACGGGGAGGTAAAGCTGGGCTTCTGTGCAGATCGAGAAAAGAGCTTGTGCAGGCTCTGTTAATTCTCTTTTTAAGGCTCACCTTGCAGCCAGGATTTGGGATAGTGTTAAAAGGGAGCTGTGCTGAAGTACATTCCCAGGCACTCCTGGAAAGCTGGTTTTGCAGGGCACTGATTTGGCTGGGAGCTCTGAAGGGCTGTTTTGTACCCAAGCCTTCAGTCCTCACCAAGAAATCTTTAGATCTAACACTTATGGCACCCACAAGGCAAAGGAGTGTGCAAAATAAATAAAGTGTACTCATATTACCAGGTTTTCACTGTTTTATGAACTTCTGGGTGCCCCTTGAGGCTTTTGGCAGAACAATTGTTGCTGAAATCTATAGGTGTCTTCAGGATTCTGTGATTGGAGAAAGCAAATGTTGCCATGTGATATTCAGGCAACAAAAATCCAAATGATACAGAATAATAAAAGAGGGCAGTTATCTGGTGGTGGACAGTAGTGAAACAGCCAAACTCCTGTGTTCAACAGTTAGCTGTGCACAACCATCCCCTGAACAACAAAATATGCTCTCACATATCCTCACTCAGGTACAATTTTAACATATCTTGTTGTGCTCTAACCCCCCAAAATTGCAGCATCTCATTTCTAGAAACCTGCCTTAATATGAGAAGAACGTGAATGTGTTTTAATCTGAAATATTTAACAGTCACAGAATAATTTACCCAACAAAACTCTATTTTATTTCTACTTCCAAATGACAGTTTTTCGTAGTGGTTATGGATTTTTATTTTGTGCTGTTTTTTTCAGTAATCATGAATGGTTTTTCAGCTTTGGTTCGTATTTGACGTTCACACTTTGTTGCTGGTGACATAAAGGATGTGATATTGTTTCCTTTCATTGCTCAGAAGGGCCTTTTAAGAAGGAGGACTTGAAACTTTGATCTTCTGAGCAAGTTTATAGAGCAACAGCAGATCAGTAGAATTAGGAAGCATCAAAGGACATTTAACTGCCCGAAAAGTCTGGACTTCCACTTTCTCTGTTGTCAGTGGGACTGTGGGTCCAAATCCCTTGGTTTCTGAGACTCTTACTTCATCTTTCCTTTTTTTTTACCCAGATAAAGCATCCCTTAGAGAAAAAAAAAATGGAAAAAAGGGACTACTTCATGAAATGTAATAACTTTATGTTGAGTTTTATGTGGCATCGTGGTTGGTTGGTTGGGGATAGATCTAGTTGGGAATCAGCTGCCAATGCAGGGAATTCAGTGGGGTGAACACTGGTACCCCATGACCCTCCTGTGGGAGGTGATGCACAAGCACAGGGGACTTCTAACAGTCCAGAGGTGGTGAATTAGGGGAAGAAATAAGTGGAAACTGCCAGAGGGAGCGTGGAAAGTTAATAAAGTTTGATAAACCTTAGAATGGAGTGAACATGCCGGCACCAAGCCAGAAAAAAAATGTTAAAGAGGAAAGGACAAGGGGAAATATCTGCAGAAGGCATAAATTTTTGGGGCTGTACAGCTGGAAGTGAGCATGCAAAGACATCAGACCACTGTGGGTAATCTCAAGTATTTGCAACAGCACATCTCCACTCTGGGGGAGTCAATGATAAAGGAGCACTTCAAACTCCTACACTTTCCCTTTCCACTGGACTTGTGCTGGTGGTGATCCCTTTGTCTGCAGGGAGAATCCACTTCCTTGCAAATCCATTTGTCATTTGAGCAATCCATATCTTTCCTTCTCTTGAGAAATAAAAATTTCTAAGAATTTCAGTATTAGCTCAGTCTTGTCTGTGACACTTTCTAAATGGCATGATTGGCATGTGGTTTTCTTTCATTTCATATTTTGTGCTGTGCTGGGTTTGGTTCCTTTTTTTTTGTTTGTTTTCAGCACTTTATGTGTTTGTTATTTGGAAATCTGTTCTCAGGAATATTTTGTTTGACCATAATGTGCTGCTTGATCTCTTTTTGTTCCCAGCTCACAGCAGGGAGGGATCACTTGTGCTCGTAGCAAGTTTTTTACCCCTGGTTTGACAGGCTGTGGTTCTTCCAAACACATATTTGGGTGTATATATTAAAGTATTTCTGCTGCAAATATTAAAGTATATGAAGCTCTTGCTACCATTTACAAAGTATGAGGAGGATAAAATATTAAACATAGGTTGGAAGTGAAGAAATTTTAATTCTAACCTCATCCTTAAGGATGTACAAAAAAGGGATAGTCATCAAACTCTAACTTGAACATATTCCTGTGAAAATAAAATAAATAAAAATAAACAACCCCAAACTACAATGTCAGTTTGCTTCAAGTTCCTCTTGGATTCAAACAGTGGAAATCTATTTATTGAAGACTAGAAATATTCAGTTTGGTGGTGCTTACTGGTGCATTATTTTCTGTTAAATTGTATTTTTAAAAAGAAGTAGGTTTAGAAAGTTTGAAGTTCTATGGATTATTCTGTTCTGAAATTCCCTAAATGAGTGGAGTACTCAACCAATCTGAATCTGTTCTCATTTTATATGTTCAAGAAACTGTGTCCAGCTTTTTTTTTTTTTGGAGCTCAAGATTTCAGGACGAGAAAGCTTATTTTCCTTCCCTTTTTGTTTTGTTTCTGTTGTTACTAGAAATATCTAAATATAGCAGCTTTTTCAGCTGAAGGTGACTGTCAACTGGTTAACTGGCTGTTAATCTCTGATTCTTTAGAGCAGCAAAGCACTTCATCCGTCAGTGGTGATGTTTTCCTGCTTTTTGCATCAGTGGCGTTACAATTGTGGGATTGGGGTTTGAAGAAAGAGAATCTAATGGTACAAATGGCATTGTGGGCACTCACTGGATGGGCACAAATTACATCTTCCAGTGGGTTTATGCGAGTCTGACAATACTGCTAAAATTCCCCTCCTTTCTTATGCCATGTGACAAAATTTGATGTGAATTAACTAAGTCCCCTTTTGATCTTACTTCGCTTCTGTTAAATAAGGAGTGGGCTGAGCAGGAAAACAAACAGCATGGGACTGTGGACACTGGAAACCCTAAGGGTTCCTTTGCAGATAGACTTAGTAGGATCAGAGTAAATAGGTCAGCTGCTCTGCAAACTGCAATCCAGGGCCTTCCACGACTGTAGGACCCATCAGGCAGTCGACAATTTTGGCCAGATAGTGCCTTAATATGCTGTGGTAGAGCCAAGAAGACTCTTTTTCTCAGGAAATAACCACAATAGCAGAAATGTAATCACCCACATTTGTGCTCTGAGGGTAGTGTTCTGTCATGTACTGTGATAAATGCTGAACATGGATGCTGTAATGCTGTCATTTATTCATTGTAATAATCCCAAGAAGTGATGGTTATTATTAACTGAAAGCTTTGAGTATCACAGCAGAGAATTTTTTCAACAACTTCTAAAAAAAAAGTACAAAAGAGGAAAAATAAAATGAAAAAAAGCAAGTGCTCTTTGCAATTGTGATATTAAATTTACACTGGAAATTCTGAAATTTAGAGGATGAAAATTAATTTGCCAGTGCCAGTCAAAGTGTATTGCATGACACAAAAAATAAAATGGATATTTAACCGGGAAGAAAGCAACAGGAAATGAAAATACTGGATAAGATGGGAAAATATACATTTTGATCAATGTACTAAGCATGTGTATATCCCAAAATAATGATGACCTGGTAAAAACAAGCCAAACCACCTCTGTAATATGATATTGATCTTGTAACAACATTTTTTTATACTATTAGTGCTCTCATATATCTTTTTTTTGTGAAGTTCAAGTCTATAGCCTGTGCTATAATGGAAATTTCAGGACTTTCCCCTAGTTTTCTTGTTGTGAAAAGACTTCAGTCATTTTCCTCTTTCATCATACAACCCCAGAAATGAAGGGGAGAGAGAGAGAGAGATGGGGATGTGAGTTTTAGCATGTGAAAATAAAGACTATAAGTCATTATAAACCCAAGCAAACAGCAATCATGGTTACAGTACTCAGGAATATTACATGTTTTTTGGAGCTTTTGTCTGGTGGGTCAGAGGGATGTTCTGGATGAACTCTGGGTTTGTCATGGAGGAGATTTGACATGCTGATGTCGGGATACCCACAGTCTCATCGGTGTAGAAAGTGTTTCACAACTTGCCTGCTTCAGGGTTTGCTCTCCAGTTTGTAGCTTTGGGTCCAGTTCTGAATTCCCACAGTACCTCAGTGAGGAATTCTGATAACCTCACCACACATATATGAACGTCTGTCCTTCAAAAAAGGACACTTCTGCTTTTCTTCACATCTCTTCCTCTTCCTGAAGGACAGAAACCAGTGGGTGTCCGTTCACCAATTGTGCTAATACAAAATAAAGAGGTTTTCCTCTGATATATGTGGTCCTACAGAGCAGTTCTAGTCCAAATGAAATGCAAATTTTATTCCTGTAGCCCCACCACTGATCTTGTGCCTTTTTCCCTGGCCCAAACCCATTATTACAGTAACCCAAAATGTCCATGTTTTCTGTCCCAGTGCTAAGATCCAAGCTCCACACTTAACCTAAGCGATATTCAGTTTCTCTCCCTAGAGTTGCACAGATTTGGGGGAAAGGTTCAGTTTTCCATAAGCTTTTCCATATAGAGCTTCCCTACCACCTCCTTACCATTTTAAATTTCTGGGGAGATCATGTCTCTGCCCAAACTTTAACTGACTCAGTTCCTGAAGTATTTATTTTCTTCAGAAAGCTGCTGCTGTTTTTTCCCTCTCTTTTTTCCTCTACACAAACCTTGAGTTGCTGGGTATTTTTTATCCTAATCTCTAGTTTTGGAATGATAGGCCAGTTGCTTATCTAGTGATAAGTATTGCATTTTGTTATGCAGGGAATAATTATTTCTTGAGAGCCTTTTTTTTTTTTTTCTTGCAAATCTCTCACACGTTATTTTCTCTCCCACCTGCTCCTCCTCCTAACATTGTGTGTCTAATATTTGTTCAGTGCCAAGCGGGATAACTTGTACCTTCTCCCATCCTTCAGCTGAAAATCATTTTCTTGGTGGTATTTTGAGGTTCCATGGGTGGGATGTGCAACTTGTTTGCAACTGGTGAGAGAAAAAGAAAACGAGGCAGGAGAAAATCCAGGTTGGATGGGGGCTTGGAGCAACCTGGGCTAGTGGAAGGTGTTCCTGACCATGGTGGGGAGTTGGACTAGATGAGTTTTAAAGTCCCTTCCAACCCAAACCATTCTGTATTTTTGTGGATAAATAAACCAGAACCAAACTCTGTGTGCATTGCATCAGCAGTGATCACAAAAAAAAAGAGAGGTATTTACAAGTGCTTCAGTACTTGTCTGAAAAGAAATATTCCTGAATTTACAATAGCAGTGCCAGCCTGAATAGGAGGTGAGGAAGAAACAACTCCAAACCTCCCTGATTTGCCAAGGTGGGACTTCCAGACATGGAGAAAGCAGAGCCAGGAGAAGAGATAATCAGTAACATCCTTATTGCCTTCAAGTCAGCAGCAAAATGCTCTCTCAGTGGTGCGAATTTGTTCACCGAGGAGCTCAGGATCACACGCTGAGGCAGAGGATGTTAATAGACACGAGCAGGCCCACTCAGAAAATCTGTGTTCAGCCATCAGTGAATAAGGAAGGCTAAAACTGTCCTGAAATGCCTGGAAACTGGCTGGCTAAAGCCTTCAGCAATTAGTTGATGGAGGAAAAAATACCCTTTGCTGCAACCATCCCTCCCACCTGAGATTCCTGAAGTGTCTCACGGCCACAGAGGGAGGTTGAGGAGACCTTTGAAGGGCTGTTGATGGAGGGAAGAAGTCAAAATCTGACTTCCCAGCCAGAGGGAGCGTGAGAGGGACCTCAGCAGCAGGAAAACAAGTGAGGCTGCAGAGGGAAATGAGGTGATCTGAAATAAGAGTAATTATTTTGAAAAAAAATCCTATTCACTCATGTTTTTATTATGAGGAGATTAGAGAGGACAACCCAGGAAAGAGGGGTGACCCATCTGCCACTGCCCTTTCTCCGAGCTGGAGTTCAAATTCTGTGAGTCACTCCGTGTTCCTACAGGGAAACCATCCCTGCTCTTACTGTATGTGGAGAAACATCCCAGTCTCCCACATTTTAAATCAATCTCAGGTTTAAGTGAAGGTGCAGGCTTAAAAGTTATTACAGCTCCACTGTTCCCCCTGATAAATTACATGAATAACATTTGAGACAATGCATTGTTAAATATTTATGTCTAGTACTATAGAACCAGAAAAAGCACAAGAACCCCTAGAAGAATAAATATATTTACCTAAATAAATTACTAAGACAAATATACTCCTATGTGCTCTGTACCAATAAACAGTAGGTATTCACTAAATTGTGGAATATAAATGGCTCATTTCCTCTAAATGTACACTGAAAGATCTATAACATGTTACACATTTCCTGTGCTTTGCATATATATTTCAATATTCATCATGAAAGGGCTTGCTTATGTGTCAATATACATTACTTTGCATACATTAAGAAAATATTTTTTTAATTTTGCCATTACAGATGTGCTTTGCTGGGGGGGGTGTGTGTTTGGTGGCAAAAGCTGGGCTTTATTTCGTGATTAACCCTTTGGTGGCTCGTCCTGTTTTATCAACGTGACATTTGCACAAAATGAATTGCTTGCTTAGACACAGCTAACTAAATAAAAGCAGGCCAGAGCTGATAGTATGAAAAATGGATTTTCATTACTGTTTCATTGATTCTTGTAAATAAGGGCCTGAGGCCTGCTCCAAAAAGGCTGCAAACAGTAATAATTTAATCTGAGGTGACATAGACCAAAATGTATGTGGACAAAAATCATCCTTGAATATTAAACAACAGCCTCAAGACAGAGAAAAGTGTTGCAGGCGAATTTAAATGTATGCAGATCGGTGGGTAACATATTTAAAAACAGAAATTAAAGATTCCTGTCATAAATCACATTTGCTGCCATGGATATGCCTTGTTATGCTGGCGTTTAAGGAAACCTGAAAGGTTAAGGCAGTTGGTGCATTAAATCGTACAAGGATAATTAATACTTTTCTTGTGGCTATTTATAAGAAATGGAAAATATAGTTAGATCAGCTGTGGCACTGTAGTAATTTGAGGGGGAAGAAATGAAAGTATGAGTCAATAGTTTTAACTGGACAAATGTCAAAAGCTTAATGATGCAGTGTGCTAATTTGGAGGCCTTTTAAAAGTTAAATACGAAAAAATGAGATACAATAGTTTGTTCTCCTATTGCACATATAATTTGTTTGCCTCTCAAACCTTATAACCTGTTTAATAAAAAGCATTGAAAATAATTTCTCCGATTTCAGCTTAAAAGAAAAAAAAAAAAAATCAAATCTGTTCCATGGAAGTAAAACGTAAATCAGCCCTCAACTCCAGAACCATGAACTTTGTGTTTTCTTATACATCTTCTAATTAAAAAGACCACTATATTTTGCCATAAAATAGCCTGAAACTACGTGTAAGAACATTATTTCACTTGTAGTACTTTGACTTATTACAGTAGTACCTAATGCTCGGGATGGCTCATAGCAAGACTAATGTAGAAAATAATTTTCCCCTTCAACCTGCTGAAGCATTAATCCTTTTTTTTTTTTTCTTTTTTTTTTTTTTTTAACTTGGGATTACATTCAACCAAACCCTTCCAACTACTGCAAGTCCCCAGAGGAAAATACTCCTCCATCACTCATCGAGCTCAGGTTTATGATCGGCCTATTATTTAAAATTCTTATTTTTCTTTTCTTTCATGAATAAAAACAATAAACTTTAGTGGTATCAAACATTATTAAAGGGTCTCAGAGCAACAAGACAGAAGGTTTATACGACCAAACTCTCTTAATATAAAGGAGTTGTATATTTTCAGATGTCACTGCCATTCATCTCTTCTCTCTTTCTCTCTCTCTGCCCCCCTTAAGCGAGGAATAAAGATCCCATTTAAAAAAATCTCACCAGCATGTAATAACTTTTCACCTGTTTCATGAAAAGTTAAACATTTGGAATACAATTTGCCTCGCTGTTATTTTTATTCTGAATGGAAACAGGAAGCATTTCTTTCTTCAGAAGGGATTAAAAAAAAAAAATAAAAAAAAGAGGCAAATCATTTAAGAAAATTATTTTCAATCTAAAAACGACTTGCTGAGGGGGGAAGTGTTTCTCAGACCTCATTGAATTTCTGATTTTTTTTTTTTTGGAGAACATTTAATTTATCATTATACCAAGGAAAAAGAAATTAGATTTTTGAAATTTTGATCAGGTTTTTATTTGTAAATATTCATAAAAATTGCCGTGGCTTCATGCAGATCTTTGGAAACAAAGATCAGTGATTTTGGTATTTTTTTTCTTCACAGCTCTTGCTAGAACACACTGTCTTTGGCAAGTTTCTGTTTGCAACAAACAAAATGTGATACTTTATAGGTTATAATATTCATCATTACCCTGATGTGTCATTGGTATGTGGTGTCACACCCTGCTACTTTCTGGACAACGTTTCCCATTTAATTATGACAAACCTTTCCTTAAAAACTGCATTTTTAAGAAAAAAAAAATCATAAGAACTTAACCTAATCTAAGACAAATAAAAAATCTTATTTCCCTTCAGAGGATTACTTTGCAAATAAAAAATGGGATGGGAAATACATTCACTATTCTGACTTTGCAAGAATTATCAGGAAAATAATCCAAGTTCAAAGGGGAAAAAAAAAAAAGGTGTGAGATCAGAAAATTCAAAATCAAAAAACCCAGCTTTTCAAAGCTTCTGTCAAAATGGAGAGATGGAAAATTATCCCGTTGTAGTATTCCTTAGACAATAATTTGGATTTAGTAAATGTGGTGGTTCTGGTGATTGCAGCAGTTTTTTGTTTTAATATATGATATCTTCCTTCTGCAATGATAGAAATGCTGGAATATCAGAAGCTGAGCTTGTGATGGACTTTTCTGGTTAGAACACAAAAAAAAAAAAGGCATAGTATAATGATCTGTTAAATAAAACCCCTTATATTTAATCACACCCTGCTAATTCATGAATCATATCTTCATAGTTCAATCTCCTACATCATAGAAAATCAACAATTGGTTGTGTAGGTCGGAGCCTCAAGGATATTTAATATTTTTTTTTTTTTTAAATAAAAGCAAAGTGTTTCACAGCCACTCTATCAATAAAAGCAGTGTAACTTTTTATCTCTGGTACAAAGCACACTTTCCATATAATAACTATAAACTGTGTGCAAAGTTCCTCTGACAGTGGTATGTTCAACAGAAGGAAAACGTCTCGAACATTATATTTTGATCTGGATAAGCACCCAAACTGAAAAGAAAATATAAGGCTCATGTTCACAGAACAAACAATTTTTTTTTTCCCTCTTTTAAAATTTTTAAACTCGTAAACAAACACTGAAAAGTCACAAGATCCAACAAGCCTGTAAATCTCACTGTAGAATTTTAAAAAGTAGTTTGAACACAACTGTGTTTATCTTTATTTTGCCTAGACATCTGCCAGTGCATTTTAGGCTGCTGCTGATCGTTAGGCCTGAGCAAATAACTTGCAATTATTAATGTTTTCCTTGAATTTATACTACATTTTCTGTGTATGAAATACATGAAGGAGATCATGACATTTTCAAATGTCTTTGTTATCCCAAGTTATTTATGAATTTTTCCGTGGCACGTTTTTCCCTGTGGGTGGCATTCACTCCTGTGCATGCACAAGGACTGAGCAGTACTTAGACCCCACTTGAATCTTCAAAATATGCCTTCTGCAGAGGATTGATTTTCATGCAGAGGGGCTTGTATATTTGATCACAGTGACATTCCTCTTGCTACTCAAACAGATCTTTACAGGAGATAAGCTGTGGTGTAGCAGTGCCTGGATGTGCTGTCCAGCCATTTTGGAGGAGCCACATGTAAACCAGGCTATTTCTATGAATAATGTGCAGCTCTTAGAAGCAAAACTAAAAGAAATGCAGAGCAGCTAATTCCACTGTTGTTGTTAATGTGTTAACTCTGGGCAAACACAAAGCTGCCCACGAGCTACAAGTTTTTATATCTAATAGCCACACATTTTCTTCCCCCTTCACGTCCAAGTAGCAGTTTTTGCTGTGTCATGGGTGGTTGTGTCAAGAAGCAAACGCTGTAATGCATTTTTTTTTGTTTGTTTTGTTTTAATGTGAATCTTCCTTTTCATGGTGTGGCTGAAAGACCTCCAGATCAATTGAGTGTCTATTCAGTGTTGGGCTTGGAAAATAACAAACCCAGGCGGTGCTTTGAGACTACTTTTCATGCAAACATTGGCTGTGTGAGTGGGATGGAGGGGAGCTGAGGGCTGTAAAAGCAAGTCATAACCCTTTTTTGTCTTAGAATAGGTTAATTTTTTATGTTTTTTTTTTTTTTCTTGAAAGTGCAGGTTTTAAGGAGAGGTTTGTCCTAATCAAAATGCGTGTCACAACCCTTTCCAAAGGCAGAGCTGAGGAGGAGGCAGCACAGCAACACGGGAGGACGGGGAACCCCAACTTCCACACGGCAAATCCCCGCATCACACAGCAAAGGGGCTGGAGCCAGTGGGTTCGTTCAGGGGTGAAGAGGGTAAAGGGTTGCTCAGAACAGGAAAAATCGCTCTTGCCCCAAAGACTCGAGGTCAGGCATGACTTTGGCCATGCTCATTTCTCTCCTCGCTTAGGCCAACTCAGGCCTCGGATTTTTCATGCCAAATCACCAAGGCCTACACCTCTCCCTTTAATCCTTTTTGGCAGTTTCTCCCTCTTATGAGAGGCTTTCTTAATTGGTTTCTCCTTCCTCGGGCCAAGTGCTGTGAGCTTTCCCTGCTCCCCTAAGCACCAGGGATGTTGCTTCAATGTCCACTCCCATTAGATTACTCCAGTTACCAGTTCCACCTCAATCATGATTCATAAAGTTTAAAGCCAAAGGGAATGATTAGATCATCCAGTCTGACCTCCTGTATATCACAGTCCATTACATTTCACCGAGTTACCTCTGGATTGATCCCAATAAGTTTTGTTTTTCTGAAGAGTATCTTGGAGAAATCACCCAATCGCTCTTTTGAGTGATCAGGGACTGGATTGCCCCTACTTGCTCTCAGTGGATTATTCCTGTGGTGAATTCCAATGGATTGCAACAAAAGGGCTCAGAAAAGCATTAAAACAGTCTTTATTAATTGCCAAAGATTAAGTAGCACCCTCCACCTAATATATGTGTAATAATCAGTCGTAGTGCACATCGTGTTTCACAGAAGCTTCATAGAAGCTTGATGTGTTTGTTCTATGTTAAATTGTGGGGGGTTGGCTCAGAAATGGTATTTTTTTTCCC
Source organism: Platyrinchus mystaceus (assembly GCA_035041135.1). NCBI lineage: Eukaryota > Metazoa > Chordata > Aves > Passeriformes > Tyrannidae > Platyrinchus > Platyrinchus mystaceus. Next base: position 2,712,913 of record JAWWLV010000183.1, read on the forward strand.
CAAAATTCTTACCAAAAATATTTTCCAAATGGAATAATAGACCAAATCCAAGAAAATATGTCATTTTTTATGATTATATTACATGCATGAGTCAGTATATTGTTTCACTTCTCTGTAAGACATGACTCTAAAAAGATCAACCCAAGCTGATCAATAACCTGTCTCCAACAGTGGATTGTTATGGAAAAGTATAAGAACAGACCAGGAAGAGAGCAACTCCCCTTGGCACACCCTCCCTGATCCTGTCAGTGCATTAGAGACCTCCTGAAGCAGAGGTGACATGACTGTCACCATATCATCAATTGTTTACTCAACTGCTCCTGTTTATTGGATAGAGCCTGCAGTAATTAATCCCATTTAAAACTCGTGCTTTGGCCCCCACATCTCCCCAACGAGTGCCACAGCTCAGCTCTGCACTCTGTGCCTAAAGAACTTGATTTTGTGAGGTTGCAGCTTGGTACCTGCTTTTCTGAGTGTTGTCAACTTATTGATTTATTAGATTCTATTGAATTGGTGGGTTTTTTGATTACTCATTGCACCATATATATTTCAAGACAACTTTGTCCTACTCTTCTCAGATGTTTCCAGTGCTGACCTGTTTGGTTTCTTTCTCTCTGACAACTGATAAGCTTTGGTTATTCTAATTTCCCTTCTTTGTCCCTTTTCTGTGTCTGTTAAGCACTTTTCAAGGAGAGACAAACAGAAAACCTCGATTTCAGTATTCAAGACTTGGGGACACAGTAGATTAAAAAAAAAAGTCATGAATTATCATAGAATTCTAGAGTGGTTTGGGTTGAAAGGGACCTTAAAGCTCATCTAGTTCCACGTCCTGCCATGGGAAAAGACACCTTCCAGGTTGCTCCAAGCCATGTCCAACCTGGCCTTGGACACTTTTTGGGATGGGGCAGCTTCTCTGGGCAACCTTTTCCCTGTGTCTCACTAACCTCACTGTCAAGAATTTCTTCCTTAAGTCTCATCTATGCTTGTGCTTGTTCTCTATTTCTTTTCTAATAATTCCTATCCCCATTTTACCTCCAGAATGCAACTGATCATTGAGATGTCACCTATTTGCCACCCGTTGGTGATTTTGTGACTCTAAAACTCTTTTCTAGTTTCAAAGACTGTTATTAACTAAATTGATCATGTAGAAAAGGTATTTGTATATGTTTTAAATTGTTTCATACAGGAAATAAAAGAATAGATATTTGTTCAAATGAAGTTATCTTGAGGATGCCTTTGGCACTCCTGTAATCTGGTTGCTCACTGGTCTTTTAGTTAAGCAAAAATTATCCCTCTCCTGGATTTCATCCAAAGAGGGCTGTAAGAGATGACCAAAAAATTCTCTTAACTGTTACTCTTACAATTGCCATTGTGTTTGAAATGAAGCATTTTGGGACTTAAGGCACACACACATTCCAAATAAAACCCCCAGAACAAAGCTAGAAAAACATGTAATTCTCATCTATAAATAGACCAGTTAGCTCAGAAAAGCAGAATAATACATTTGTTTTTACACAGGAAGAAGGAGCTCGTTACGTGTTGGTCCCCACCCCTTGTTCTAGACCCATGTGGAAATACATGTGTTAAATAACCCACTGCTCCAGCAATATACTCTATTTATATTTTATATAAAATAATAATCTGGGCCACGGTGCTTTGAATGGTTCACAGAAGCACAAGAAGTCATTAACCTAATCCTCAACATAACATGATGTAAATCATATAAGATGTCATGCATTTTTAGAGGAAGTATTATTTTGAGTGAATACAGACACAGCTATTTGGCATGATTTCTTGAAGGGGATGGGAGTGTTATGACCCAGAAAATGTGCTGCATTTATTGCTTTGACTCAGGATGTCATGAAGCTTCACATAAAAATGGAAGTTTCAAAACAACAACTTTAAAAAAAAAAAGAAGGTTAAATACCAGGAATGTCTTTGTCTAGCTCTAGATTTGGGCTGTGCTGAAAGGAGCATTCCAGCCCCTCATATTCATGTCTTTACCAAGAGTCACTTCAAAGAAGACTTACACAAACCAGAAAATTCTTCTCCATAGAGTAAAAAAATCTAAATTAATGGCACCACTTCTAGTGCTTTAAAATTTTATTTTTTTTTTCTTAAAAATGAGAAAAGGAAAATCTGAGTAATTACTTAAAGAACAGTGTGTGTGACTCATTTTTTGTCATCACAGCTGTCTACACAAGGTCTTAAAAATCTACCTACTCTCGTATATGCTTGGGTAATAAAGATACAGCCCATATAAAGCCAGATCCAGAGCTTGCTGAAATCATAGGGAGGCTTTAAAAGTATTCCAGTATTCTTGGATGCAAACTCTACACTCAGTCCTGCAAATCAGGATGTAGTAATATTTTTCATATGAGCAAATCAAGTAATATTTTTCATAGAAAGTGAAGTATGTGCAAAGTGAAGATGCTGCATGCCTGGCGTATTAGTTCAAAGGAATGGAGTAATCATTATCAAGCTCCTGGCCATGTCCCATATGGAAGCAGGACACTTCTAACCTCAAAAATGGCCAGTTGAACTCGTTAAATTTGCCTCAGAAGGGTTACAAATCATTGATTTTGAGCTCACCTGGGACCTCCATATAAACAATCTTAGAAGATTTTTGTCTTCATTGGAAAAAAATTCTTGTAGACTTCCATGAGTTTTATTATGGAATCATGGAACAGTTTGGGTTGGAAAGGACCTTAAAGCTCATCTTGTTCTACCCCCTGCAGTGGTCAGGAACACCTTCCACTAACCCAGGTTGCTCCAAGCCCCATCCAACCTGGCCTTGGACACTTCCAGGGATGGGGCAGCCACAGCTTCTCTGGGCAACTTGTGCCTCACCACCCTGATACTTTCCTCTGCCCCTCATTCCATGGCTGTGCTGACAGGAAATCAGTGTTGGATGGTGAGAACATGAAGACAGCAGGCTCTTTGCTCCACAGAGAACAGAAACCCCCTTCCCCAAAGCTCTCCTCATGCAGACAGTAGGAGTTGCACTGGAAATATCCGAAGTTGCAAATGCCAGATGGATCTACGCAATAACAACTGAGATGAGTTTCTTCCAGTCTCCCCAAGGTTTTTTTGTTTGTTTGTTTGTTTGTGTTTTTTTTGGAGTAGCTCTTAAATCCTGGTGTAACTGGACTTGTGACACCAAACGAAAAGTTGACACCTCATTATTCTCACCCAAACTCAGACAGGAACAGTAGTCCCAGCATCAGTTTGCAGTCCACTTGTGCAGGCTTAAGTGGCTGATGCAGTCAGGGCTCTTACCCTAATGTGTGAGCACTCAGCTAAATGGAACCCATGATCTCCTCCGAGGTTCATCCGTCATTATTCAGGACCTCTGCTTTGTGCCGTCATGCAGGCAAACGCTTTCATGTATTTATTCATCTCATTGTAAGAATTCCTGCAAGCATATGCAGACCACTAAGGCCATGCAGTGATTAAAGCCATGCAGTCTTGAGCAGATGTAGACACTTTAGTTCCCCCTATTCATTCCTCTGAAAGAGTATAAATCAAGTATTTTCGGCACCGGGAAGAGAGCTCATCTGTTGCTGGAGATCGCTGCTCTCCCCAAATATCCTTCTTAATTGTTGTCTTTTTGTAATATTTGCCTGTTTCATGATTCCTTTTGTACAGAACAGGGCAGTAAAATGGATGCTGAGCTTTTCTCACATACCCTATGTTTGGGTGACTGCAATAAAACCTGCAGTAAAAATTAAGGAAGTCAGGCGAAAAGGCTGTGATTCCTAAAAAAAGGAATATATCATATCAGTTTGATAATTCATTACATTTCCCAAGACCAGCAAAGCTGTGGAGGGAGAATATGAGAGGAAGCAGCATCATCCACTTTTGGAGAGAAAGGATCCAGCCAAAATAATTTTAATTTTAATAGGTGATAAAATCCAAGCTGAAACTGGCCCATGACACGCACAGCCTCTGTTTACAGCAGCAACACTTTTAACCACGGCTATAAAACATATTTTTCGTCCAAGGAGCATTTCTCTACTTGGTTAATTTTTGTGAGCCTTTCATTTATACAGTAGGTCATCCTCCCAGACAAGCTTTCTGCTGGCTCCAGAGCTCCAAAGGAGCATTTGATTCTCTGCTTGGACCCTGTCCTGTACCTCTGTTCCTTGCCAGCCCAATTAGCCTTGTGCTGCATGGCTGTCAGTAGCCTAACTACCTTGGAGCCATCAGATTAAAGTTTCCCTTTCCCAACTCCTCTATTCATCAGGAATCCAGCACAGCCAAGGTTTGTATAACCTGCTATGCTGAACCCTCCCACTCAATTGATTTCTGATCCCTAATGAACCATGGGCTGATGGACAATTACTCATCTTGCTGAGACATGGGGGGACTTTTAAAGGCAGGGTACTTGGGAGCTTGTAAAACTCTGTGCTTTCTTATTTAACATTAGCTGTAATTTTTGACACAGGAAGGATTATAACAGTATCTGTTAAACATCAACCAGACTAACTCGGTAATGGCTACAGTAGTTTTTTATAAAAAACTCCAAGTCCCTTTATTATTTACTTGCAGATAAACACGTAACAATGAGTTTTAACAATCTGGTACGTTCAGAAAAAATCCCCTATGGTGGAATATGACATTAATAGCTCAAAGCAGCTCAGCACTGCTAATGTGGTTGTGGTACTGTGTTGGGCTATAACTCAGATGGATACAATTAAAATAAGAGTATGATTATTGCTGTTACTGTACTGTGTTATGACTGCTATGAAGTGCTCCAGCAACCTCAGTCAGTGCTTTTAAGCAGAGTTTTGCCACACCAAGTGTGTTAAATCTTAGCCCTGATGTGTTGATAATGACTGGAGTATTAGAAAAATAATCTATTCCTATACTTAAGCATGTTAATAATTAGACAGCTAAATTTGTTATCCCCGGGGTCATAAAACTCCTCTGGGAAATAAATTATTAAAATCTCTCGGTTTGTAAAGTGCAAGGTATGTGATACATGCTGCTTTTGAAAGAAATGGCTTCGAAAACAGCTGTCTGATTTTTAACTCATCTCGTGGATCCTTTGCAACCAACGATGTCTTCAGAAAATACACCACTTGCACCACCGTTTTCAATTCTAGTTTAAACAATTTGTCTACAAAGCACTGAGAGAACTGGTAAACAAATATATAAATGCAGAATTAGCTGTTCTGTAAACTGATTAAAATAGTGATGACAACAAAAACAGCGAGGTAGTTCATCAGAACCCTTTGAATCTGCCACGTGAATATAAATATTTGCCTACCTTATCTTTGGAGAAGTAGATCAGATGGTCTGATATACAAGCAATTTGAGGAAACATTTTTATTTATCACCGTAAATATCAGGGAAAAATGGGAAAGAGGTTTTTTTTTTTTTAATTTTCTGGTTTCTGCCCCATTTTTATCTTCCAACCATCTATCCCACTTCCTTTTTAGAGTATGGAATGGTTTTTTTCAGCCTCACTGTCTTCCTTGAAATCCATTATGCTCATTTTCTCATTTTCCTTTAACAACATCCCTTCAGACCTGAAACAGTCTAATCCCTAAGACTGGGGGCACTGTTCTTATACAAGTATATGGTCTTTAAGGCTCTGAATGTGTCTTCATTTATGCTCTTAAAAAGCCATTATGGCTATTGCTATTTTTAAATTATTTAGAGAGGTCCCTATAGATTGGTACTGTGACATGTAAACAGATAAGTTGATGACCCTTCCCCAGCAACACTGATTTTAAACTAAAATATGAGTTAATGAGAAATGTAGCAGTTAATGGAAGCAAAAAGGAATGGAAGGGGGGTGCAGCAAATTCAGTATTTTATTTGAGGTACTATTGAAGTTGTCATGAAAATATAGAATCCTAGAATGCTTGGGGTTGGAAGACCTTAAAACCCATCTCATTCCACCCCCTGCCATGGGCAGGGACACCTTCCACTAGCCCAGGTTGCTCCAAGACCCATCCAGCCTGGCCTTGGACACTTCCAGGGATCCAGGGGCAGCCACAGCTTCTC
>JAWWLV010000183.1:2719027-2733450 GCA_035041135.1 Platyrinchus mystaceus
AGCCTGGCCTTGGACACTTCCAGGGATCCAGGGGCAGCCACAGCTTCTCTGGGCAACCTGTGCCAGGGCCTGCCCACAGTCAAGAATTTTTCCCTAATCTCTAATCTAACCCTGCCCTCTGCCAGTTTAAAACTCTTGCCCCCTGTCCTATCACTACACGTAAAAAATCAGAACACCGCAAATGTGCAAATCTATTATGCAAAAACTTCTCAAGCCATCCCTTCAACCACCTGCTCTTATCCATTTTCTGGGTTTCTCAAAATCTATCTTAAGGCTAAGAGACCTAAAACTACTCCTTCTAGTTGTTCCAGCCTTTTACTCCTCTAATACCCAGCCTTGTGTTTACTTTGCATCTGAATTTCTCCACGTCAAATTCTCCTTGTCCCATTTGTCCTTGTGTTGACATCAACCTTTAGTGGATGATCCCTGTCTTTGGTGCTGTATCCCCAGCACAGCTGCATCCTCGCCCTCACCATGCTCTTTTTTGGGGAAAAAAAGGCAAATACCTTCCCTTCCTTTCTGGCATAGGCTCTCTTTTCCATCATTGTTATCTTCTACTCCTTCTCTGAAGAGCAGCACTCACTCTTCCAAGAGTATTAATACTCCTACACGTGTCAGAGATGCTCTTCCTGAAGAAAGACACTTTAAATCTTGATTTTGTCTCATAGTTGAAAGAAACACTTCTCTTAACCTTCACCACCCCACCACCATTTTTCATTTCTCCATTTAGACCAGGCACAGATGTGACCACACTTGAGCAAGAAGGCAACTCTGTTTAGGCTTAAAACTGTACAAGTGTACAAGGAAGGGGCAAACTGGATTCCCCCCCTCCCAAAAAAAAAAAGAGACATGAGAAAACTGTCTAAAACACTAATAAATTTTTTATGCATTTGGAAACTTTGATTATTATTTACAAAGGATTTTGATGGGGGGCTGTGATTGTTTGACTGAGTTGTTTGATTTTTTTTCCATCCTGATCTTGCTATTTTGAAAAAAAAGTCACTTTTTGCCTTTTGTCTGGGCTCTGAATTCAAAGCACTGCAATGGCAGGGCAGAGAGCAAGAGAAATGGTGCTTTCAGAAAATAGAAAATTTCTGCTCAGTGTTGTTGAGCTCGGGCCTCAAAGGTTTTAAAATATAATTTAAAAACAGACTGCTGTCCGTATCAGACTTTTCAAGTGCACCACTCACTGGTTTGTCCCTCTAAAACACCCTCTATTATTTTATTGAGAGTGGAGGGTAAATGGTCATTGCAACTCCAGTAGTCACTGGTGTACTCCCTGATATTCCCAGAAGATCATGTTGTACCATGAGGAATCACTGGTGGGTGTCCTGGGTGATGTGATGTCTGGCCTTCTGTGTGTGACAACTTCCATCCAGGAACCTCTGCCTGCGTGGGGTGTAAAGTTGTGGTCAGCTCTAAACCCTCAGGCTGGGATCAAGCTGTGCTACTTGAACTCATCGCTTTTTGGTTTGCATTCCTCTGATTTGGATGATTCCCAAAACTGAAGGGATTTAGCAACTACAGTGTCACAAGTGGAATGGGGTTTCTTCTAATTTTAGGGTCATTTTATGGTTTTGTTCTGTCCAGAGGTGTAGGGGTGTAATAGCAGAAAGCCTGTTTTCACTTGTGCATGTGGCTGGAATCACAGAATCCCAGAATATGCTGAGCTGGAAGGGACCCACAAGGATCATCCAGTCCAACCCTTAGCCCTGCACGGGCCCATCCCCAAAAGTCACCCCGTGTGCCTGAGAGCATCGTCCAGATGAAAGACTTTTAAGGATACTCGTGGCAATCACCACCAGACTCAGAGCAAACATTTAGGTGTCTAAAATCCCTTTTGTAACAATGACACTGCTCTGTGTCCTTAAGCACCACACTTGCCATCAAAAATCTGGCCACAGAGCCCTGCGATGACACATTCCCTGGATTCCTGGGCGGTGTGAAAGACAAAGTGTCCTCTCAGGTTGTGAACATTTTGCGGCACCGTCGATTCCGATGCTCTCGAGCTCCTGCTCCCTGAGTTTCCCAAAAGTGGTTTTGTTTTGTTTTTTTCACAGATCTCAACGCTTATGATGGTACTATTTGTGTTATTCTGCTTTTCGGTGCTGCCTGACAAGCCCTCCCCGCCGGAGCCCGGCCAGCTCTCCCCACCAGACTCCGGTGGGTGGAAATGAGGACAGTTCTGTCACTTTGATCTTACGCTTAATAGCAGAGACTGTGGCGTTATTGACAGTTGTGATACCTCCAGCTCCTGCTGGGGAGTGCTGAGGGGGAATTGCACAGTCTGAAGCAGTGAAAGGAAATCTGTGCCCGGCCCCTGACAACATTTTGTTGCCGGCAGCAAGATTTTGGCTCTTCCTTGCCCACCGCTTGGCACCAGGCTGGGGGTGGAAAGCGTGAGAAAGGGGAGTGGGATGGAACTTGGCATCAGAGCTACCTGACTGTGCTTTTTGGGCATCCCAGTCGGTGGGGAACACCAGGATTTCTGCCCGTGGGGGAAAATAGAGCAGCCCCGAGGGCTTCTCTGGTCTGGACCAGGCGTCGTGTGTTTGGGGGTGAGGTGTGAGAGGTTCTCTTGGCTTCTCCTCTTCAGCTCTGCAGTGTGGCTTTGTGTGCAGACTCAATTTTAAAAAGAGAATTTCACAAGGATTTCTGCCCGTAGGGGAAAATAAAGCAGCCCTGAGCCCGAGGCTGCTCTTGTCTGAGACAGAAGTTGTGTATTTGGGGGGTGAGGTGCAAGGGGTTCTCTTTGCTTCTACTCTTCATCTCTGCAGTGTGACCTCTTATTTTAAAAATTTAAAATAATTTAAAATAAGCCTCAGTTTTAAAAAGGGAATTTCACAAGGGTTTCTGTCCATGGGGGAAAACTGAACAGCCCTGAGGCTGCTCTTGTCTGGGACAGAAGTTTTTTTATTTGGGGGCGAGGTGTAAGGGTTCTCCTCTTCACCTGCACAGTGTGGCCTCATATGAAGCCTCAGTTTTAAAAAGGGAATTTCTTTCACTGAAATCAGGCTTATAGATTAGCTGAATATAGAAAATGGACAAGCAGGCATATTTAAAAAAACAAAAATGCAATAAGATCCTTTAATTTATTTTTATTTCTTTTCCTTCTCTTTTTAAAGGTTATATATGTTCATTTGCAGCTCAGATTTTGCTGCCTGTGCTGAAATTTATATCTGTGCCTAATAACCAAACTTGCAAACCAAGGAGAACTGGTTTTTTAACCCTTACAAGAGCAAGGAGAATAACTCTTTTTGCAACAGATATACTGAGAAGTGAGGGAAACTAATGTTTCACTAACCATCATTAAAAATTGCTATAATTACAAATACATTTTGAGCTATTTTATAAGATATGCTGGTTTTTTCACCCAAAATGCAAAGAAGGAAAATTTCTTTGGAAACTGACCTGAAAAAGGTGGGAGTTCACTATCCATAGTAAGCAGTGGGTGGAGAACTGAATTAAAGGTCCCAGTTAGGGAGAACTGGGTTAAAACATGGGGTTTGGGGGCACTGGATGGGAAGATGAGTAAGTAAAAGGCCAAAAATGGTGGTTTTCTTCTCTTAGGGGTGTAGGGGGGATTTCCAGTGCTGATTGTACCTTCCTGGTGAAGATGGAAGCCCGGGAATACCTGAAAGGGAAGGATGTCTTTGCCTAGTTATTTACTAACTCAATAATGAAGAGTTCCACTGTGCATTTCTAGATCAGCATAATTTTCCTCCTTCTCCCATCTGACACAGTCTCAACACTCATTCTCTCTCAGCTGTGTCTCCCTTCCTCTCTTATTCCTCCACCATCTGCTCCACATGCTTTCCCATAAATTCCTGACTTGGACTCGGTTCCCCAGCTCTGAGCTTATCTGTCTCAGGGTTACAGGCTGGAGCCATCACAAAGGCATCTGAGAACTTTCTGTGCAAAGAGAATAGCAACAGCAAAAACCTCCAGAGGAGTTTGGGAGGTCTCTGGAGGGGTCAGGACTTAATTTCTTGTTTATTTTGAGGGTTTTCTTGTGGTATGGGAGGACAAGAGAGGTGTCAGGAGTTAACTGAAGTTTACATGATGAATGTTTTCATGTTTTGAATGTTATTCCCAGAGTGAATTTTTTTTTTTTTGAGTTTCAGATGGAGGAAATTAAAAATAACAATAAAAATATTACTGAGTTCTCATTCTTATTAGAGATAAAAATTATATTTTTTTTTTTTCCCCAGCTGCTGCTTTCTCTTTCTTTTTAGGAAAAGTCCTGTTTCCTACAAAGCAATTACCATTACTTCACTTCAAAAAAATCCCCCAAAAACCAAAAAGGAAAGTTATTATACTTTTGATAACTTAGTTTCTGAACTCTATTTTGAAAGGTAGGACTGTCAAACCAGAGGAGAACCAGAAAAGTTAATTAATTTCTTTTATTGGTTTGGTAAAGAGTAACAACATGGTGGTTCTGGAGATAGTTTTAAGTACATTGTGCATTCCTGCTTCAGGATATTGCTGAAATCCAGGGAAGGACACTTCCCAAACTCTTCTAGTTTTGCTTTCAATGTGGAATTAATGTTTGTCATGTGGTAAAACTACCTTTAACCCTTTGAATGTTGAAAGTGGTTGGTTTCTGCTCTGAATCAGAGCGTGTTATGGAGCAACCCACCATAATCTACAAGTTGCTGTTTGCTCCCAGTACTGCAGAAAGTAAAGAAAAAAACAAGGATGTTTTCAGTGAAAGCAAAGCAGAGTCCTGGAATCATTTGGGTTGGAATGAGCCTTCAGGACTTTCTCATTCCAACACCTTCCAGTAGACTGTGTTGCTCCAAGCCCCATCCAACGTGGCCTTGATATCAAACCTAGTTGATGGTATCTTGGTGTTTCTCTTTAGAAATGGTGCATTGATTTTACCTTTTTGCAAAAGCATTAAAACAGTAAAGGCAAAATTTAGTATAATTGAGGCAGAATGGAACTGCACAGCTTTGTGCAACCTTGACCTCTCTGATGTGCCTCAGTGAAATGGATTATCCAGCCCAGACATCCCAGTTCTTGTGTTGAATCCATCCCAAACAGAGCCAATTCTCATTGCCCAGTGATCTGGCTGAGCTCCTGCTGCAGCTTTTCCATCACATGGTCATCCTGCTCAGTTTTATTCCTCTGCTTGTCAGGCAATGTTCAGGAAGCTGTAGGTGCTTTATAAATGGGAGTTCCTTAACCTTCCCTCGTATGTGGTTCTGTTGGGGGGTGATGGGAATCACAGAATGGGTCAGGTTGGAAGGCACCACAGTGGGTCAGCTGGTCCCAAGTCCCTGCTCAAGCAGGACCATCCCAGAGCACATGGCACAGGATTGTGTCCAGACAGTTCTGGAATATCTCCAGTGAGGAGACTCCACACCCTTTCTGGGCAACCTGTTCCAGTGCTCTGTTGTGGCACAGCAAAGAAGTTCTTCCTCATGTTCAGGTGGAATTCTCTGTGCATAAATTTATGCCTATTTTTTTCTTGTCCCAATGCTGGGCACCCCTGAGCAGAGCCTTGTCCATCCTCTGACACTTTTCAGACACTGACTGATATTGATAAGGCCTCATCTCACTTATTTCTTCTCGAGGCTGAGCGGGCCCAGACAGTGCTGGAGTACAAATACCCTTGCTGAGGGAAACCAAGCTAATAAACAAGAGTTGTAACAACATTACTTAACTTTTAAAATAATAATAGACTTCTCAATTTCTGAGATGGAAAAATCGTTAGGTGTGTGTACCTAAGAATAAGTCAACTGGAGGAATAATCAAACTCTCCCCGAATAATCTTCGTATCAAAAGCTTCTCTCTGTCCTTATTTCAACTCTACAAGCAATAGATGTGCATCACAGCATGTCCAGAAGGTCATGAAGCAGTCATGTTTTGCCCAGATAAAATGAGCTATCAGATCCCCGAAAAAAATTATTCTGGAATTGATCTTTTGTGGCTTCTTGTGAGCAAGAAACAAGGTTATATTAATTTTAGAACCATCTGAGCTTTGGGCGCTGACTTTCATTGGCTAAGATGTTAATATTTTATGTGAGCCTAAAGCATGGCCAATTAAAGGGAGATCAGAAACGTCCACAAGTATATTCAAAGAAAAACATTAGAGTTTTAGACAGTGCCATAAATTCATGAAGCCAAAAAGCTATAGAGGGAGAATGTTAAGGGGCTGGCGAATAAAGAAATAAATAAAAGCTTGGGATGTCGTTCCTGAAGCTCAGGCAAGTCCAGTGGTGTGAAGGCGAGGCTCACCATAAATCCTTTAAAATAATTGTCACACGTGGGTGAACGTGGGCAATAGGAGGTTTAGAGGGTGGATGGCACTGGCAGAGGACAGGGCAGAGCTCTGAAACGGACCTCGAAATGTGGGCAGCAGATAGTGAGTCAGGGGTTGTTCCTCTGCAGGGTTGCCACACTTAGAGTCACAGTCAGAGAATATCCTGAGCTGGAGGGACAAGGATCATCAGAGTCCAGCTCTTGGCCCCACAACCCCAAGAATGCCACAGTGTGCCTGAAAGGGTTGTCCAAACATTTCTTGAACTCTGGACTTCTCAGCACTTGCTCAGCCCCTTCCTCGGAGCTGAAGGTGATCAGCTGTGGAAATCACATGATAACGATCATCTACCACCTCTCCAAAACTATGACTCTTGCTGTTTCCAATCCCTCCACTTTTCTGGAAGCTCCTCTTTGATTTCTCAAGGTATCCAAGAGTGAACCTGGGTGTGCTGCAAACACACCAGCTCTGTTGCTCTCTGAAGGGTTTTTGTGAGCCCCTGCACCATTACTGAGTCTTTATGTCTTTTTTTTTTTTTTTTATAAAAGCAGCACTGTGAAAGCCTCTGGAAAACTTTGATTTGGGTGGAAAAGACTTTTAAAACCCTGTCCAGTTCTTGCAATCCTGTTAATAAATTGCCTTTCTGTCACTGCTGCCCAAGCTGATGACCTCTATCCATACCTGGAGGTCTCGCTGCACATCACCTCCATCCCTACCTGAAGGTCTCATCCATTCAGCTGTGATACCACCCCATACTCAGGTTTCATCACCTAATTTTGAGTCCCAGCCACCAACTTGCTCCCAAAACCCGTCACACCAATTTTCTCTGTTTTTCCTGCTGAATTAGTTCAGGGCTGACTTTTTCCTGGCTGTACAGATCTGTCCTTGAAAACAGGGAAGCAAGACACAGATTTAAAAATTATTAAATGTATTTTATCTAAAAAGTCTGTCATTGTCTGCATGTGCCTGTTCACCTGTGGCTTTGTTTAAAAAAATGGGAAACAGTGTCTGGACTTTCTAGAGAAAACATCTTTTTAGCAACCCAACTAAAGAAATATATATATTGTTTATGGTCTCTCATGCAGTTTTGTGAGTAATACAGACATTTAATGGACTTTGTCTGCATTGTGGTAGGTAGAATTTAATAATTCTGTGATAAAGCAGATTCTGGGCCCAGGGGCTGATCTGGATTTCAGGTATCAAAACATCAGCCTTGCTCTATCATCACCCTTTTCCACCTGCCCCCATCCCTATGAGTCTTGCTCCAGACACCTCTGCTTCTGTCCACAGAGCTCAACTGCAGAGCAAACTCTTAAATAATCCTATTTTTAAGGAAAATGTGGAGTCTTGAGTATGGAATAAATCTATAGGTGTAGAAAGAAGTCTCTCTTTGCAGTTCTGTGTGACCTAAATACTATTATAATTTGAAGGGGTTTTGAGGCTTTTGTTTTGTTTTGTTTTGTTTTTTTCCCTTCTTTGTGTTTTTTGTTGGTTTGGGTTTTTTTTCCCCTTGGTGTTTTGATTTGTTAATTTTTGATTTGTTATTTTTGTTTTGTGAACATCCACTCTTGAGATGAAAACCCCTGGCTACCAAGTGCCCACACAGAGCAAACTCCTTCAGATTAACTCGGGATGGTTGAACCACTTTAGATAAACTTGGAGCCACAACTATTTTTTTTTTCTTGAGTTTTTTCTTGCATTCCTCAAACCAAACATAAACTTTTCCAAGGTTTACAAAAGTTTTGGAAACTTTTTGTGTTTGTTTTACACATTTTCACATTTCTTAGTGCTTCCTGGTCGGCCTCTGGGTCTGGAGAGGGAAAAAACAAAATGGTGTATAAAGAAATGCCTGGAATTTGTTGGTAACTCTCATGGGGACACTTCCCTTCAAGTATTCAAGCCTTTTATACTCCTACTCTGCACCATGGTCAACTCAGCATCATGGAGTTGGTGATTATTGTTAAATGAAGCTTGAATACTACCTTCACTTGGATATTTATTGGCTCATTATAATGCTTACAGGAATTACTGTGGAGTTAAAGAATCTCTTATGCCTCATGAAAGGTAAAACTATGTTTATGTAAAATTATATTTACTTTTGTTATGGCAAAAGAAACACCAGTTCCTAATTAACAGAATGCCTTGGAAGCAGATCTGCTGAAATTTTCTTAACACAACCCCCTAAACCTGCTCATCTGAGGGTTTTTGTAGAGTTTGAGTGAAGCTGAACTTCAGAGATGTTGTAAAGCAACTTTGGAGAGTGTTTTGTCCACAGTGTGAGGATTCTTAGCTCTATACAAACTGCAATGATTGCTTCCACATTTTATTTCTTGATTTCGGTTCCATTAGGCTTCTAAAGTAGGGAAAGGTGGGAAGTTGTCTTTGCACCTCTCTGGTTTCTGGTCTGTACTGAGCTAAACCCAATTTTCATTGTGGGAGTGAATACATTTTATGTATTTTATGCAGCCAAACAAACTCAGTTACTAAAAACCTGAGTCAATTCTGAGTAATTGATTTAGGGCTGAAAGGCTTGTGTCCTATTACCAATCCCTTGAGCTATGCAGTCCCTAGAGAGGAAAATTATTGTGTTTTTCCATCCCCTGTCTGCTCACATGAGCAGACAAAGCAGGGCAGAGGAATGATGTGACACACACGTCTGTTTTCATGTTTCAAAGCAGAGATGTGAGGTCCAGTTTTAGTTTGTTTTTAATCTCTAAACCTGTCACAGGGCCTTCAATAAATAAGAATTACAATTTGCAATTGTTTGTAAAACAAAAAAAGTCTGAGTGGGTCCCCTCACTCTTCAGGTATTGGGATTTTCTCTACATTTATGGTGTTTTGCTCATCTGCAGCGTTTGTGAGCCTAATATAAGGTCTAATCCTGCCCTGAGTTCCACTTCAAATCCAGAGTAATGGTTTGTGCTTTATCTGGGTGGTTCCACATATGGACTTCTGGAGTCTTCAGATGAAGGGTCCTGCCATGGGAAGAACATAATAGATCTGTCCTGATGTGTTCCTAACCAAAGAAAGATTCCAAGAAAACATGTGAAAATACCATTTCTTGCCTTCTTGCAAACGTCTATCATGGTTTAAACCACCACTTCAGCTTCTTTGGTCTCATAGGTTATAATTTCCTTTATCAGGGCAAGGATGTTTTAAGCAGCTTTTTGCAGATGATTAGGTATTTGCTGATCATTCAGGACAATTTACAAAGATAAATATATGTTAAATGGGTTTCTTGTTAAAGCCAATGTACAAGTAACCCCTCGAGGCCAGACAGTAATTACTCCTAATAACAAATTAAAGCATTACCTACTTCTTTTCCCTTTTTCATTTTGAAGAGGAAATTACCTTACAGAACTGAGTGGATTCAAAACTAGAGAGTCATATATTTTTGATAATGCCACTAAAAATAATAATAAAAAAAAGTAAATATGGAGGGGTGAAATACTTAGGGTAAAGGATGGTCTAAAATATATTTGTTTTTGCAGTAAATCTGTGTAGATTTTGAGGACCCCCACCCACCATCCAGACTCTTGGGATCTCAAGAAACCTATTCCTTTGTTTGGCCCACATCAAAATGTAGACTTGGCTTGAAATGGCTCAGCCAGTGGGTCTTAATTTTTCCTGAAATATTTTCTGCATGGTGGTTGTTTTGCATCCTCCTTTTCCTGGTTCTATTACTTATGGATCCCTATTAAATTTAACAAATAATGTTCACACTGTAAACATCAGGACTATCAAAGGAATGTTCTGTATTAATGAATTATTCCAGAAGAGCTGTAGATTTCAGGGAGCCTCTTCAGGATTCTCTGCCCATGGTTTAACTGTTGACTTTGGAGCTTCTGGGATAAAACAATGGAAGGTGCTTTGGTCTGTGAACCGTGTATGAAAAGGGACATCCCAAATCTTTGGAGCTTTTTAATTAGTATAATAAATGTCTGAGATTTAGTGGCTCTTACAGCTTTCATCCTGTTATAATTTATGCAGAAATTCAGGGCAGTGCACACCTCATGGTAAATCAGAGCAGTGTGTTTCATACACTTCCTCCCAAGTAAAGACTCCTTTGGCTCATCTAGTTCATTTATGTATAACAACTACTTCAGATGTTTTTCAAGGCTCTATAGGATTTGTATGAGTAAGACTTTTTTTTTTTTCGTGAGTTTCTGACTTTTCACTTAAAAAGCGTTTTCTATCTGGGTCTTGCCATCTGTTTGCAGAGCTGTCTTGCTAGACACTCACTTTAAACAATTCCCTGGGGCTTCTGAACCCAATCTTATGGGTTTAGCTCTGTTAGAACCTGTCCCAAATTTGGCCAAAGGTTGGGCAAAACTACGTGTACCTGGAGATCTTGGCTACCTAATTCACCACCACGTGCACCATGGTATGTGTGATAAGAGGCTTGGCTTGTAATACAAAAACATTGTTAAATTCAGTTTATCAACTATTGAATTTCTTAAATATTTTTTTTTTTTTCCTGTTTCCTTAGTTGAAGGTTTTACAGAGCTGAGGTCTTTCCAGAAGCAGGGACACTTAGTTCTCATGGGCTCCATGTGGATGCAGCACAGTAGGCATCTGGCAGGGAAGTAAATGGCAATTTCTTACAAGTTTTATTCAGTGACAGCAGAGCACTAGCAATATTTTTGTTTCTATAGTGCAACATATATTTTCTCAGGAAAAAGACTATATAACAACTCTTCAATATCCATTTTTTAGTATTTTATTTCTAAGTATGGAACTAAAGATACTGGTCAAAAAGTTTGCTCTGGAGTGGGAAATCCAGCTTTCCATCTCATAAAGGCTTGATTTCAACTGCAAGGTCTTCTGAAGTCGTTTGTCCCTTTCTGAAATAACAGTGTTCTGCTGGATGCCTCAGAAAACACTTGGAAACATGTATCTGGTCAGTTCTTCCCAGGATAACTGCTGCATTAATGAATTACAGTGTTGTGATCAAAAAGTCCAGATGAACGTGTGTCACCCGTAACACAATTAGTGATTTTCTCAGTTTGTCTTCAAATGCACCATTTTGTTTGGGAATATTGCAGATATATGTCACTCATTATTGATAGATTTGTCTGACTTCCTGTCAAATCTCTGTACATTGACAAAAATCTATTTTGTTGTTTTTGTCACAGAAATCTATATTGGCATTTTTCCCCATGGAGATTTGGCTAGTCATTGTCAGCATGAGGTGCCAGCTCGAGCTTTTACTGTTTTTATTGTGCCAGCTGCTTTCTTGGCTCCAAATCTTTTGGTTCAGATTGTAAATGGGGGCGAGACATCCGTATCTAGCCAGCGTGCTCGATGGGATATGACAGGGACTTGATTTTTCATTTCTTGCTGCCTTCCTTAGTATTAGTAGAAGATGACAAGGATGGCTTTATCTTCTGACCAGCAGACACGGTGAAGGAATGGGGAAAGAGAGATCCTGAGTGTTCATGGGCCGTGGGAAACGTTAAAACGCACATTTAAAGTTGCTCATCCCTTCTGTGGCTTTGTTGGTTGGTTTGGTTTCTTTCTCACTTGTGAGAATCTCTGAAGACATCTTGGAGTTCAGGAAAAAAAAAAAAAGATTTCCAAACCTTTTGGCTAATGTTAAATCGGATTTGTTGCATTCTTTTCGTAATGGTTTTGGCCTAAATTGTTATAACTGAGCACACGCCCTCCGAGAAATCAGGTCTTTTTGAGGTGTCTGTAGTTTGTTTAAAGGCATCCAGAATCACCAGTGTAGGATTTAGCTAATAAATAGTGCACATTTTAAGCCAAATTTGCTTTTTTTTCTAAGCATTGGCAACTTCTACAATTTTAGCATAGGTCTTGTGATACTTGCTATTTTCCCTAAAGCCCCAATGGCTGGAGTAAGGTTGTTAATCTGAACATGTAGTCCTTTATAAAGTATTTTTCCAGCCCATGTGTTTATTAAGAAAAAGCTTAAAATCACGCACCCTGTTAGAGCAGAACAATTAAACCCAACACAATTCTTGCCTCTTGGACCGCTGCGATTTTAAAGCCAATATTCCGACTTTCTGGATCCCGGCTCACAATTTTTAAATGCCGAGAGCTGGCACCCATCTTTGCATGGAGCTGTTTTCACTTCACATGGCAGCCTCATGACAGTCACCCAAACTGAAGCACAGGGCCATACATTGCATTGCAGAGCCACACAACGGCAGGGCTCCACGATCCTGGTGGGTCCCTTCCAGCTCGGCGTATCCTGGGACTCCGTGGCGTTGCTCTCGCTGCTGCACACGCAGGATGCCAAGGACAAGACCCTCCGTTGACCCCACATATCCCCACCTGCACTATGGCGTGGCTGGAGGTGCAAAAAACCCCAATCCTCTTGGTTTTAATTCGGCTTCCAGGCATTCCAAGGTCCATGGAGCCACACCAGCACGGACTTTTGGTTAAGGCCAACCACCTGAGAAGACACCCAGGGGCCCGAGCAGGCTGCACATCTCACACTGAAGCCCAGCTATTCTGCTGCTGGTACCCAAGGTGGCTTGATTAAGCTTGGATATGCAGCCACATGCTGTAATCATTCCCTCAATGACTGCAAATTTGGCCTCGTTGATCTTTTAAATCCTTGCATTTTCAGAGTGCCAGTTCGCTGTAAATCACAGACATTCTCCATTTTCTTTATTTGATTCCAGAAAACTGTCTCTGTGCTGAAAACAAGTCTTTGAAAAATGCCTGTGTATCCTGCTGTCCTCTCCTACTTGGGGTGATTGCATAATTAACCTGGCCAAGTATCAACCATACAAGAGTTGAATGCATCCCAAGTGCAATTGGGGAGGTTTTTACCATAAGAATGTGCCTGTCCTGAGACTAAAACACAGGTTAGATTTCCAAGTTTCTGAATATTGCTCAATGAAAGAAGAATATGTTGCCCATGAGTAAAAAAAAAAAAAAACACAACAAAAAAAATCAAATGGTGGTGTAATCTATAATCAAAAGCCCTAATGGGCACAAAGCATTTTAGAACAAAGGTTTGCTGAATCTGCAAGGATAATAAAAGTGTTAAAGTCTGAACAGAGAAACGTTCTTATTTACTAAAGTATAAGAAGGTTACTAAAGCACAGATAAAAAGCTCATAGGGCAGACAAAGCTCTCTGAATCCTTTTTCTTTTCCTGCAGTCAGATATGAACATATGATACATGAATATTTATCAGAACAGCAGATAACTACTAACTACAGTTGGATTTAAACTCAGCAAACCATGGCTTGCAATTTGTGTTCACAGGGGCTTCGTGCAAGTGTATTTTATTCCTTTTTTTTTTTTTCTGCACTGTTTTTGTACTCTGCAGCCTTGTCTCCCCTAAGCTGTCTTTTGATTCTAACTGAATGAACCTAAAAATACAGCGAAGATCTTCAATACAAAACCTCCAGTGCATATCAACTAAAAGCTGACAAGGTTTTCTGCGCTCAGGGTTGACAAGACTGACTTTCAAGCTGTACGTAGTCAAACCCAGCAATCTCCAGATTTAGACCCGGCTTCCTCGTAACTCTCTTCAGGTTATGTTGAAACATTTATGAACCTCCCAGAGCCTCGTGTTGCCTCAGTTTTGTAACAGTGTCTGCAAGCTGGTGATGCAATGGCAGTTTCACACTGGTGTAGTTGCAACTTGATCATCTGCCACCCGCAATTTTGAACAGCAGAAAATTGGAGGCTCTGCAGAGAAAAGGGGAAAGCTGTCGTGTTCCCATCCCTATCTGCAGGTAGAGGGATGGATAGATGGTAATTATAGGAAAGAACCTACACACTCACTCTTCTCTGAAGTGCTTTTGTGTGTACCAACGTCTCAGGGATGGCTCTGAAAAATATGCTTTGAGAGCAGAGAGATGGGAGCACTGGGGATGTTGGTTGCAGAAAACACCCTTGACAGTAAGAGCAGCAAGGGCTCGCCCATTTCCATCGGGAATGACCGTGAACTGGACAAGCTTTACCCAGCCCAGCCCCATCAAACCCAAACAGCTGTGAATGCAAGGGAAGGAGGCTGGAGAACAAGGTCAAAGGTTGGACTTGATGGTCATAAAATCATGGAATGGTTTGGGTTGGAAGGGACCTTAAAGCTCATCCAGCTCCACCCCCTGCCGTGGGCAGGGACACCTTCCACTAGCCCAGGTTGCTCCAAGCCCCGTCCAACCTGGCCTTGGACA
>JAWWLV010000183.1:2737774-2817410 GCA_035041135.1 Platyrinchus mystaceus
TCTGCAACTCCCTGACAGGAGGGGGGAGCCGGGGGGGGTCGGGCTCTGCTCCCAGGGAACAAGGGACAGGAGGAGAGAGAACGGCCTCAGGCTGTGCCAGGGGAGGTTTATGTTGGATATTCAGATTCTTCACCAAGAGGGTGGGCAGGCGTTGGAACAGGGGCAGTGGTGGACTCTTCATGCCCAGAGGGATTTAAAAGCCGTGTGGATGTGGCACTTGGGGACGTGGTTTAGAGGTGGGCTTGGCAGTGCTGGGGGAACGGTTGGACTTGATTTTAGAGGCCTTTTCCAACCTAAGTGACCCTGTGATCCTATGATTCCTCTGAGCCACCACACGTGGAACGGTCCCCAGCACATCTCAGTTCCCAGATTGGGAATTCCTGGATTCTCAGGGATTTGTGCACCCACCTCTCCTTTACCACATGCCAGAAAGGCACCTGTGGTAGCATCAAGAAGCAGCTGCACCAGACATTTATTTAAGCTTTGAGCCAGCAAAATTTTGATCGATATTCTACACTTTGAGAGGGGGTGTGCAGCGCTGTGTGGCCTCTGCTGCTTCTGTGTGGCTCCAGCAAAACTTATTGAACCCCTTCAGAAAGCACAGATGCCCTTCAGCTCACCTTAACAGGAGTTCTTCGCTGCCACCTGGGATGTGACAGGCCACAGCACAGGCCAAGGTCGTTATTGCTGCTATTTCTATACAAGCATATTTTTAGTCTTTGGCTCAGGGATCAGAGAAAAGGGAATTTTCAGAGGAGAAATAGGTGGGAAAATGAGTAAAGATCTGTAGTTTTAGTTTACACAACTCACAGCAAGCTTTAGGTTAAAGTATCTAAGGTTAAAAAACCCCAAGGTGCATCAAGGCAGGCAACTGTTAGAAGGATTTAACCTCACAGCATTAAATTCATGTGCCAAAAATATAATTCTTCTGTGTTCAAAGAGTATAAATTCTCAATAACAAAGGGAATCTTGCAAAAGGAGATTCCTGAGTAGGTGGCTCTCTCTGACACTGATGCATTTGTTCCAAGTTGAAAATTCAAACAGATAGTTGATGTAACAGTTCAAAATACACAATTGACTTTAAAAGTGTGGAGAAATGGTTTAGCTTGCAAATGAATTATGGGCATGTGATGGCACATCTGTTCAAACATGCTTTCTTGGTGCACTCTCTTTTCCAAGTCCTTTTTTTTTCTTTTCCCTGTGGTAATTCACTTGGGTGAGATTCTGCCATTTTTATTCATATTGTATAGTAGCTTGTTTTATGCATAACCTTGCTGATATAATGAAGACAGAACGAAGGTAAAATTTACTGGAGAAAGGACAAATAAAAAAAAAAAAAGGGCATTTCCAAGACTTGTCAAAGATTAGAACCAAAGTTTCAGGTCACTTCTCTTCACATGAAACTGCCTATTTATATATTCAAAATATCTGACCAGCAAAATTCGGGGTTTAATTTGTTTTCATATAGTATTTGCCTTTGGGGAGAGAAGGGTATTTAATTTGAGTGCTCAGCCCCAGAATCAACTGCTTTGTCTCAGTTTAAAAGTGACTTGCAAGGAACTGAGGATCCAGAACTTGAGTTTGATCTAAAACGTAGCAGACAGTGCAAATACCCACAATATGTCTCATCAAATCAGCTGCTGTGCAAATAAAAGTCAGAACTGATGTAAGGTCATGTGTGCAATGAATCTCACTCTTATAATTCAAATAATTATCAAGGAAACAAATTAACTTTTTTTTTATGAGCAAAAATGAAGAAATTTGTTTTGTTTGTCCTTGGAATGTTAAAGTATTACCTGAAGACATTATAAATTCAAGATTAGCTAAAGTACTTGAATTGCTGTGGTCTTTCATTTGCCTTCATTATACCTTCCATGATCTCTAGGTTCATTTTATGCAGACCATATGCAGTTAAAAATAACTGGAGTTGCTGTATTTTATAATGCCTTTGTAAGCATTTCCAACTGCAAAGGGATTTTTTTCTTTTTGTTTTTTTATAAGCACAGAACACCCCAACAAGTTTTATGTTTTCATTTCACCTCTTCCCTTTTTATTTTTTATAGAAATGCTACAAAGGGGAACTTTTGATAAGTATTACCAGCAAAGCCCAGTGTTGCAACACAGTTGAAGTGCTGCAGAGTTTCTATTTAAGGTTACCTGGCATAGTCAGCTCAGCCAGATGTACTTCTGCTATTGGATAATCTCATTTACTGACAATGTGCACTGCCTTAAAATATATATATATATTAAAAAAAAAAAAAAGGAAGTGCCTAGGTGACTTATATCCAAATCACACATATTCTTTTAGTTAAAATGAAATGTGAGCTTGAATTTTGTCTTTAATTGCATTTCCTTCCCTACCTCTAACAAACAAATTTTTATAACCTCTCCAATGAAGAAAGTCATATTTTGTGAATTACTTGCTTGGAAGCTTCCCAGGAGCAAAAGTTACTTAGGAAATTTTCTATTATTTGCATCACTCACAGATTATTCTCCAGGTTTCCGACTATTCCATAAGATAAATTATCCTTCTCAAAGGTTTTTGTGTTTAAGTTTATTTTCATTTTAGGGCTTTTATCTGAGTTGCTATCTGGCAAATGGAAATTGTGCTTGTGAAGAGGGAAGCACGGCATAAAAATAGGATCCATCACACCGTGTTTGGGGGATATATAATAGAGCTCTTACAACATGTTAGGGACTTAAATCATCTCAAAATCTTATTTTTATAAGAATCTTTGCGGTGCAAGCTGTAATATAAATCAACAACAGAAAGGGGAGAGCTGTGTATGCACTTGAAGACATAAAATAGTATTGCTTAAGTGAAGCATTAAAAACAAGTATTACTTAAATTATCTTCCCTAATAAGATATGTCTGTCACTTTGTTCATTTAGCACTGGCTCTGAGGAGGCTGCATTGTTCTGTCAGGATTAAAAGCTGAAAAGCCCGGCCCCATTTGAGCATGTGCTTAAACAAGCAAGACTAAGTATTAAATCTGAGTCCTCTGTACTTCAAGAAGCATTTTTACAAGTGGAAAGTTGTTCAGCTGAGATAGTTCATCCGTTTTCCAGAGCCTTTTAAACCTGCATAATAGAGTGAAGGTCCAAATGCTATAAAACCTCTTTAACTATTGATATCTATTTGTAGATAGCGATATAAATTCTGCAATAAATTTGAATAAGAAAATTATCTAAGCAAAGTTTTGGTGCATGGCATTACTGTTGATGTGACAGTGTTGGCTTTTTGATTCTTACACCGTGGAGGAAGGTTGGGGTTTATTTTTACACAGTCATGGCTTCAAAATTATTGCCACTGAAAATCAGTATTGGGCAGCTGCTAACAAAAATATCATGGAATGTATCTTTTATACAAACAGCTGCAAATATGTTATTGAATGTACAGAGAGCTTGAGCTTATCTCCAGAGCTGGGCTTGGTGAAGGAATACACCCCTTTGTAGGCTCAGGAAATAATATCAGCATATATTAATTTATTTCCTCTATCAGCTGAGCAATCTCTATTTTCTACCTCTGGATGATACATCTGCGGCCATTTCACGCTTCCTTTTTTGTGGACTGGTGGGTTTCCTTGGCAAAAGCAGTGGCAGCAAACTGGTTTAGAAGTTGTCAAGGTATATGAACAAAATTTCAAGTTATCCATGAAATATTTATGCCACTGCTGTTTGCAGACTCTCTTAAGTTGGCAGTGGCGCTCACAGAGCATTTTTGAACTGTTGTGTTTAATTTATACCACAAATAAAATCAGTAACATGTTAATTATTAGATTTTTTTTTTAAGAATGCACTAAATAATGACTAGTTTGGGAAAGCCTGTTTGCAGGAGAGAACAGACACTCTGTGACCAAATTCTTAACCAAGCCTTACACATCCTACACCCCTGAAAGTCAGAGATTAGACATCCTTCGTGTTTCACAATCCTGTCCACCCTCTTTTACCAGGAAAGCAAACCCTTTGGTTTTCAACTCACTTAATGTGGCAAAAGTGTATAATAAAAGCAAAACAGAGGGAGGGAGGCTGGCAGGAAACTCTTGATCCTTTTACAGAAACTGCCTGTTTGGCTGGGCAGAAGCTGCTGGAGAGCTTTAAACATTCTTACATGCAAAGGCTCTTTGGCTTCAGTTTGGGGCAGACCAAAACCCTTTATTTTCTAGTAGCTGCAGCCACATTTGCAGCATCCCTGACCATTGCACACAGGTCAGAGACTGTTTAAACCTTAAGATTGTGCTTCAAAGAGCAGGAGCTCTGATTCTATTGCATTTAGGGCACTACAACCTCTTCAACTCCTGAAGCAAACAATGCCGGAGCATCTTAATACTTTAGAAATAAATCTTTATGCCTTTTCTCTCTTATTTTTCCCCTTTTTTACCTCACTCTGCCCACTGGCACCCCACCTCCACACTCTTTTTTTTTTTTTTCCTGACAACAAACAGGAAAACCACAAACTTCATCAGCAAGCTGTGCTTTCCTCTCCAAAGCCAAGACGTTGAGGCTCAGCACACAAATCACATGCTCGTGCCTTCACTACTCACAAACCACCCTGTAGCTCACTCCAGAAAATTATTAAACTTAGTAGGTTAAAAATAAACAGCCCATTTCATTGTGAGGGTGATGCCTCAGGATGAATATTGGCGTGGCTAGGAGGAGAAAGAGTCCTGGGGTGGAGATTTAAAGCAAAGAGAGGGAATAATTAGTGAATATTTAGAGATTATAATCATTTAGGGAATAGCATGCAACAGTTACCTTGCACACAGTTGTGCAGATGCCTCTGAGGGGTTTATTACAAAACAGATGATATTGCAAATTGGCAGTGGGGATGTTCACCATCACCCAAATAACTGGCAGTGTGTTTCCACCCGTCCCTGATCATTTTGGCTACAGCAACACCTATTTACTGCAGGTACTTGTAGGTCTGTCTTCCTGTCCTACCTAAGCTGTTCTTAGTGCATTTACTCTACGTGCTGTTGTAAATCAGATGCAGGAGGAAGATGCAGTGAGGGTGAGGCCACACAGCAAGAAACTGCCTTGGCCAAAAGTGATGTATGACAGCCTGGCTTTTCTGTCCTCAGCTTCAACTTCTATTTGTAAATTGTTCTTGTTTTCCTTCTTTCTGGCCGGAATTCCTTGCTGTACACTGAGAGACGCGATCTCAGCCCGACACGTGTAGGAAAGGAATTAAAATGGAAATCCCATTTAAAGCCTTAGGGCTTGAGTATGGCACTGCCTGCAAGAGCCTGGCACTGGGAATGCAGAAGCAGCTCCACAGTCTGCTTGGAGGGAGTGGGGTGTATCTGTGCCATGGTCCTGCACGGAGGGTCTGGTGCCCAGTGCTGCCTGGGGCACGTGTGGCATTTTTGCCCACTCTCCTTTCATCCCGTTAATTCCAGGTGAGGGAACTGAGGCACTTCCCAGGTATGGTGGGTTGACCCTTCCTGGATGCAGGAAGCTGCTCTGTCACTGCCCTCCTCAGCTGGGCAGGGGAGAGAAGGTGTAACAAAAGTCTCAGGGGGCAAGATAAGGACAGGGAGAAATCCCTCACCAGTTCCTGTCATGGAGAAATTAATTTGATTTGTCACCGATCAAATCAGAGTAGGATAATGAGAAATAAAAAATAAGTCTAAAAATGCCTTTCCCCCACACCTCCCACTTCCTGGGCTTACTTCACTCCCAGTTTTCTCTCCCTCCTCCCCTCAGTGGTGCAGGGGGACGGGGAATGGGGGCTGTGGTCGGTTCATCACATGTTGTCTCTGCTGCTCCTTCCTCCTCAGGGGTTGGACTTCTCAAACTCTTCCCCTGTTCCAGTGTAGGGTCCCTCCCACGTGAGACAGTCCTCCATGAACTTCTCCAACGTAAGTCCTTCCCACGGGCTGCAGTTCTGCATTAACTGCTGCAGTGTGGGTCCCTTCCATGGGGTCATTCCTTCAGGAACATGCTGCTCCAGTGTGGGTCCCTTCCATGGGGTCATTCCATTCAGAACAGGCTGCTCCAGTGCAGGTCCCCCACAGGGTCACAAGTCCTGCCAGCAAACCTGCTCCAGCTTCCACTTGTAGGAACTTCTCACAGAAACAACCCCTGTAGCCCCCTTGCTACCAAAACCTGGCCACACAAATCCAATTCTCCAGGGAACAAACGTGCCCAGGACTGGTGCCAGGCGGCCTCGCTCACCTTGGTGTCACACCCCCCATGGCATGTCCCACCGTGTGCCACCACTGAGTGTGGCCTTGGGCTGCACCAGCCCTGCAGGTTTTGTGGCTGAGCTCAGGAGAGGCACAGTCTGCTCCCCTCCTGAGCACAGCACGAGATCTACACACAAGGGCAGACAAAGCCAGTTTTTTTTCAATTTGTTCCTGATTTTTTCCATATTCTGTTTATGGTGCATTACCTTCCCCTCCCCTGTGTTCAGGGAATGTCACTGGGTAGCTCCTGCTACAAGGGCTGGGTAATGGAGAAGTTTCATCACCTCTCCCCAAACTACAGAGCCAGGCAGGGCCCGTCCTCAATCTTCCTGCTGTCAACACGAAATACACACTGTTATGATTAAAACATGAAGACAAGGATCCTGTTTTATTTCAAAGAGTGGAAAGGTTTACAAAGGGTTAAAACAATCTAACCTCACTTTTTTTTTCCCTCCCTTTTCTCTTCTTTTTTTCTTCACAATGGCAAATGTTATTTATATTAAAGGGAAAACCAGCACAGCTTTGCCAGGTCGAGCTCACTTCTCTTTGCCAGCTAAAACACAAAGCAGAGTTACTGCCTTTTTGGTACCTGCAAAACAATCTGAACACAGTGTTCTGTCATCCTTTGAAATGGCAAATGGAAGTCATTTAAACCAGATGAGTGACTGAGAGGGGAATTACTGCACCTACAGCACAGGATATACAGTATATGCACCTATTTCAAGAGAACTAGAGTGGGTGGCCGGAAGAAAGGAACTTTTTTCCTCATTTAACCTGTAATTTGACAACATCTGCAAGGAATTATCCCTAGTACTGGCATTGTAATTGTTGTATCTAACATCAATCACTGGGCAGGGGAGGTTGCTTTAAATAGATGTTAGCTGTGTTACAGTCTCAACACATGAAAGCAAAAAAAAAGAAAGGAATGAAATATGTAAATTGGTAGAGAAATTAATTACTGGAAACTTTGACACTAATTTATTGTTTAAATAAGACATGTAAGTGGCCAGTGTGGGTGACTGTTTTGGTTTGACCCCATATGCTTTGGCAAGTGTTAGAAAACAGAGGCCACTTCATTCCAATTTATAAAAATTGTAACTTCTTTTTTTTCAAGTCTCTATTAACGTACAGAAGAAGAAAGGGATTAGACTGACTCATATTTTACACTGAAAGGACAGCAACTAGGAAAGGTTCCATAAAGTGCAGGTCTTTAAAACAAAGTCCTTCCTCCCCAGCTCTTTCAGTGGGATTTCTGCGTTTGACTTCATCAGGAACACGATTACAGGGAACAAACTATGCACGTTTTTGGACAGCAAAAATTGTAATTCCAAGCATGCTCCAGATTTCCACCAGCAGCTCAGCAACTACAGGAGTAAATTCATATTCACAAGTTATCAAATTTCCAGCGTGTATCCAATTTTGTATTGGGTTTTGATTCATATTTGTGGCTGGATGTGAATCAGGTCCAGTATTTGTTTCTCAGAAATGTCATGGAAAAGGAAATCACTGGGTGCTCTGGAATTCACGGCCAAATACAACGCACAGCACCACTATCCAGCCTGAGAGCCAGAGGAATGGTTATGATGGGCTTGGGAATTGTGCTTAACCTGGGAAAATGTTTTAGAGACAGAGAGAAGAAAAACCTTGCTCTGTAGTGTCTCTAATAACCACCATACTACATATATATATATATATACACACACACATTCGTGTTCAGCCTGAAATATTACACCACATTTTTAGAAGTTAGGCAGTAAATTGTGTTCTTTTTCTTTTTTTTTTCTTTTCTCTTTTTTTTTTTTTTTTCCTTTTTCTTTTTGGCCTTCACTGTCTTTCTCTCTCTTTTTTTTTTTTTTTTTCTCCTCCATTTCTCTTACTGGGCCATTAAAGTGAAAGCACTGATAAGTCTTCTTAGATTCTCTTCCTCAAATTCTGGCAGCTCATTTTCCTCACCTGAAGCCTTGCCTGGAGGCAGATTTCCCAGCTGTGCCTCACATTTATGTATTTACAGAATAGGGAACCTTTTGCTCAGGAGCTGTTGCTCATAAGGAACCCATCATCTCCAACAGGATATCCCCATAAAACCATTTACATGCATATGTGGAGTAAGGTTCTCTTAATAATTCTTACTTTAACATCTCATCACATAAAGTTCAATATATTTCACTTCTTTAAGGATAAAATGGTCTTTTTATACATAGTTGCCATTACCTACACATCCAACAATTTGAATATTGGTTAATGGGGGTATAATATAGCATAACAAAAGTATATTATTACTTTAAAGTCAATGCTCACAGATTTCATTCTTTTCATCTGAAAAACTCTATAAAATCACCCCCCAAAAAAATGATCCAGCTGATGAGGTTGGGAGGGCACAGCTCTGTCCCAGCAAATGGATACCATATTTATCACATCGCATAGGTGACCTGTTGAATGTGTTTTACTTAAATTAAGTTGTAAAATTCTGCCACTTATGGTGAGAAGGAACTCAGAAAATGCTGCTTTGTATGCCAGGCAACGTTTACCTTGCTCTCCATATGGGGCTTAGGATTTTGTTATGAAATCTTTAGCTTCCTCTTAAAAATAAGCCTTGAAATCCTGCATCCTTTAAAACGTATTCCAACCCAAAAGGTGGGTCACTCCTTGGGCTGGCTGACCCAAGGGGCTCAGGGATGATGGGCCAGTGAAGACCATGTCAGGCCATGCAGCTGATATCCTCCTTGGCCTGGAATGACCCCTGGAGAGCACCATGGCAATGACAAAACCCCTGTATCTGTTTTGGGAATTGGTTGTTTATTATGCAAAAGTTGAGGAATTACCCTGTGAAGAGCAGAGCAAAAGGTGGATCTGGTTCTAGCAGTGAGTGGCCTTGCATTGGTGCTGCCTGGGAGCCCTCACTTCCTTTTAACAGGATTTACTCAGAAAGTTAAAATTAACCTATTTTTTTGTTTTGAAGTACTTGTCTGAGGAGAATGCTCACCTGGCTGCTCGTGAGCTGTTTCTGTAGCTCCAGGCTTTGGCAATATAAACTACTTTTCTAGTTTAAGTTAAGTAAACACCTTTAATTGACTAAACTTTTCTTCTTCTTTAATTTGCTGCTGAGGAGAAAGACAAGAAGCCTCTATATGCATAATTGTCACGTGTGCACGGTGGAAAGGGTTGAAATCTGCTGTTCAGCAGTGGGTTTGTCTATTTATTTTGAATGTTGTAGTGGTTCATTAGCAAACTTTGACGTGTAGGGTGACCAGTGTCAGTATTTATGTCATGTTTTTGAGAAGAGACCAGCCCAGCTGTGTCTTTGGTACGAAATGTTCTTTGGTGTTGCCTGCTGGAAGCCTCTCAGGAGTAGGTCAAGAGGGAGAATTGGGTGGGAGAACATCAGAAGGGTGAAGGCAATGACCAGGATGTAGCTTGGACCACCTCACCTTCAGTATCTTTAGAACACACAGGTACCCAGAGACCTGTGACATCCAGGTGTGGGCAATGGCATAGAATATATTTAAAAAGACTTATTTATGTTCAAATCCTAATTATCTACTCTGAAAATGTGTATGCCCTGCTGTTCTCAAAACATCTGGAAACTTCGCCTTCTGACACAGGGAAGTGTAAGCTGTGAAGGGACAAAGAGATTTGTGCAGAGACTCCAGGACAGCACAGGCTCATCCTAAGCCTCTGACCAGGCAGCACTGCTGTTCTTGTCACTACATGGCCACTCTGTCCTCAGGGAACTTCCTTCCCTGGGAGCACCAGTGCCTGCACACCCACCTTTCTCCTGTAGACTCTCCCTGCCCATGGCAGGGGAGTTGGAACCAGATGATCCTTAAGGTCCCTTCCAACCCAAACCATTCTGTGATTCTGTGATTCTATAAATTTCTGAAGAACACAGTTCCGTGTGTAGCCTGACTGTAGTGCCAATAAATCATTTATTTTCTATACTATCATCATAATTCATAAAAATTCTCTCCCTCCAGGGGGAAACATTTTATCATCTGATAAGGGGCAAGAGCAAGCCAAAAATATAAGGCCCTAACCAAATGATAAATACAGGATGACATAAGCTATAAAACATAAAAGAGTGAGCGTGTGTAATACATGCCAAGGATGGCTGAGGATCAATTTAAACTAAATGTTTTCTGTTAACATGAGAATTTTTGTAAACTGGAGAAAATGAGAGGGGAGAAAAGAAGGATTTATGGAGTAATGTGTGGGAGGCCTGCGGTGTTAAAACAGCTACGGCTGGGGCATGTTTGTTCTACTGTCTCAGGAGTAGTTTGTCCTATCCTTACTCTCTCTCTGGCAAACTTCCTGATGCCTTTTGTTGGACACACTGGAAAGTTGAGGCTGGATGTAGCTGTGTTTCCTTGTTTGGATGAACTCAGGAATGGAAAGCATTATTCAGAGAATTGAGCATCCACCTGACGCAGCCCCGCCGACGAAATCTGGCGACTCACATCCCTTCCTGGTGCTCACGTCAGTCCTTTGCTGAATCCATTTTCCATCTCCCTTTCCCGTGGGATGCTCACCTTCTTGGGCTGCTCTGATGGCACCGTGGTTACTCATGGCATTGAGCAATATCTGTCTGGGTCCACAGGGAGCCTCATGTGCTGGCAGTGCTTCTTGCAAGGATGACGGTGCTGCTCATCTTAGGGGAGGTAAAACCTGCCCATTTATCGCTCAGGATTTTCCAACAAATTCATCATCATCATGCTTTAGGCTTGCAGTCCACTCCCACCTCCAAATAAAATCCATTTTCTGATCCATGACCTCATTCTTCATATAATATTTCAGCCCAGCTGTGCGATTGGGTCCCGCATTTGCAAAACTGTAATTTCCCTGCCAGCTCAGCTCCTTGCTCAATTTTTATTTTATTTTTTTTTATTTATTTATTTTTTTTTTATTCAGGCTCATCACTACTTTGGCTACCTACATGGATACAGTGAGGCATATCACTAAGGCACAGACTTTGAGCCAGGAGAAGCAATCACACGACCTCCACGAGGCCAATTCTCCAAAGCTTCCCGGCGGGGAGCACAGATCACTAATCATTGCAGGTCTATTTATGAGTTGGGAGAGCTTTCCAACTTAGAAAAACTTGTGGAGTTTATTTCAGGTACCTGCATTTCCAGGCCAATAAACATTTAGCTTTAACTGTATCAGAGAAGAAACTGAAAATACTTGAAAACAGAAAGCAGGGCTTGAACCCCCCATCTCCCCTTTTAAGTGAGAGCATGGACACATGTAGAGAGAGCAATTCTTAGATATATAGCCCACCTAGGTAAAGCACTTTCAAATGTACTTCATTTATTTATTCTAGGCCCTTTTTTGGCTCAAAATCATCAAAAATTGCTGTCTCTAGTTTCATTGTGCCCTTTTGAAATTGTCCAGATTTTGCACTAAGAGTCTAAAGCCACAGCAAAGGAGCAGGCCAAGAGGAAAAGCTTTTGAAGAGTTCCCACAGCTGTGAAAACACGGGCCTCAGGCTGTGTGTAGAGTTACTTCAAACAGCTGCTTCAGGTGACTAAACACCTTGAGTCTCATTCATCAAGTGTTGTTTATACTGGCTGACAGACCAGACTTGGAGAATTAACTCTGAGAAAAAAAGATGTACTACATACCAAGTATGGGAAAGGAACCCAGTTCCCTAAATAAGAAAGAAAGGGGGAGTAGGGGAGGGAGAGGGGGGAGAAGGGGAGGGAAGAGTCCCTTTAAAATAAAACAGATGAGGGCCAATTTTATTTCATGTTAATAGGCCTTTTGATGCCCTTTGCATGTTTAAAATCAGAGGTGAAGGGGTATCGATGGTTTGGCACTTCGTAATCATGCAAATAAAAGCGATTTGAATGATCCCTGTGCCTTGACAAAAAAAAGCTCAGCTAACCTGGTGTAAAATCCCAATGGTTAATTAGGAGCCTTGAATAACCTATTAAAATGAGACCCTTTTTCTCAACTATCCTCCACAGAGAATATCAGGAAAAAAAATGCCCAGAGCCTCCCTGCTCCCGTTTAACATCAGATTGTGCAGATTCCACCCGTAGTTTTGGTGCAGGACTTATCACTCAGCTTGAGATAATATTCTTTCATCTCATATCCATATGAGAAGGTGACATGATAAGATATTTGCAATCGTGTAACTGCTTTGCATGGATCAAAAGAGGAATGAAAGAAAATGACACGAGTCAGTGTCAAGTGAAGTGCTACTAGTTAAGTAAGCTTTAAATATTGAAGGGGATTTTTAATATTTCCTTTTAATCTCGAAATCTGTCACTTGGTGGTTTTTTTTCTAACACAGGAGTTGTTGCTAACAACATTTTCCATGGTTTCATTCAATCCAAATGCGAAAACCCACCCCATCTCGGTCATGGCAAATGTTGTAATTCCTACTGGCAATTTCTCATCCGCAACCCGGGCAGATTTCAAAGAAAAGGAGATGTTTTTCAGGCGCTGGGATACTGTTGGGATCCTGATGTTTGAACACTGGCACTAGAACACAGGCCAACAGTGAGATTTCGGTGGTTTTTTTCTGGTTGTTTTTTTCTTGACGAGCAGTCAGACTGCGAGGGTGAATGTGCTTTGAGAGACAAAAATAGCGTTCAAAGGAAGAATTTAGAATCATAGAATATTATTTTGAAAGAAGATTGTTTCGGAGGCTGTTTCCCTGACAAACTTGGTAAATAGTTTGGCAGATAGTGAAGCTGTTGGATTTGCATATGCATATATAGGGGCTGAAGAAAAATACCAGGTGGTTTTACTTCTTAGCTCTTTGGAATAACAGAAAGTTGATGGCAGTAGATTTACATCTTATTCTTTGGGATAAAAAAAAAAAACCCAAACCAAAAACAAGCAGTTTTTCCAAAAAGCAGGATTTGGAACAGGAACCAGAAGAATAACACAGTTAAAATTGTATGAGGAATATTGATGAGCCAGTTTCTCCCTTTATTTAGGGTGAGCTACGTCCTTCATTGAGAAGGATCTCCCCACTGGATTTCACCTAGGCTGAAAAAGGCAATCCTAATTGGATTAAAATCCCCCTAAGTAATCCAGTCTATATCCAAAATAAGAAGATCAAATGACTGAAATAATATCTTGTTCTTTCCCCCCTTGAAACAGTGATATCACTGGAAAGGATTAAAAATTAAGTTGTTTATGTCCCCGGCTGACATGATTTGGGACAATTTCCCTTGTCATTTTTAGAAGAGTAATACTGAGCTTGTGGCTGATATCTACAGCAGGCAGAAATTTAGGGATGGGAATTGAAAAAACATGGAAAAACTGCAAGGTGGTTTCAATGGCAGAGGTGCTGTGGGATGCTGAAGCAGGGATTTAGGAAGGGCATGGATTGGAAAAAGTGATCTATTTAAAAACAAGCAGCTGGAGATGCTCAAGGTTGGTCGGAGACCTCAATAACGAAGGAGTCAAGCCCAAATTCCTTCCAAGCTGAGGAAGGTTTGGTGTCTCAGTGTCCCCTCATGGTCCCAGCTCTCTACCATGGTGGCAACACGGAGCAGTTTGTGCTGGCTGAGGGCATTTAGGCACAACTGCAACTTAAATCACCGAGATTAATGTATAGCCGTGGTCATACACAAAATATATCAGCTGAATATTGGTTCCCTTTGCAAGGCTCGGGGGGAAAATAAAATAGATTTGCAGCGTTTATTTTCAATAAATTATTTTTTTTTTTCGAGTCCAAACAAAATATTTTTTTTTTATCCCGTTTTGCTCATAGCCGGGGGCTGCGCTGCTCCTTTTAAACTTGGAATGGGTGAATTTCGGAGAGCTTTGGCAGCTCAGCTCGTGTTAAAACACGATGGGCTCACAAGTTTTAACCGGGGCAGGCGCCGGGTCCGGTTGTGGCACCGGGATCTGCGCGCGGGGGCACCGCGGTGACCCCCTCGCTTCTGCTCCGGTGTGCTGGTGCACCTCTCCTAAAATATTCCTGCCTGCTGTGATCCCAGGGCCCCGGGGAGAGGGCAGGCAGGCTCTGCCTCACCCAGGTGTCACTGTTTTTATGAGGTGAGAGCCTCTCTCCCTCCTCGCCATCAACGCCGCGCTCTCTGCCAGGCTTCGAGTGCTGCCACCTCGTCTCTTCATCCGGACGGGGCTGCCAGGAGCCACTTACATTTCTGTCCCTTGCTGGGAGTTGAACACTCTCCAGGTCCCTTGATTTCTCCCCCTTCCTCCTACTTCCAGCCTGATTTTTTTTTTTTTTTTGTTCCCCTCTCACAGTTTGATAATGCAAAGTTTGTTTGTTTCCTTAATTAAAACCGAAATTTCCCCGAAAAAGCAGAAGTGCCTTCCAGGCCTGCAAATATTCTGTTTGCTCCCTTTTACTCTTGCTACTAATTGCAGTTGTGCCTTTTCTATGAATCAGCCATGACATTTACCTTAAAAAAGAATAATCTGCCCACTGGAGTGAAATTAAAAGAATCTGATGATAATAAGAATCACCATTAGTAACAACTGTGTAAATATGGTGTTTTATAGAGTGTGGCTCCACATTTTGCAAGGAAGCTGAGAAACAATCAGATATCTCCTCTTTGGACAGCTCAGAGGACAATTAAAAGGTAATGATAATCTGAAATGTAGTAAATAATCACCCTGGGGGTGTAAATGAACCCTTCTCTTTTATTAACATCAGAAGAGTCCTGGTGTCAGTTTAGAGCAGCTCTGATCACCTTCAGTGAGATGTTTGCCAGGTTTCCTTAGGCTGAGCTTGGTCTACTGGTTAAACAAAGAAAACAAAGCAATAAATTATCTAGAATATACCTGGGCTCAGGAGGCCACATTAAGCTCTCACAGCTTGCTATTTTCTTCACGTAATTTCTAATTTATTTTGTATTTTAAAAGTTTGTTTTGGCTGGGATAGAAATTTAATTTGCTCTTCAAAGAAACATAACAATGGAAACACAAAGAGGAAGCTTTTGTTCTCTCCCTAGGAGTTCTGAAAGGTAATAATTATGAAATGATAAGATTCTAAATGAAAATGTCACTTGCAAAGGTTGAGGTTGAAAACAGCACAGACCTATGTAAAGCGAGAAAAGGCACATTTGATTCATGAACATAAATGCAACCAGAATGATTTAATTTTAAATCATCTGATGATTTATTGTATAAATATTTTATAATTTTGAAAGGAAATTCTTCAAAGCACTGGTGTCTGCGAGAACACAATGCAGCCTTGCAAAAAAACCCTACTCCTGTATTATTAATAATAATAGTAATACTAGAAAGATTAATAAAATATCATAAACACAGACTAGAAGAATAGTTATTTGTATAAATTCCAACAACTGCTACTCAACAATGCCCTAAATCAGATGTAGGAGTAAAGTTTTCAATTGTCTCTGTGCTCTGCATTGTTACAGTGATCAGCATATCAATGGTGCTGTTTTTTCCCCTGCTCAACGAGAGTGTTATGCCTCAAGCTTTAAAAAAAAAAAAAAAATTCCTTCAAATTTAGCTTTATAAACTGCATTTCCTGATTTGTCAGGAGAAATTTAACCCCTTCCTTTGCTGCTACCTGCCTGTCTTTCATCCTGTAATGTTTCTGTGAAGAGTCACTGATGTTTAGAAAAGCTGTTTGCACACACATTACCTGTCACCTTTTGTGCACCTCGACGAGGCAAACTCTCATTGTCTGCTTGGGCAACATATTTTGAAGGAGTTTTCCCATGAATTATATATGCTGGGTTTCCCCTCTAAACACAGGAGTACATTTTGCAGCGAAAACGTTGGTTCAGCATTGGAGTTCAGTGTCAGACAGCAGTCGCTGCCCAAGAGAATGACCTGATAATGCTCCTCCTGAATTTCTCCTACTGCTATAGAGCTCCCACACAGGTATTAAACATTTTCACATGGAAAAGGTTCAAAAGAGGGGATGTTGGTGGGGCATGTGAAGTCAGATGTAAAGGAGGAAAGGACACGGTGGTCTGCATTTCCTTGCTGACAAAAACCTCTTGGCACTGATTGCTATCTACATCCCATTCCAATTTTCCCTCTGAAAGAGATCAGACAGTATTATCAGCTCCTTCCCAGTTGTTTTACTTCCTCTGAAGTCTGGATGTAAGTGGTGACCCAGCTTTCCTGGTGTTACAGTCCTTTTTTTTTGGCTGATGCTTTTATTTTGTCACTTGATGTCGTGCTACCTGTGAGGCTGTAGGAACCATCCTGCTTCCTGAGCTGGGGTTGTGTGGGATCTGATTTGCATTAAAAGTTACTTTTTTTCAGTACTCAAAAGTTAGATGATGATTTTGAGTGGACAAATCCAGTTTCTGCTCCTCTTCCTGGGCTGGTTGGATAAACCTGTGTAAAATAACCCATCTAGAGACAGGTCCCAATAGGTTCATTAATTCATTAATTCTAAACCTATTTCTTAGGTATAAGGATGCCTTTAAAAATTAAGTGTTGGCAAAGAATTGTGAGCAAAACTGTGGAGCAGTTAAAGCCAGAAACATCAGTTTGTGAGGTTCATAAATCATTTTTTTCCAGTATTAGTGTAACTCTATTTTGACTGTGGCCAAGAGACCAAATGATACCTCCTAACTGGTTGTGAGTTGGTAAAAGGTCCTTCAGAAGTTTTCTGATTATTCACAATTATTCTCTTTACAGAAATTCTCATGTCTGGGTGCATGGGGAAATTTCTCTGCAATCCTTTAATGGCATCAGTTTTTATTCTGGGGTTTTTTTCTTGCTTATACTGAAAGAGTTTCACAAAAAACAATGAAACCAATGTTTTATCACTATATGAGTTAGAAAATGGAATTTTATCTGGAGTTTCTGTATCTCTACATTGGGGGATACTGGGTGATGATGAAATTCTATTTTCAACCATGGCACATCGTGTAATTCTTACTTTAAATGAACAAAATCACTTACAGATCTGAACTAGATCTGGCTCTAATATTTTCAGGCAATTTTGCCTAAACAAACAAAAAGGCAACACAAGTATTCATTTGAATTATCAAAAAAAAAAGCTCTGACAGCATTTGTACCCCTTAGATTCCCTTTTAAAAGTATTATTAAAAAAGAAAAATCACATGATTCTATGATTATTAAAATTATTAATATGGTTTAAAAAGGAATTTGCTGGAAGATGTGCTCAGAAAATATTTTAAGAGCATATACTAATTAAAAAGATAATTTGGTAGAATTTGTATTGGATTACAAATTTTTAAGGATTTCACAATCTTCACTTACAACATTACAAGCTACTGAAATATTTTGTTTTATCAGAGTGTGATAGAGCATCCAGTGGACTTGCTATGAACTGACTAAAAATGACTGGAGGGTGGGTGGACAAATTGGGGGAGGTGTAATTAATATTCACATTTTATTTTACCTTCTCTTTCAATTTTTAAAACTATTTTTCTCGTGGTTAAAATGGACCCTCTATCTTTGCACTCATAAAATGGCCAATCTCTTGTGGAATGACAAAATGTAGACAGTGTTTAAACCTCCTCTTCCTCACATGTGCATTTACAGGGCTTTTGTTAGTAAAAATAGTGGACTTTCTGGTGTATTGCTCTTATTCCTAATTTGAATTTAGAAATACAGAAAAAAAAAAAAGCTACATAACTTGTATAATTATTCTTAGTTGTGGTGCTTGTACTTGGAGTTATTTATGTTGATTAGCAGCAGGTTAATGGTCGTTCAATTCATTAAAGCAAATTATTGTGGGACATTTACACTTTTTTCAGGCTTATTTCTTTCTAAAATAAAGGCTAATGGGTGAGGATTATTGAATACAAATTTCTCTTGCAGTTTGAAGTGGTGGAACCTAAAAAAAACACCTGCAAGACTTTTTTGATGGGCCACGCTCAGTCTTACAGGAAAATAATCATTGTATGAAAAAACACCTTAGAGGGGACCAAAAATCTTACCTGAAGTTTTAATCTATTTCACAGAAAAGAATAAAAACCTAAAAACCTGCTG
Organism: Platyrinchus mystaceus; assembly: GCA_035041135.1. Taxonomy (NCBI): domain Eukaryota; kingdom Metazoa; phylum Chordata; class Aves; order Passeriformes; family Tyrannidae; genus Platyrinchus; species Platyrinchus mystaceus. The sequence goes on from JAWWLV010000183.1 coordinate 2,755,894, forward strand.
TAGGTCAGTGGAAGAATTTCTTATTGACCCCACTGAAGATTATGGAAGGGGAAGTTTTTATGTGGCTGTAGGAAATATTGCTGTAAGGAAAAGAATGACCTCACATTCAGACATAGGCAACGTTAAATCCTAAGTATTTGGCACATTTAAATACTTCAATAGGCCTCTTTTTTTTTGCATGTGAAGAGTAAATAAATATTGGGAAAAAATAAACTTTACTGAAAAAAAAAGATGCTGAAGCAAACATATAGGTAATGCATTTTTATGTTGGTCTTAAAACAAGCCCAAGGCGTTCTCCCACACTTTTTTTTTCCCAACATTATCTCCACCTGTAATAATAAAACATCTCTTCTGATTACTGTGCTTTTTATTATCTCATGTCTGTATCTAATTTATTTGCTACCCAGCCTTACTTTTCCTGTGTTAAAGGGTTCTTTCTCCTGTGGTAAAGCAATCCCAGGTTGTGATTTAGGGGGTGGACGTGCTCCTAGCCCCCCAAAATATTATTTTCTTGCTGAAAAAAAGATGTTTAAGTTGTGAAATGTTTCAGAACAGAATGTGTACTAAACTAGAAAATGGGACCACATTTAAAGGACGTAGTTTTAAATTCATATAAAGGGTGAGACAACGTTGCTACTTTAGAAATATGAAATTGCAAAGGCAGAGAGTACAGTGAGTTTTAATACCCTTCAAATTATAACACCCTCACAATGATTCCTAAAATACTAATATATTTAGAATGCAAATTTGGTCACAGTTTTAATATCTGTGTTCTCAAAGTTTTTAGGACTACTTATATACAGATTAAAAAAAAAATCAGATTATTCAAAAGCACGTATAGGACTATTGATTAAATTAGGAGAGGCTTTCCACAACACATTTTCAAGGTGTGAAATAGGGATAAATCCATTTTTTTGTGCTTTTTGACTTTCTTAAATGTGTGTATTCACTGCAGAGAGCTAAAAGTACACTTTCATAACTAGTTTCAATACGCTTCTTGTGGTGAAAACCTCATTACAGGTCTCGTGGATGCACAAATCCCTTGAAGTCCATGTCAATGTGAGGCTTTCCATTGTTTTGCATGGATATTGAAACAGGCCCTTATTATTCTTCTAAGGCAGAGGCTGCTTTGTTGTGATCCCAAACCCCTGTGATTATCAGGACAGAGGAGACAGTGTGTGTGAGTGAGTGATTTATGCTCTGCTTGTTTCTGTTGCCTCCAGAACATGGGTTTGCTACAAGATGAACTCTGATTTCAGGAAATCACCCACATTGTCAGCAAATTTGCCTGTCCTTCTTTGGCATTATGAACAGCCCATTTTTCATGTTTTAGAAATATTTTAATGCTGGACTTTGATATATTATTACCACATGGCCATATCACAATAAACTTTCCAGGGCTCGCATACAGACTTGAGGATTCCTAAAAAAATAGTATCAAAGGAGCAATCCCCTTGGGTCCCTGCAGAGATCCAAAGGAAAAGCTCTCCCTAGAGCTGGCTCAGTTTTACTTTTCCCATAGATAATCACAGTCAGGGGTTCCAGTCTCAAATTTACCCACAGAACGAGGAATTTTGGGAAAAGCAACACACAGGATGGGTAGGAAAGATCCAAAGGAGGAAGTGCCAATCTGCATAAAAGTGGTAAAACAAAAGTGTCATAAAAAGTTTTAGAATGTCTATATGCTTTTATCTGAATGTTGATATCAAGGGGAGTTTTGGGTGTGGAAAAGCTGTGTAAGTCCCTAATTTCTGCATGAAACACTGTATTCTGTGGGATGTTTTATGACTTGATGGGAAATTATGAATCTGTCCTTGAGAAAGCAGCAGGGGTTTATAATCTCCTTTTTCAAGAGGGATGGGACTTTGCCTTTCCTACAAGTCGTTTAAGCAGGAAGAAGTAGAGGAACAGCTGATTAAGATTCTCCAAGAGTGGAAGAGTTAGTCCTGAGCCAAGTCTGATGGCCAGGTGTGTAATTTTGGAAACAATTTGGGTTTGGATGGGATTTTTTCCCTTTCAAATTCCCTGTGAATACAAGAACTGTGATTCTCTGAGCTCATTTGTACCTACACTGAGAGCAGGGTTGTGCTGAGGGCTGATACAGCTGAGAAAAGGGCTTTATTTTCTGTCATTACCTACAGGAAAGGCCTTAGAACTTTCTTCTCTATCCCATCAAAGTATCAGCCTGAGGATCAGAAAGCAAACTAATAATAATAATGATGATGATGATAATAACAATAATAATAATAAGGCCATTATTTTTTATCAAGCTTGAAATTTCTCTCTTTGAGTCTGGTCAAGTACTGGAAGAGGGGCCCAGTGGGACTCTTAGGAACAGTTATCCTTGGAGATGTTCCAAACCCAGCTGAGGAGGCCCTGGGCAACATTTTCTATCTCTAAGGTTGGCTCTTTTTTTGGGGTACTGGACCAAATGGCTCCAGATGGGCCTCCCAGGAAAATGTATTCATAATTCCATGACAAAATGATCCGTGCCAAACCCAGACATACGTGGCTGAAGTTTGTCTTGGTCTTCCACAGCATTTCCTGACTTCAAGTGGGCTACAATTTAATTTTACCTTGAAGCTTGTTATTTTCTATCTGCAAGACACAAATATTACGCAAATATTTTGGTTTTATGTGACAATAAGAGGCACGTTTAGCAATTTTAAGTTGATTTGACAGAAGCATTTTAGTATTAACCCATTATATGATTTTGAAGTAAAATATTAAAGTATTAAAACACTTTGCTTTTGCTCTGGCTCTTCAGAAACACTGAGATATTGAAGTGCAACAGAGAACCACTGAGTCAAATGAAATTAATGCAATATGTTGAAATAATGAAAATATCACTGGAATCCAAGAGGATTCCAATATCTGCCGTAGCCTGAAGTCTGGGAATTTGCAAATGCCACTGAGCAGGTTGGCTGGGAAGCCACCCTGCTTAACAGAGCTCAGTTTCAAAGGTCACCCTCACCTCTCCAGCCTTGGCAACACCTCCTTGCACCAGCCAAGCCTTTGGATTTTGGAGCTCTGCTCTCTTTTCCTTCAAAGTCCACCCCATTAGCTGCCATGGGTTCAGTATCCAAGCAGGCAAAAAAGTCTCTTTTCTAATTTTGTAAAAGTTGGAGTCTTAATCCCTTGACTTTAAGTGATGAGGTTAAAGAAGTAACTCAGATTTTTTGTTGGATGGAGTGAAGGATAACAGGACCTTTCTTTTTATATTCCTCTAATTCTTCTGACAGCAAGACCTTCCACTTCCTCATATAAGATTGCTCCTGGAAACTGATTTCAAGGTTTCCACTTGCATGCAAAACCTGTACCCAGAATAATTTTTACCATTTTCTTTCCGTGTAACTTCCCCGGTCTTGTGTTTTCCATCCAGGAGAAACTGAGGGGTCATTTTGGCAATTATTATTTCCTTATAATGACAAAGCTTCATCCACCACATCTTAAAGGCTCATATTTAACTGGGAAAAACTCAAATGAGCTTCCTGCATTAATAATTTTAGTCCTGATGTGCATATTTTCCTGTTTCTTTGGTGGTAGGAAGCAAGTTTACTTTATAATGATCAAATAGTCTCACCTTCCCTGTGTACCTTCATTAAAAGATAGAATAATTGTTTGGAAACATGTGACACATAAAGCTGTGTGGCTTTCCAGGGCAAATGACATCTCTTCCATAGCTCTGAAACCTGATTTAAGGTTTTAACATGATAAGTGAGTAGAAAAATAGGTGTTTATAATCATACAAGCAGAATTGAGGTGTTCTTCTAACTTATTGTTCTCATTTACATCAGCAAATGGACAGTTCAGCAAAGAAATGTTTTATAGAATAATAGAATCATAGAATGGTTTGGGTTGGAAGGGACCTTAAAGATCATCTTGTTCCAATCCCAACAACTTCCACTAGCCCAGATTGCTCCAAGCCCTGTCCAGCCTGGCCTTGGACACTTCCAGGGATCCAGGGGCAGCCACAGCTTCTCTGGGCAACCTGTGCCAGGGCCTCCCCACCCTCATAACTGAGAATTTCTCCCTAATCTCTAATCTAACCCTGATCTGTCTCAATGTGAAGCCATTCCCCCTTGTCCTGTCACTCCATGCCCTTGTCCAAAGTACCTCTCCAGCTCTCTTGGAGCCCCTTTATATATTTTTCCTTATGGTATTATGGATATGTTTTTCTCCAGCTTACAAATAGACATTCTTTTGATTTCTTTCTTCTTCTGTTTCTGTTTCTGGTTAGCAAAACCAATTTAAAAAAAGCCTCTAGATGTTCCTGTGCAGTTGGAAAAAAAAAACCTGTGTTGAGTTTGATTGTGAAAGAGGAGAAAGTTCAAGAGATTAGAGCCTGTTGTTTTATTTGAATCAGTCAAATTCCAAAAGGTATAATTTGTACCTGACATAAATGGGATGGCTGTTGTCCTGTCTTCTCCCTGGGAGCCAGCCTGCTGCTTTCTGCATGCAAGGCTGACTTAGGCAGGGGGTTTAGACCCTCTTCTTGATAATTCCCCCTTGGAACCTTTATTTCAGGCTTGGTAGCCTGCATTTATTTGCATTTAGCTGCGTTTCCCGTCTATTTGCTCCTGAAAAGATGTAAATCTGCCTGTCCCATGCCAGAGTTGCTGATCCTGGTGGCTGGATTAGCCATCTAAAAGTGTGGTGGTGGCTGTGCAGGTTCCCGTGTCGTCTCCGTTTCTCCGACATCGGGAACACCACCCATCGACAGCAGGGCCCATCAGCAAGAGCAGGCAGAGAACGGCCAGGAATGTCAAATATTTATCCCTTTTAAAAAATTTAATATGTTCTCCTGGGGCCTGATTACAGAATTTTTTTTAATGCTTACAAATTTCTTCAGTGCAACAGTACTAGTTTGTTTCCAAGGAAACAAATGTACTTATACTGCACTGCACACATTCTTAATCATTAAATTCTATAATCTCCCTGCCTTGTTCTTTCTTTTCCTCTCTCTCTCCCTCTCTCTCTTTGAATGGGTAACTTCTAAAAATTGTTTGGTTTCTTTTTTATTTATTTTTTTTTTATTGGAGTCCCCAGATAGTCTTTAACTGCAGGTAAATTTTCAAATATGTTCTCAACAAAGGATTGTTTCAAATTACTGAAAGAAAAAAAAAAACAACCCTTAATTGTCGAGAGCTTTTATGAAATCATCTTAATCAAGATAAATATGTATTCTTTATTCTTCTACTATTTAATGTGCAAATTTATTTTTCTGAAGCAGATCTTTAGTGTGGTTTGATGTGAAATGTCGGGGTAGGAATGATATTTAAAAATCAATCTTAAATGTATATTTTTTTTAATTCAGGCTCTGCAGACTATGTATGTTTATGCAACACTGTTTCTGTACAGGAAACAGTATGTGAGCCTATATGGTACATTACAGATATACATATTTACATAGAAGACCCAGGCTTTGAATATTTCATTCAAAATATACTAAATATTAACTGAGGACTAATAGGAGCTCACTGGAGGGACGACACATTTTTAAAGTGACATCTTAGCATTCAAACCATTCATATTCTTCAGTGTGAATGTAATTTTTATCTAAATGATTTCAGAGGAAAATTGATTCATTTGACTATAGTGCTCCTAAGACCAGTGGGAAGCTCATCATCTTAATATTGAATCTGTAAATCCTTTCCACTAGGGATGATTAACAGCTTTGTCAAGTGTTTATTTTACTTTAAGAAGAATATGTAATTTCCTGGCATAACTCAGACAGATTTCACTCTATTTCTTCTTTTGCATGTCACATTCATGCTGTAGGTTAGCGTGATCCAGCCTACCTCTATTAGGCTTCTATTTTGAGCAGTAAAAGGATAGCCTAATAAGTTTTCATAGTTTAATGAGCACACATCAGTTTGCCCTATGATTCATTTATACTTGATAAATAAAAACCCCTCAGCAGTCCTGATAAGGAGTAATAACGGGGAATTACTTCCAGATGGCACTTTTGCTTTACTACACGTGTGGTCTGAGCTGCCCATGGGATATAAACCCGGTATTAGCGCAGGGATGTGCTGCTCACAGGGCTGGGAGGTGCTGGCAGACCCTTCCTGGTGGCAGGACAAGGACAGGCAGTGGGGTTACGTGGAGGTATTTGGCTGTGCAGTGACATTTACAGGCTCAGCTTTGCACGCAAATCCAGGGGAGGGTGGAAACAACAGGGAATGGGAAAGACTGTCCTCGATGCAGCCGTGCTGTCGTGGCTTAATTAAGACACCTTAGTTGGACTGAATAAAACCCCATCAACAATAAGAATTAAATGGCTAAAATAAAACAGATTTCATTGCTGCAAAGAGCTTTGACCTGAGGGAACATCCTGGAGTTGTGTCAGGGGAGGGTTAGATTGGATATTACAAAGAGGTTCTTCACCCAGAGGGCACTGAAGAGGCTTCCCAGGGCAGTGGGAACAGCACCGAGGCTGACAGAGCTCCAGGAGTGTTTGGATGATCCTCTGGGGCACAGGATGGGACTCTTGGGGGGGGGCCTGGGCAGGGCCAGGAGCTGAACTTGATGATCCTTGTGAGTCCTTTCCAACTCGGCATATTCTGGGATTCTGTGATTGGCTGTGTGATCATCTACAGGTTCTTCATCATCTACTGTGTCAGGCAATAAAAGGTTATTGAAACATGCATATGCCCCCCTGAAAAAACAAAATACATCTATCTATCTATCTATCTATCTATCTATCTATCTATCTATCTATCTATCTATCTATCTATCTACCTACCTATCTCTCTATCTCTCTGTATTCACACTCATGCAATTTCCCATGTATAACGATTTAAGTCACCAAACCCCAATATCTCCACCACATTTGTCGGAGTTCAAGAAGTATTTGGACAATGCTCTTAGGCACATGGTGGGATTCTTGGGATGTCCTGCACAGGGACAGGACTTGGACTCCTTGTGGATTCCTTCCAACTCAGTGTATTCTATTCTTCTTTTGGGGGGGATTTAATTTGTGAACTTTTCCTTCTTTAGCTGCTCATATGAAATATCTGAGTGGTTTTTTTTGGCCACAACTGCAATGCTGAGGAAGGTACTTTATAATAAAGGAAATGAGGGAAATGTATATCAAGAGATTCCTGTTAGGGTTTACCAATCTGAATTATTCTCACTTGTAGGATAAAGGGGAAAATTCTGTCCTTGTGCTGCTGCTTGTCCAGCTGCATCTTAGCTTTTTGGGGGGTTGAGGTGGGAAGTATAGATGAAAAGTTTAGCCAGTAATGAGCTGTGTATGGTTTGAACTGTCTTGTGCAGACTGGCAAAATAACAGATTTCAGGGGTGAAAAAGAAAAAAAAAAAAAAGAAAAAAAAAAGGAAAAAAAAAAAAGGAAAGTTTGCTGGAATCTACAGTTTCTCTTCCAAGATGAGGTTAATTACAGCCCAAATGATCGGTGAATGCTCCTGCTTTAAGGATAAACGTTGTGAGCATCATTGCCTTCAAAACAGGAGTGACACAAATCTATTCTGCTTCTGCAACGGTATCATCAAGTATTGTTTGGTTTGGGTGTTTCTGCAGAAAGTGCTCCGTGCTCTCTTCTCTCCAATTTCCTGCTCAAAGTCTAAAATAGAAATTGCAGATTAGAAAATCCTTTGAGAATGGGGTTCAGCAAGTGAAACTGCTTGAAGGTAAGTTTCATACTAGTTTGACTGAATTTAATGAGCCATTGTTAGGAACCAAGCAAGCAAGCATTCTAGTGAGGCAGGAGGTATACACAAGCTGTCTTTTTAAGAAACCATTGTAAATCTGGTAACAAAGAGAGCCTGACTTTCTCCTTGAATTACCATGTTGACAAAAAAAAAAAGTCTACTGCATGCACTGATAGCAAATGAGATACATTCTGCTAGTAAAGAAAATTAGACCTTAAATTTAACTCTCTAAAGCCTAACGTGGAGGGCAAGGGAAAAGCCAGAGTCATGCTGAAAACCAAGCTGTTGCTTCAGTGAAACACAGGCTGTGTATAACTCCTTGTTCTGAGACAGAACATTATGTGCAACTTTGCTGTATGATTAACAAATGGATTTTAACAGAGACTAAAAAGGGGAGAGAGAGGGAAAAAAAAAATAAATAAACCAAGCTGTGTCTTTATCCAGTAGGGATGAAACAATTCACTTTGTTACCTGGGAGGCATCAAGGTGAAGGTCTCTGGTTGTGAGGGGCTGTGCTCACTCAGTGCTTGCTAACCTTGGGCTGGCTGCTTACAACATGTATCTTTGCTGTAGCCTGAAAAGGGTTTTTTAATATTTAAAATTATTAGTTTATAGTATCCATGTAATTTCTTCAGCCATAGGGCTTTAATTTCTTTGATGTGCATCTCTGTTCCAGCTGGTACTCCTACCACTCCTGCTGTCTCTTAGCCCTAAGTAAGGTTTCTCTCTTTGTTAAAGCTGGTGCCACTGATTTATCTTCAGCACTGAGAAGGGCTTTTATCCATTTTAAAAGTGATGCTGCTGAGACAGCTTTCCCTTGCCCTGAGAAGAACATTTTTTTGTTCATATTTGGTGGTTGGTTGGTTTTTTTTTTTCTTTTTCTTCTTCTTTTTTTTTTTTTTTCCTCCTTTCTTTTACAAAGTGTTTTTACTTAGAGGTGTATTTCTCTCAGGTTGTCTGTGGGGTCCCTTTATGATCTGTTTATTCCCAGAAAAAGCTTTTTGGGGAAAACAGCAAATTTCCCCTCTTTCTGAGAGCGTGGCTCTCCCAATCCCAATGAGATTGCCCTTAAATACTGTCCTAAAAAGGATCCTGGTTGCACCACAGAAGACAAGAACTGAGGTTTTCCTCACTCAGGGTATTTTTTTTTTTCAGGAAAAATTAGCCTGGACCTTTCCCCTTAAAATATTCAAACTGTATTTCTTCCCTACAAGTACTGTAGTCAATAATTTCCTCGTGAATCAGGCTCCTAACTTGTTATTTAAAGTAAATACATCAAGTTTATACACTTGTGGCTTCCTGGACTCACCTTCCTAGATTATTTTTCCTTTTTTAATCTGTTCTGTGCTTGATAGTTTAGTGTTTTTCAGGAAAAATACTGAAGATGAAAAGGGTTTGAATTATCTTTATACAGATATCTAAAGGCAGCTTTTGAAGTCATCTGGTCTTCCTTGGTGCCTTGGATTGTGGGAACACACCAAAACCATCTATTTTTTGTAGCACCTTTAATGTCAACAAATCCTAAAATGTTTTGCATTCATCCCAATAAAAAGGAACATCTATAAAATACCTGAAAACTAATAAAACACAATAGATTTAGATTATAAAGATCTTATAAAAAGTCTTCAGATCACTCTTAAAACCAGAAATAGACTCTGAATGTGGAAGTGTTGTCCAGGAGACTGGACACTAAAGACTATTTTTTTTCATAGGATCTTGAAATACCTGGAACAATTCACAATCTATTGGGGGGGGGAAGTTTATTTACTATTAAAAGTAGCAAGTCATTCCATCAAAGCCAAAATTAACTTCTAACTCACTATAACTGAAGGCCCTGCTTCCATCTACGTGCTGAGAAAGGGTTTCAGCCTCTTAACAGTTTTCTTTTTTGGAGTCAGTCAGAATTATGAACGAGCTGGGATGTCTTACATTGCCTGCAGACCAGACAAAATGCTGCTATGCAGGCCAGCAAATAAAGCTTTACACTAATCAAATGCTCTGCTGAATAAAATATGAGCGTGTTATTTTGCATAATAAATAGCAAGCCAAAATATAAATTGAACAGTAGTACTAATAAATAAATAAGATCATCTGAAGCTGAGTTTCAGGAACAAAAACTTCAGACTTCATCAATTATAGAGGTTTGTGTGTGTGCATGTGTGAGTGTGTGTGTTCATTAGTGTGTGTAAGAATGGGGGATGGTGGCATATATGATATTTTCTCTACCTTTTTGGTCTCACTGTCTCTTTGGATCATTAATCCAGAAAGATCAAGTAAAGAAACCCTTCTTCTCATATCAAGGGGGTTGGAACCAGATGATCATTACATTCCCTTCCAACCCAAACTATTCTGTGATCTGGATTTCTTTTCTTGCCTTGCAAAGCCAAAACCTTGCAGTCAGTCTCTGCTTTCCCACAACAAAACAGATCCTCTTTGCACTGATATAAAAGCAGTTCAAATATTTCATTTTTGGTGGCTGAGAGTCTCAGTCTGCACGTGGGTGAATGAAGAAAGGCCACAAGAGGGTGAGTGGCTGCCCAGAGCATCTTCCCAGTTCCCTGTGCTCCTCTGCACATCTCTGCCCTTTGGGGAAGGTTTCTCTCCCATCAGGAAAGACAGGAGATATTTTATGTTCATATGTGCAGATTTTCAGTGAAATGAGAGAGAATAAATCTATTTCCATAGTGAAGACCTTTTATATATAATAACCAAAAAAAACCAGTTGGGACAAGGCATTTTTAACCAGCTCTTTCACAGTTTTTAAGTCCACATCTCCTTTATTTCCTTCCTAAACACAGATTATAAGAAGATGTTTAAGCAGTCCAGAGTCAAACTGGATTTTAAAGTTAACCTAAAGGTCTGTAGGACAGAAGGGATTTTTGGTACCCCTGCTATAAATCATGACAACAATTGAAACAAACACAAACAGGAATTCTTTTTTGTTTTGGTTTTTTTTTGTTTGTTTTTTTTTTTTGGGGGGGGGGGAAGTCATGTGTCACCTGTCACCACTGGCTACCACCAAATAAGTAACAAAAATCTGGACATGTCAGCAAATCTTCAGTTACCTCATTTCCTCTTCTCTTTTTACTTCTTGGTTTGCAATCACGGGAGAGCATCTGCTTATTTTTGGAACAAATACCAGGAAACTGCTTTGCTTTTGCTCTTTGCCTTCAGATTCTACTCTGAGGCTACAACAAAGTGGCAGGACTGGAGCCAGGCAGGGATCTTTCCAGTGGGTGTAAGGGTTTGTAAAGTCCTCCTGGCAGCCTGGAGCTCTCCATGGGGCAATGTCTGAGTCTCCAGGGATGGTGGCAGCAGAGATGGAGTGATCTTGTCTCAGAGCTCCACTACATTCAACTTATTCCCAAATTTATCCTCAAAAATTACACCTGCAAGACACCCACAAAACGTGTAAATCCACAATGGGAAGATTATCTTTTATTCTTTTCTTTGTTTCTTCCCCACAAACCAGACAATTCCCAAGGACATCCACTGTTATTTCTCAATGTATCTCAGGTTGGGACATTTTTTCCTAAACCTACAACTGATGCTTTCAATTACACTTTAAATTTTCCCCTTTGTTGATCACAACCTTCATCTTCCCCTCTTCTTAAGGATACCCATTCTTTCCACATCTATTTAGGGAAAAAAAAAAAAGCACCACCTCAGATCTCTCACTTTTTTTTTTTTTTCCATTACCTCCTAATGCCCAAAGTTTAATCTTCAAAACTGCTCTGCCAATTTATCTCAGTTAATGCCCATCTGCTGTTGAGGGGAACACCCTCGCCCATCCTGCTCTCAGAGTCTTGGATATCTATAGATAATTTCACATCCCAGTCCCCCAAGCGTGTGACTTGCTGCTTAGAATCCAAAATGCTTTAAGTATCTCATTTTCCATGTATGTATTTTCAATTAAGCCACACTGGGTGCAGAGCAGCCCAGTGACTGTTTTGCTGTTTAGCACTTGGGTGTTTTTTTGAAAAGTCAGTTTGAGAACCCAAACTTTGGGCTGATACAACTCAAGTGATGCTTAGGGCTTTAAAGCTTCCCTGAAGAGCTTCCTGAACTTGATCCTTTATCTGTAAATTGAGGTGAACATTTCCCACAGTGGCAAATACAGCAAAACCAATGAAAATTAATAACCCATTCTCATAGCAGCCTTTTCCCAAAAATTATTAATCCCAAATAAATATGATTATAAAAAATGTTACCTATTTGTAGGAAATTTGCTAATAGAAAACAAGGCCCTTATTTATCATGAATTTATTCTCTTTCAATAAATCAGGTGTGTCTTTTTGTCCCTTTGACCTCTGGATATGCTAAAAAAGAATAGCAAATAAATCCTGTGACTTGTATTCCCATTCCTGCTCTCAGCTGAATGCATTATCCCTGAAAACTTCTTGGCTCTCCTATTGGTGTTGGATAACACCACATTTTATTAAAGATCTGTGAAGTGTTTCCTAGGATGTTACATAGTGTATTTTTTTTTTTTAAAGACCTTTTAAGTTTCAGAAAATCTTCTTGGCTTTGCATAGGTGATAACAGGAAAGAAGAATAATGAGATAAAACCTCGTCTTTCAGGTTGGTTTTTTTTTTTAATTGAGGAACAAATTATTTCATAGGCTCTCATTAGTTATTCCCATGGATTCTAATGACAAGGTGCCAACTTTCACACTTTAAACAGGTTAATTAAGCAGGTAGCAATGAAATTGGGTGATACCTGTGCCACAGCTCCTAATAATGTGCTTAAATGTCTGTAAACCTGAAAAGATATTTTCAACTCCAGCTCTTCTCAGCACTGCATAAATAAATGTTTTCTAGCTAATAAGCAAACTAACTTTAAAGTCACACTTTGGTCACCATTGTTCTGTTTCATGAAGTAGATGTTGATATTTCTGCTCTTTTTAAGACTAGAAAGACACCAAGAAAGCTGAAAGACCTCAACTGAAGTGTTTATTTTCTTTCTATCCATCGGCCATATGTGTTAAATATTTTAATGCTATTTCTTTCCCCTAAAAATAATAAAATTAAACTTGAAAAATTGCCCTTTGGAGATCTTCTGGGATAAAATTGATGCAGGAATACGAGCAAGTAGCAGGAACTGAGGTTAGCAGAGTGACATGTGTGCACAAGGAAGGAAACCCCTTGAGAAAAGAGAAAATAACAAAAAAAAACCACAACAAAAAATGAATTTCAGGCTTTCAAAGAGCAAGTATAAATAGCTGTATGATTTACTTAGTTTAAGAAATATCTTCTAAATAATGCCAGAGAGGAACCCTTAGCTGGAAAAGTTGCTAATAGCCAGTTGTGTTGGAAGGGATAGAGAGAAATGCTTGAGTTTCATTTTTCTACTCCAAGTTTTCAGGCACAATTGGTTCAATTATTTATGACAAACAAAATATTACACAAGTTTTGTGTTCCCTCTTGCTCGTGATTTGCTCACACAGCTCTTCTGATTTCTAGGAAAGTATTTGTTATTTCTAAATATTTACTGGGTAGTTTATGCAAACAAGTGTTGGATTTATTCATGCCCTGATCATTTCTACCAGTCATTGTTTATAATACACAATTTGTCACCAAAATCACATGGGTGTTGTATCCATTCTCTTCCTGAATATTTGACTGCTTCAAAAACGGGGAATAACAAGGCTGGCAAGTGAGTGAAGAATAACAAAGCCCTTCCTCATATGAATTTTTTGAACAAATAAACATTTAGGCCAAACTTAAAAGGTCTTGCAAATATTTGGATGAACAAACCAGTCAGGGCTCATCTGAGCGCTCGCCCAGAGCAAATAACATGACCCCACAGAAAACAGCAAAGCAAATTTCCAAGGCATGCTTGGAGAAGTGATCTTCTCCAAGTATTTGGAATTGTTTGACCACAAATGTCCCAAAGTTTGCTCCCAGTGAGCAGGCTACTGAGCTTGAAGGCATCTTCCTAACAAATGAGTTTGAATGTGAACTGAATTTGTGGTATCTGTGCCATTTTTTTAATAAATCTTAAAAAAAAATTATTAAAACCCCAATAGAACAAAATAAGATTTTATTTTTATATTAATTTCTGGGATTTTTTTTTTTTTTTAAATAAGCCTAATAGAAAATTTCCAAAAGTTCTGTTGGCTGGTGAGAAGCTTCGCCGTGGAAAACACCAGTAATTTTCTTTACTTCACAAGTAAACTCTTCTAATAACTTTTTTTTCCACCTTTTATTTGTTTGTTTGGGTGAGGATTGCTTGTTTTCTTGCTTCATGAGTTGGGAACAATTTTCTTCCCTGGGATAGAGCTTAATACAGCTGGAAGTACCAGGAAGTCAGCAAGCAATTGATAAATGCAGTGAGTAAATGGCAGCTTATCCAACAAAAACGAAATTTAAGTTCTCAGGACTAGGTGGTCCAAAAAGATTAAACTCCACTCTGCTGGGGTGTGTTGAATAATGATTGAACACTCAGAGCATCTCAGCCCTGCATCTCTCCCTCTTTTTATTTTGCACATTACAATTACCAGCCATGATCTTCATTCATGACTTATTGTGGGCGACGGGCCATAATCCTCATTCATGACCAGCTACAACAAAAAAAAAAAACCCACACAACAAAAAACCAACCCAGCACACAAAACAAAAGCCCTTCATGCTACTTAGAGAGAACATGACATTATGCAGAGTTTCCCTCATTCTAAGAGCAGTGCAGAGATATAACAAATGCTAGAGCAGAGATGCTTTTAAAGCATTTGTTGTTTGGTTTGGGTGTTTGTTTTTTTTTTTTTTAAAGATGCAGCTTCCCTAAGTTGTTGTAGGGAAGAGAAAAACCAGGGTGGAATTGCAAACATGTATATCATTACTGCAACTGCATTCCATTTATTTCCCTTTGCAAAATAAATTACATAAATGGGGTTTGTATTGTTAGCTATTCTTCATCCAGAGATTGGGATAATTAGGTTTCAAATACGGTGATGTTTTAAAACACATTTAATTTAGTAAAATTGGTAAGGAAGCTGCAGCAATTAAAAATAAAGGACAAAAGTTTCTTTTGCCTTCCTGGGTAATTTGGGGTGAATTTAGACTATGGCATTAGAAGTACAAAAGGTAACTAAAAATGCCATTAAATGAAATGTTCCCAGTCCAAGCAATTTCCTTCTTAACAGAAAGTAAAATGCAAACAGAGATTACTAAAACCCTGCTGTGTTTAATTTAAGTGTATGTAAGCCTTTTACTCACAGTTATTTTGTCTGGAGATAATCATGTAGATCCTCAGTGGTCAGAGCTGTGAAGCGTGTGTTGTCAAAAGTTGCTCACTCTTTGATTCCCCCTCGCTTCTGTCAGCCATGGTTCACATCATGCAAGCTCAGCTCATTCATCTTCTGACAGGGTGGGATTCTCCCATTTCTGTCTCCATCAATTTGTTCCTGTCGCCTCTGGATTGCTCGCAGGAGCACCGAAAAAGAGTGTGAGTTGGGTGTAAATGCTGATTATTTCTCTGGCTAAACAGGAACACGCTGGAGGGATGGAGCACTTTAGCTCTTCCAGCACTGCAGCAACAGGAGGGGGTAGGGTTTTAAAAAGAGGGGGAAATTCGGCATCTATTGTAGATTCATTATTCTACAGAAATAAAAGAGCTGGAGATGCATCAGATGCAGAGCCATGCAATGACAGAGGCTGCTCTGGAGGGGTTTTGCCCATCTGAGAAGCAATTACAGGCAGCAAGAAATTGGGGGCCAGTTGTAAAGTACAGCTCTGTCTTGGGCAAGGGGGTAAGTGGGGAGTTTTGTGCACAGAGAGGGTGCTGTGTGGGGGAAATCTCTTTTGTTGCATAGATTTTTCTGTTTCTGCTTTATATTGGTACCTTATATCTGGTCTAAAAGTGCTCCTAGAGAAGTGAGGGCTTTTTTGCTACCCAGTGCTAGAAAGGCCTGGATTCATAACACTGTGTAGACAGTCACTACTGCTTCCATAGGGACCAGAAATTGCATTTCCCACGATGCAGAGGGAGCAGAGTGGATGTGAAACAGTTTACATTTGCCAGTCGTAGAGTGTGGAATAATTCCAGCAGCCACCAGCTGGGGATGAGCCAAAAGCCGGGATGCAGCAAGGGCTGATGTGCTCCTCGACTGGCAAAGGCAAAATCGCTGCATCCCGGGATTCAGACAGAGCAAAATGAAACTGGGAGGTGCAAGTGTGGCCTGGCTGCCAGCATGTCCCATCCTGTGACCTCAGGGAGCACCTCAGACCCAGCAGCTGCTTTGGCTCATCCTGTCAGGCTTGCTCACATCGCCCTTCGTTTTCGGCACCTGCCGCTGCTGTGGCTGCATGTGGATTTTACAGCCAGGCACAAAATGCAACATATTTTCAGGATTCAGCCCCTGAGAGACTGGAATGAAAAGACCAAATACACCAAGCAATGGTCAAGTGAGGCATGATCAAAAAAAACCCAAACCATCTCATAGAATTGTAGAATAATGGAATCAGAGAGTGGTTTGGGTTGGAAGGGACCTTAAAGCTCATCTTGTTTCAAGTCCCCTGCAATGGGAAAGGACACCTTCCACTGTCCCAGGTTCCTCCAAGCCCCATCCAGCCTGGCCTTGGACACTTGCAGGGCTGCAACCACAGCTTTTCTGGGCAACCTATGCCAGGGCCTCAGTAAAGAATTTCTTCCTAACATCTTATCTAAATCTCCCCTCTTCTAGTTTAAAACTGGTCCCCCTCATCCTGTCACTATCTGCCCATGTAAAAAGTCACTCTTCCTCTTTTGTAAAACATTCATGTCATTGAGGTGTGACATCAGGGTCTCTTCTGGTGCCTCTGCCTTAGGTTTTGGACCACACAGAGATTTAGTCACCAGCTTCCCCTCCCTGAGCCCAGGGTCTGGGTCAGCACGTGCAGAAAGGCAACTGGGGGGGAAACATCAACTTCCCACTGTCCCAGATGCTTCCCAAAGACAACTCCTTCCACTGTGGCTGGACATCATTCCTGACCAAAGCTTCTTTTAAAAAGAAAACATTTTGTTGTGTGTCTTTTTTTTTTTTAATATTTTTTTTTTTCATGGTAGTGTGGTGTTTGGGTTTTTTTGTTTGATTTATTTTCTGTTGAACACAATGGCACAACTTTTTTTTTTGCTCCTGGGCTACTTCTGTGAACTCAAGCTCAATTCACTCCCCCAGAAAAAATTATCTCATCTCCTACCCTGCAGAAAAAAAAAAAAAAGGTGTTCCCTTCCATCATCTGGGCAGGAAAACACAAAGATGACCATGATATTAAATAAGACCTTTATATCTTCTTGGATTTTTCTCTTGTTGTTGGCACAGTGAGTGAAGGAGCTCTGACACATCTATTGGTTTTAATATGAGAGTAAGCAGAGAATGATGGCAATTACCCCTCTGCAGGGAAGAACCTCTGCTGGAAGGCACCAAGAGCCCTGCTCTGACTCTGCTCTTCTTTTCTGTGCTCTGGGAAATTGAATATGAATTAGTGGGATGCAATGTGCAGTCTGGCTCTTCACTGCACCTGGCCTGAGTTCTGCAGCAAAATGTGATGCTCCTACCCCTGGCAGGGAGACATGACTTAAATAAAGCAAAAGATTTTTTAAAAAAAGGGAATTTGTATACAAATAGAAAATTATAACAAAAGCTGTATGATTTTAATTCGATACAAACCACTATTAAACAGCAATTTTAAAGCAGTCTTTAGTTATGTTTTACCACGTCAGCACAGCTCAGCTGCTCTGGGTCTGCCACAAACTTCTCAGACAGGAGATTTTTTCTCAGTTGCAGCCCTTTGTCCTGCAGGAATCCATCTGACAGCAAATCTGCACAGAAACACCCTGTCCCTAACACACCATCACCCTGGCACAGGGAGACACTGAGCATATGCAATAACTGTTTGTTAACTAAGTTGGGATCAGAACTCCATGAGAAATCTGTCAGGCATCTCTAATATCTTAATATCGGCCATGTCCTGTAAAAGATGATTTTATCAGTGATAAAAAAATCCTGTTGATCCAGCTGCCACGAGAAAGTGCTGGTTTGGGGTGGTTTTGTGCAGGGGGAAGGACAGGCAAGTAAAATAGTTTCATTCTTTCATCAAACATTATCACTGTGGTCAGGAACAGGAAGGGTTTCTGTGCCTGTGCTGGTGTATTGTCATGATAATTTTGCAGGGAAGAGTTACAGTGTGTGTCAGTGAAAGGAAAAGCATTTCTGGCCAATTAAGATGAAATTATAAATGCTAGGAAAATACAGATTCTAGAAATGCTAGAATACTCTGAGTCCTTTGCCAATTTTTTTAATATTAAATAGACTACAATTTGGGAGAAATTGTTTTCTATGGAACAACTCCTTCACTATTATTTTGGACGATGGTCATCTCAGCCCTGTCTCTAGATTTTCATGATGCATTTTATTTTTGTAGAGATCTGACAGAAAGCTTGTATCTGAATTCAATTATCTGCTAGAGAATGTGAGCCTCTTGTGTGTTTCAGGATGACTTTGGATTGCTATCAAGATATGTTCTAACCATAAACTACTAGGTTACCAAAAAACTCAACTTGGAGGACAGTTAAAGCTGAAGGTTAAGAAATGATCACAAGCACCAGTGACTACCTTTAATCATAGCCTGGTTTGCCAAGATGAATTTCCTTGGTATAATGTCTTTTCTTCTGTACCAAATTATGGAAGATTATAGGCTTTTTTACTTTAGGAAAGTCTTCTTATTTCCCAGCATAAAATGTTATTATCTACCTGATGAGTATTGTCTGCAGGAAAATGCAAGTGCTGTGTGGGAACAATATTGTTTTTCATTAGATCACATATTATTAGACACTTTAGGCTTAGTTCTGTTAAACCTAAAAAAAAAAAAAAAAACAGGAAAAAAAAAAAGCCAACCCTGTTTAGGTTCTGGAAATGCGGTTTTATGGAATGATATGAATTATGGTTATGTGCAGGCACTTGGAATAAAACAGCTTCTGAGCAACTAGAGGAAAAGTTGCAATATTTGAAGTTTATAAAAAGCTTCAGTTTGGAATGAAAACAGTCCTTTCCCTGCCTCCTGCCCTCCCCCTTGGTCTCCTCTTGGCACTGGGAAAATCCTTATGATGATGGAAGTCGGGATGATGAGTTGTGCCAGGGAAGTCTAGCAGATGCAGTGTGAAGAACTTGCTCCTCTTTAATTAAAGTGGGGATTAGAATCAGCTTCTGGATGCCTCAGAAACCACCTTTTCTCTCTACCAGGAACAAATCTCTCCCCCCTCGTCTTGTTCTCAGACACCCAGAACTCAGGACAGCTGAGCTTTCTAATATTCTTAAAATTAGATAAGTTTATACTAAATACAAATTCTTTCCAGATATTCCTTGTTTAAATAGTCTTTCTCAGTCTTCAAATATCCCTTTGCTCAAAGTGTCATTTTCTGAATCAGAGAATTCCTTGGATCAGTGCTGAATAGCTGGTTAAATTGCTCATTATACACAATCTTCTGGTAAACATTTTTTTTTAATTTGGGAACCATTCCTGATTTCTGTGAATGCCCAGTTATTTTTAGGTACTTCATGAACAGTAGCTGTAGGTGTTCATTTATTTTTCCTTTTGACTATTTCTATTCATTCTTGGTTCTTGGTGTACACTGTTGATCCCCTAAAATGATATTTCCCCCTGTCTCTTCTTGATTAGATCATTGAAGCTCTTTCCAAGAGGGGAATAATTAATAGAGATTGGTGAATAATCAAATCAAAAGGCAATTAATGAATAATGCACAAATTTTCAGACATTGATCATCTGTTAATCTGGTGCAATGTTTTGAATTCAGATATTTCTTCATTCATAAACTTGTCGTGTGTAAGAAGGGCTTGAACAGTGCTGGGCAGTGAATGACAGCAAAGAAAAATCAGCTTATTTCTTATAGTAAAAAAGAGAAACAACCCCAAATCATATAATTGTTGCATTGTTCCAGCTCTTCTCTCTAGGCTTTGATGACTCAGTTCTTCTATTCCCATCATCACCTAAAACCAGGGACTAAAACAAGATGTTTTACAACATGTTGTGCAGCCACTGGGTATTTCCATGTGCTGTACCCAAGGTCCAGGAACTTTGTGGTTGCTGGGAAATCTGGGAAACAGCACTGGGATGGGAGCTCCCTGGGAGCCTCTGGCTGAATCTGTAGTTAACAGTCATCCCCTTTGATAGATGATTATTTTTGATGGACTCTTGATCCCTGCTTTGGGACACACACAGTTTGGGTGGTTGTTTTTCTCTTTGCTTTTAATTTCCTCTGATGTGCAGCAAGTCGGAGAACTGGAAAAGCTTAAAACCTCTGTTTGGCAAATGATGCCACACAAAATTTTTCACAGTTAGCCTTGCAGGATCAGAAGGGTTTAACTTTGCTCATTTGGTTCCACCTGGTCTCTCCCATCTCCTTTCCTTGGGACTCCTCTTAAACACTGTGTGGGAACTCTCTAAGTGGAAACTCTCTAAGTGGGTTGATGTGTGTCCCCTCATCCAGGGCTGGCAGAACTACTGCTGAATTTAGGGATGTGGCCCCCAAGGAGACCCCAATCTCTGCCCAGCTCACGGTACAGTATGTGCATAGAAAAAAATCACAATCTCCAGAAGGTTAAAATCATCATTGTGCTGAAAAATTATCTGTCTCCAATTAACTGCTGGGAAATGCTGAGTGAGGGAGTCCACCCCACTTCTGCTCATCCTTCAGCCACTCAGAGTGCACAGCCCTGAACCCTCAAACCAGACCACACATGACTTTTCAAAGGTTGGACATATTCCTCCACTTCTGCCTCTTTGAATTCGCAGCTTCATGTTGCTGAAGTCGTGTTGAGAAGTCAATTAAGCATCTGAGGACCAAAGTTTAGGTTTAGGCATCTAAGTCCATGTTGGTAAAACAGAATATTGGGAGCTTTACTCAGCCTGACTCCATGTATCTTGTTTGGGATGAAAGATGCATTAAGGTGTAAATTCAATCTGTTCTTGCTGGCTGTAGCTGTTGTAATGCTTTTAGGTTTTTCTGTGCTTGCTTCCAAAGGGAAAATGTTGCCTCTTCTATCTTCTCATAGGCTGTGGAACCCTCCAGGCATCAAACCAATGGGATACCCACAGGGAATTCTGTGTAACACCCACAGATACCCCTTTTCCTTTCCTGTTTCTCTGAGAGTCTCAAATCTCAGCTATTTTTGCTGAATGTGGCACCAAAAACCACTTTGGTTTTGCTGAGACGAGTTTTAGGACTTTGGAGCAAAGTTGTACATGGCACTCCACTCTCCAATGATTTTATGAAAAATACATTGCAAAACTTTAAAATCCAAATAAAAGATATTTTGGAACTTTATTAGTCGTGACTAATCCACATAGCTTTGAACATAGATTATAGTGAATTGTGAACAGACAGTTTATAGGTTTTTATTTATCAAGCTCATCTAAATGAGCAATATTTTATTAACACAATAAAAATATAATGAACTAGTAGATGAAGTTTGTTAATTTAAAAAAATAATGTTGGCATTGCCAATGCTCTTCTCTCATTCACTTCTGTTGGCATGAAGTTGAGTGTGTATTTATGTGTGTGTGTACATATATATAAAATACACACACATAGATACATCTTTTTTTTTTGGCTCTTTTAGTTGTAATTCATAACTACTGAGCTACAGTTTATTATAAGGTTACTCAAGACAAACTGTTCCATTTCCTCTATTATCCAAACAGAATGGTTTATGGTCAGGATCAAATTCAAATGGCCTCAGAGTTCAAAGGAATGGTGATGACTCGAGCAAACCATTTTTGTAAATCTGTAAATTCCATTCCTACAAAATAAAAAAAAAAAAAAAATTGGCTGGAGTTTGTAATGGCCATGGCAAGATTTTGTGAGGTCAAGAGAATAGAGAGTGTTGTGTGTTTTGACTCTGTCTCGGGACAGACAGTGAATATTTGTGAATGGATTCATGTTATGCTGTTTCAAATGTTTTAAATTTGCTCGTTTGTTTGGATTTTTTTTCTTTTTTATTGATTAATGTGTAAATATGTGTGTGAACAGGTAGCTGTGATACTGCAAGGGGGGTATAAAAGCCCTGATCTCAGGCCCAGAGGAGTAATCTGGGGTCAGGTTGGACGGGGCTTGGAGCAACCTGGGCTTGTGGAAGGTGTCCCTGCAAGTGGCAGGGGGTGGGACTGGATGATCTTCAAGGTCCCTTCCCATCCAAACCATTCCATGTTTCTAAGAAAAAGAAAAATTCTCATTCTTACTTGTCTAAGAAAAGTTATAAGGTGGTCCTTCTGTTCTGGGACTTATCTCAGACTTGGAATGGTGAGTCCAGCAATCACCAGTACCTCAGAAAACCATGGAGTGAAAACATCCCTCACTTTATCCTGAAAAGCAAAAATCAGGATATTGCAGAGAGAAAACTTCTCTGAGATGGTCTTCTCAAAGAAATTCCTTATAACCCAGAAGAGAGTTCCCTGTTGAGCAAAACCCTTTCTGTGGCCTGAATGACTCTTACAACCATCCCCATGAACCTGGAAGAGTGTTCTCTTTGCATTGCTTTAGACCACAAGAATTCAAAATAGACTTTTTAATATATATGTGTATCAACACAGAGGCCAAAAGTTGGAGTCCCACAGCAGGACCTGACTCATGTAGAGCTGAAAATTTTGTGTCTAGAATGGAAGACTGAAACTGGGGAGAAAGAGAGAGGTAAAAAGATAGAAATTGAACACGGGAGTCTGTGGCCCATTGTGATAAAACTCAAAACACAGTTCAAGAGGTGCAATTCCTGACCTTTTTTTTTTCCCCTTCCTTTCTTTTTTTTTCATTGGTTTGGTTTTCTTCAGGGGATTTTTTTTTTGTTTGTTTGTTTAGTTGGGTTGTTTTGGGGGGTGTTTTTTTTTGTTTGTTTGGTTTTTTGGTTTTGTTTTTTTTTCTCAACTAAGCATGTTTTTAGGGAGAGAAGTCCTACCTTTTCACAATAATGTTTGGTTTAGGGTCAAGGTGTGGCACTTAGGGACGTGGTTTAGTGGTGGACTTGGCAGGGTTAGGTTGATAGTTGGACTTGATGACCTCAGTGGTGTTTTCCCACCTAAATTGCTCCATGATTCTAAGATGCAGTGACAAGGGGCTGAAAATCAGATCCCCGCTTCCATACTAAACCATCTCTTTAATGGTCTCCTGTTTCCCCCCTCAAGGGATTTAAATTGTGAACTGAGCCCTGCAGCTGTGACAGAGCAAGTCCTGGGGGGGGGAATCAGCTCTGACCATCTGGCCAGAGAGAGGTCTGACCCCACCAGCACATAAATCAAAATGCAGGTTTCCAAGGGATAACACTGTCAGAAACTCTGCCATGTGCCAATGGCAGGTGTGTGGATGTTGGGTGGTGGTTTGATGGGGAAGGAGGATCAGCATTTCGAACACAACCTCCAAAAACCTGCTCTGGTCTCACTTGAAGCACCTCTCCTCCCCTGTGGGTCTGGTTTACAGGAGCATCCCTTGGAGCTTGTCACGTTGATTGATGATTGCTGCTGGATCCTATCAGATTGTACTGGGTAGGTTGATACAAAATATTGTTCTGAAAGCAAATTGGAATCTTCTTAAGGTGGCACTCATTCTGAGATGGTTTAAAAGTCGCATCATTAAATCACCTGTGATATTCAGTGAGCTTAAACATCTTGAGCAGGCAGTGGTTTGTCAACTCAGCATCACAGTTTATGACAATGCTCTAAAAAGCAGTAAAATTAAAGAAGCCTTGCAGTGCTAAGATTGTTGGAAATAATATAAACTGAATTCCACAAACAGTTTATCTGACTTATTCAGGCTTGCTCAGAAACTAAGTAAATGAATGAAGAAAAAGACATTAACCTCTTGAAAAACTGCCTTTAACTAAGAAATATTAGGATGCAGTTGAAAGAAAAAAAAAAAAGAAAAGTATAAAAATGCCTTCAGCCAAAGATATTTTGCATTCCACAGGCAAGTTTTATTCCTAGGGTTTGTCAAGCTCAGAATTTCTTGAGCTTGGTCAGATATCACCCAGATTGAGTTCTTACCAGAAAGGTGTCACTATGTTTGGTCTGAGTTTGTGCCTGCTGAATCTAACATGAGCTGAGCTCATGGAATTTGCCTTATCTCCATTTTTTCCCTCTAACACCTAATGGGTACATTAGGAATCTGCCCAAGACAAAAAAGTGTGAAATATGCCTCCTAATTTATAATGTAAATTTTTTCATAACAGGATCAAAACTGTTATCCTGTTGTGAATGTAACATCAGAGTGAAATAACAAGCAGTTTACCAGTTAATATGCAGGCTAATCTGACAAAAGCATTTTTACATTCATTTACAGAGTGACTATCACCCTAAAAAACTCCTGGGAGATAAATGAAACAAACCAAAACAAAATAAAACTTTAATCATTTCCATAACAAAAATTAAACAACTGTGGCATACATAGGGAGGTTTAGAAGGAGAAGGGATAAAGAAAGAAAGATGGCAAAGAAAAAAAAAACAACACTGAAATTCAACAAAGGATGTCGCATCAAGAAAACAATAGTGAAAAATTGCTCATTTCTCAGGAGAACAATTGTAATGAGAATGGGAAACTGGTACTGAACCAATTCTCTTCTCAATCTTCAGATCTTAATCATGTGATCCTCTTAGGATGCCAGAATGTAGTTTTCCTAAAGGCCTGTATAAGCATGTTCAGTGGAAAATCTATCTACCAGCAGGTGTCTTTTAACTTTATTTTGTCGTCAACATGAAATAAAGATTAGAAGAATGGCATGAATTAGTTGATAAGTATTAGGGAAGCAGGTGAAAAGCAGGAGGATTGTGTCACAGTAAGGTTTCCAGCTTATCCACAGGCTGCAGCATTTAATTAGGGAGTTGGCCCAATCCTTCTGCTGGGGAATATGGTTCGTTCAAAGCTCATCTTAATAAAAAATGACCAAAGATTAAATTGTATATGTAGAACTTTGAATTTGGGATGCAACATTAAGTCATAATGAGCTTAATGAATTAATTGCATGAAGGTCTGCAATGGGTAACTAAAAATATAACTGATGAGTTACAAAGCAAATAGTTTTGCTGGGAGCATCAGGTCGCTCTGATTATTTCAGGAGAAGGAGGATGGATCTGGACAGAAAATTCTGGGACATTTTTTTTCTTCATAAGGCAAATAGAGGAAATTTCTCTTTTTTTTTTTTCTTTTTTTTTTTTTTTTTATTTTCATTTTTTCCAGCAGAAAGGAAAAGGAAAACCATTTATTTTCCCTCCTTTTTTTTTTTTTTTGCAGACCTTATGAACATTCCTCTCTATCTCTATTGACAAGTTGGGTACATTCACTGAGAAACTGAATCAATAAGGTGGATTTAAACACAATATTTATTTTGGCTAATAACACAAAAAACAACTGTATTCCATGTAAAACTTATAATGATTGTTATACCAGTAAACAGGCCTTGGAATATAAACAATATATATTAAAAGGAGATGGCAGGACATAAATATATGAGTGAAACCATTACTGCCAAGTCTAACAGCGGGATAGAGCAGCTTAGTGTACAAATTGTTTCAAGCTATAGAAATGTAATGGTAAACCTGGTTTATTTTAGGAAGCAGGATATTTTCCTTGGGTACTGGATATCTTTGGGTACTTAGATTTGAAAGGACTGAAGAGTTTCAAAACCAGAATCAAATCCATATGTTATCATGTCACTATAAAATCAAAGATAAAAATAACCATGTCTGAAGAGCCGATTGGGATGGTGCAGTTGAAGTAGGAGAAGGTAAAGGTTTTTCCACCAACCTCACTGGCCCTATCCTAGAAAAAATTGGTTGGCAAACATGGACTGCTCATCAGTTTCCAAGAAAACTTGATCACAATTAACATATGCAAAATAACTGCAATGCCTCTAAGAGCAGAATGAAGGCTCTCCTTAAAAAACACGTGTTTAACAGAGACATTTCTGCTCCAACCGCCCCTTTGCACAAATATCCTTGGTCCTCTGGGGTATTTCCCTAGTGCTGGAGAGTGGATGGTGCTGGGGAGCTTCCTGGGTGGGGGTGGATCTCCTCCTGAATGTGATCAATGAACTCAATTATGACCCCATTCCAGAGACTTCCAGCCTTGGTTTGCGGTGATACATAAGAGCCCGCCATGCCTGACACTTCTCCCAAAATCTTTTCAATAAATAAGGGGATACCAGAGAGCTCTGACTTTGTTTCTTTTTTTTTTTTTCTTTTTTTTCCCCCTTTTCTCTTTTTTTTTTTTTTTTTTTAACAGCTCTTCTGGGTCCCCAGTTGATTTTCTTCGCAAGGTTAGTTGCTAATACATTCCTAGCACCCATGCATTATTAATGCTCACCGCTCTCCAAGGTGGCAGTGACAAATAGGGAGCAAAATTCACTGACTAGTGGGGAATGTACTTTTTAGTCATGCTTGAATTTTTCAATCCATTCTGCTTGTTGAGGATTTTTCAGTGGAGGTACTGTAGCAAAATATGATTTTTTATTTTTTTTTTTTTTCTATCCAAACCTAAGAAGCACTCTAGTAACCAGTGGAAAGCTTATGAGTCAGGGCTTTTCCCAGGAGGTTTTGAGGGGGAGTAGTGCAAAAAGTACTTCTTGATGTTTCCAGTAGCATGGAAGTCATTGTTTTTCCTCCCATGTAGTAAGTGGCAGTTTTGACTGCAAATTGACTATGCATGCAGTCAAGTAAATTATAATATTTTAACTAGGCTGTGCATGCCAGCTGTAGCATTCCCAGAAATAATACCAAGTGTGTATCATGAGAAACATTGATTTTTAATGTGCAGATTTGTTTCTTCAGATATAAAACTCTATTAATTTTGCAATATAAAGAAGCAATCTGTGAAATACATTCTTAGACTGTTATTGGTTACTATAAATCCCACTAGTAGTACCAGCACACTTGTTTAATTCAGAATTACTTCATTTAAAGTATGATTTTGAGCATGTGGTGGAGGTGCTGAAGATTTGGCAAATACCTCTTTAACATAACAAATAGCTGACTGTAAATATTAACCTAATTCTTCCTAACGTTTAATAGAGGGATAACTCACTGGGCAGAATAATGAATTCTTTTCTAATGGCTCTACATAGGGGATTAACACCTTCACTCAGCCATCCAGAAATGCACTAAAATTATGTATGTATCTATTTTGGGGGTTCCTCATATTGGTCCAGCTCTGAACAGTGTGAGCATCAATCAGGCAGTTTCAGGGCAAGATTTGCTTTAGGGCTCTGAGGGACCCTAAATCAAGAAGATGACCCAGGCTAGAGCCAAGGAAAGCACAATGTGCAGAGTCCACAGATCACATTTTCACAGGATCATAGAATGAATCAAAGAATGGCTTGGATTGGGAGGGATCTGAAAGCTCATCTCATTCCACCCTCTGGAATGGGCAGGGTACCTTCCACTGGCCCAGGTTGCTCCAAACCCTGTCCAGCCTGGCCTTGGACACTTGCAGGGATGGGGCAGCCACAGCAGAGCTGCTTCATCTCCCTAATCATCTTGGTGGGATCCTCTGGACTTGCTCCGACAGCTCCATGTTCTTCCTGTGCTGGGGACCCCAGAGCTGGAGGCAGCACTGCAGGTGGGGTCTCAGCAGGGTGGAGAAGAAGGGCAGAATCACCTTTTCATTCCTTCACCAGCCAAGTATGTGTCTTTCTAAGTCAAAAAAAAACCCAGTTGGACAGGATTGGGATACAAGAGCAACTCAGTAAAACCTGATATGTTCTGAATTATAGATTTTTTTTTTCCTGTTTGATAAATAGAATATAAGAATTAATTTACCAATCTTGCTGGTTCCTCCTCTTCCCTCCTCATCTGTAATCTGATTTTCAGACTGACTTTCTTAGCTTCTTTCCCAGCCTAAAACTGCTGGTTGATTTATAAGTGAAATTAGAATAAAGAGCAGCGATTTGGGAATGACAAAGGTATCCAGAGCATACAGTGATAGCACTGGAGGCTACCTTGGGTTGGAGTTTGTTATCTGAGCCTCTGCACCTCCACTGAGGTCTGCATCTGTGGGTTTATGCAAGGGAAAAGATGTTATGGTGGGAGTGGGAGCTGAAATAATGTCACTTAGGAGGATACATGGGGACCTGGAGACCAGTAATTCTGAAATAAGAGCAGGAAAGGAGTTGTAATTTTTTAAACACTGATTCACAAAGATGAAAATGCGTTTGGGATGTGAAAAACATGATGCTCTGCTGTTCCTGCGCGTCAACCTGTACACAAACACATCTTTGGACTGGTTGGAAAGGCTTTTTCCAAAGGGGATTTTTTTTTGCCAGGGCTCAGAAGGTTTCCCCACATTTCTCAATATGTCCTTCACAAAGCTTTGTTCCTCCTGTGTTTCCCACTCTCCCAGCTTCCACATTGCCTTTTATCCCCACTTAACCACTCTTTCCACCCTGTTACACCCTGCCAGTAGAGCAGTGAAGTTGTGGGGGGCCACAGCACGTGTTTGAGACTGGGAGGAGGCACCAGGATATGCAAAGTACAGGGAGGAGAAGAGTAACCATGAAGGAATTAATCAATTTTTACAAGGTCTTTAGAATGAGAGGAAATTCCTGTACCTTTCCCTCAGACTTGTGCCTTTTTTCCTTCTGAGTTACTCTCGTGTCTTCAGTGAAAAGTCACTGGAGTATCAAAACACAATTTTGGGACAGTGACAGTGAATCCTTTCCAGCCGTGATCGCGAAGAAACAATTAAAACCTGTCAAAGCAAAATAAGCATCAGTATTTTGGTGAGTTACATGTCACAGGAGTCGATAGAGAACACAATAAATAACAAGGAGATGGGAGGAAAACGCAGAGTAAGAGCTGAAAGTGAAGATGATGGAGAACAAGCATGTGGAAATGAGGGGTGATAGCTCAGAGAACATCATATTAGAAAGGGGTGGAAGTGTCAGAAAGGAACCAGAGAGCAGCAGATTGGCTTAAAAAAAAAAAAAGTGTGTTCAGGAGATGTTGATGGAATCCATCCAACATCTGAACGACTCAATGAATAGCAGACTGTTGAAACTAGATGAGACACTAACTAATTTAGTTCAGGCTGTCAATAATTTAAATCAGAATGTTGCTGTATTCAATGCTAATATGAAGCCTCTGATTTCAGAAGCTTAAGGTTTTAAGAAGCTGGAATGAATCTGTGCCATCGTTTTCCAGTTGTTATTATTGCTTAGGGACTGTTGAAAGAAAGGTTATCAATTCAATGTTATTGCTGTGTATAATTTTTAATATTTAAGATGTTCCTTGCATTTTTAAGCCATGACCTATATTATCTGCTTTGGAGGGTGATGTGTATGGTGGGAAAGGGCACAGTTTAATACTGAAAAAGTCTGGAATGAGATGTATGGTTGCTATAACTTCTTCAATTCCATAGATTGCTGGTATGAGGAGAAATAAAATTCAAAGTCCTGTCTTTGGCAAAGCCCCCAGCTGCTCCCTTCCAATCTGCAGTGTCAGAAAATTCAAATACTTAACGAATCTTCTCATGTCTGTTGGCTTCATTTAGCAAACGTCTGTTCAGTTATCATGGATTAAAGGAAAATATTTATTAAAAAAAAAATTCTCATTTTGGAGATACAGCAAATACGAGTTAAAGAGAAATTCAAAGGGGGATTTTTATTTTTTAATTTTTTTTAAGTTGTAATTTATGTTATGGGGACACGAAGTAATGTAACAGAAACAGAAAACAGTTTCTGGATAAGAGATTTCAGGAGGGGAAAAAAAAAAATATTTCCTCTGGGATAAATGTCTACCAATAAAGGATAAAAAGCAGGCAGAAAACTTATTTAGCCTCTCAGATATACGAATAGTAAGCACAGAAAAATTAGTGTCCAGCAGTGAGCATTACCATGCCAGTTCAGCACAGATCTATGATTCTAATGATTCTATGAATCTAAGGATTCCATGATTCTGTGAATCAAAGTGTAATTTAAAGGTGTTGCTGTCAACACCCTCATAGTGTAGGAATTTTCTCAATAATTCTTCCAAAGCATGAATCTGTTTAATTCTTTTTTCATGTCCATTGAAGCTGGATTAAGAAGATATCGTAGGATATCAAAGATATATGTGGTCTATGCCTTAAAAAAGCAGAAAGCAGAATAATGAAGGCAAAAAGCACCAAGGGAAGGAACAAACAAGGTGCCAGGGCCCGGATGCCTTGGAAAACTCTTAATTTTGTGGGTTTGGGGCCATCTCACAAGGGCTGACCACCCATTCTCCAGACCCACTGGAACTGTGACAGCAGGGATAGATCCCTGAGCAGCTGGACCCTGGTGGGAAATTGTGCCCTCAGGGAGTCAGGTTTTTAAGAAGGTTTTACTTGCCTTGTTTCACGATCAGGTTTGCTCCCGTCGGATGTTTCCCAGCACAAAGCCAGGATCTGAATGTGCAACAGGCTTTTCTGATTTGTATAGAGCTTTGTGGATGTGTGTGGAGTTTATTGAAAGATCTGGAGAGCTGAAACATTTGAACAAGACAGAGTGGGAGCTGGAAAACAAGGGTTATGTGGAAGCCAAGAGCTGGAAAGCAAGAAAAAAACCCGTTTCTGTTTGTTTCCCTGTTTTCAGAGTTGAGCTGCTGCTTTTGCCTTTCCTTTTTCCTTTGATGCATTCAATCTCTACTTTCAAAACAATGTTTTATCTCCCCAATATTTTATTGCATTCGGTGCTTATTTTTCCATCTGCTTTCTCCATACCTGTGGGAGCTCCCAGTGCCAACGTTAAGTGCATGCTGATATTATTCCAAGGTGTGCTACAGGCCCACCGGGAGGGGATGAAGCCTCCTTGGGAGCTGCAGCACTGAATAATTCATTCTTCAGGAACCCAAAATGGGCAGGAAAAAAATATTCCTTGGAAAAATACATAACAAGTTCAGTACTTCCACTTTTTTGTGGGTCTGCTGTGTGTACCACATCCATATGTCAGGACTAAGGACTGTCTGCCTGGTGGCTTAAGGGTGTTCCTCAGGTTTTGTGTGTCACTCAGTTCATTTGGAAGATCCAGGGTGCAGGCTGGATTTTTATTTCTTTCAGTTATTAAGAACTAAAGTGTATTTTCTTGCAGGTAGGCAAATGAGTAAACAAAAAAAAAGAAAAAGTAATATATTAAACTCATTTACAGACGTGTTCAGGTTTAGCCCGTGAGTCAAATCTCTGACAAAGCCTCACTAAGAAACGTGGGTTACAATGACAGGATGAGGAAAACCCCACATCCAAACCACTTATTGGCTGAGTCACCGGTACAGGAACACAAGAACCCCCCTCTAGAAGACCTCATTTATACAAGAAGTGATGGTTTAGGGACACAAAAGTCACCCAGAAGACAAAACAAACCGACAGAGGAGCGGCGAAGTACCACGGTCAGCAGTAAACACATCCTCTCTCCTCCCAGATAGTTTGTTTGGGCTTTGGTTTTCCTTCTGTTGTTCTGGACTAATCTCTTTTATGAAGAGCAATTTATCTTCCTCCCTCTGTCTTCATCCCATCAGGGGGACAGGTGAAGGAGCTGAATTTCCAAAGGCAGCAGCGATGCGCACCATGGATCAGAGGGCACGACCTGCTCCCAGCTCGGAATTTCTCATCTTTACCAGCACATCCAGAGCTGGAGCCCTATTTTTCAAAGGCACTTTACAGTACACATACAATTATTTAAACAATTTATACTTAATTCAATTTTACACTGACAAATCTCTTGAAATCCTTTGTGTCTAACATATCAAAACAGGCTACTGAAGAAAAATCCATAATATCAGCCTAAAATGCTACAGCTTCCAGTAGAAGATAATAGTTTATCCTCCAGAATTCCTGCAGTAAAAAACCCTCAAATATTATTCTATTGATGGTCAGATTAAAAACTAAAATGGTGTGAATTATTAAATCACCATTTTTTGTTTGTTTGTTTGTTTGTTTGTTTCATTTTTCTGAGAGGGGCTTTCTGGTTTTTATTATTTGTTTTTAAAGCACTTTTTATTTATTTTATTTTATTTTATTTTATTTTAATTTCATTTTATTTCATTTTATTTCATTTTATCTTATTTCATTTTTTATTTTATTTTGGTTTGGTTTGGTTTATTTTGTTTTACTTCATTTTACTCCTTTTAAGTACTAGTTTTTCTTACAAAACACTGCACAAATTTATTGAAACTTGCTGCTCGTTAGACTTATCCATTGGAGGTTGGACTTCAGATCAGTCTGTATTTAGTCAAATGTTATGGAGGACATTTATTGCTGATAGTTTAAGTAGGATATGGTCAGACATCCCTTTCAAAGTTAAATTATTTGCATAACAGGCACCATCAGCTCTCTCTTCCCCCATCTTAACATTTTTTACTGAAGGTACGTCAAATAATTTTGAACTAAGTGTTTTTATAAAATGTAAAGCACCCAAATTAAGCTCTAACAGCTTATTGCTATTTCTAGAAGGGAAAAAATAATCATTGAAGGTTTCTTCAAACTCCAGGTAACACCAACCAGGGTTGCTGCACTGAGTGTATGAGCTGAATCCCTGTGAGTCCAAATTAAATTTCCATTTATGTCTCACAAAACTTAGCTAAGACAAATCCACGATAATCCAGGCCAGGAATCCGGCAGGACAAGTTCCATTCGGGAGATATTTTTTTCAGCTGTGGAACACACTCCTGCAGACCAGGATTTATAGCAGAAATGCTGACAGGCAATATTGGTGATACTGTTCTAATTTATTTGTGTTGAATGTTTTTTTCATCTCTTTCCCTTTTAATGATCTAAGTCTTTTTGCATCTGGCAGTGTGTTTCCTCACTGTTTACCTTGCCTGCCAAAGCAGTATCATCCATCTATGACTATGCTTTTCTTGGTTTCTTGCTCTCTGTCTTTAATATTTGGAGCCAATTTTCCATTTATTCCAGGACTCCTGTACCTCTGATGTTGCCATTAACTTGTAAAGTGGAACCCTGTCAAAAATGCTTTCAAGATGCAATTTTTTTATGATGAAATATGTGCTTATGCTCTGGTATATTTTTTACCATAAACGCTGAAAAATCCTGCATCTAGTTGGCATTTGTCATTAAAAAAAAAATAATAATCCTTAGCTCTCAGATCCTGAGTGAGGCATTTCTGCCCCTTACTGGGTGCTCAGGAGCTATCTGTTCTCACTTTACCAACCACAAGAGCACTGGAAAACACAGATAATCCAAAGGAGCATGTTGGGAATTTGAATCTCACAAATATATATATATATATATATATGTGTATATGTATATATATATAAAATAAAGTGATGATTATGTAATCCAGTGACATTTACATTTTTGGAATGTAACCTCTGCCATCACACTTTGCAGTAGCAGTAATAACTCCTAAATCTCTGATCAGATGGATGTGCTCCTGTTGCAGTGGGAGAGAGGGAGGATCTGTGGTTATCTGGGCTTTTAAAACTTGGAGTCAGGGAACAGGGTTTGGCCTTACAAGCCCTCCTGAAGAAGCTTCAGGGTTTTGGGGACATCTCTTGGAAAGGGGTTTGGGGCAATAGCAAACATCATCCTGGATGTAGGGAACTGAGGGCAAGACAAGTGAAGCTGTGGCTGCCCCGTCCCTGGAAGTGTTCAAGGCCAATATGGAACAACCTGGGATAGTGGAAGGTGTCCCTGCCCATGGCAAGGACTTGGAATGAGATGATCCTTCCAGCTCAAACCATTCTGTGATTTTATGACTGTCTTTTACCTCTCAAAGAGACATCCCCCCCATATCTTCCTAGATGATTTTGCTGCCTCTTCATTAGGATGGTGAAAGGAATGAGGAACATGGGGCCAACAGCCCAGACTGGGGACCTGCATCACCACCTACATGCAGCAGGGTCTGGTTTGGTAAATCACTTTCAGACAATATTCAGGACATCTCCAGTCTTGTCCCTTCTCCAGCAGGGACAACTGGACATGCCCAGCTTCTGGTGTGCTCAGAAATTGCTTATTTTTATTAAAGCTTAATAAAGATCACTATCCCAAGATAAAAACACTAATTACAGATGCTCAAGGAGGTGGGTAACCTGCCTGAACAAGTCAATTTGGTTTAGAGACTCCAGGACCAAAACTGAGATCAGGCATTTTAAATTGGCCTTTTTTTTTCTGCCTTCAGTTTGCATGAGTCATGTGGGTTTTTTTTTCTTCTGTTATTCTCAAGTATTGGCCACTTCTCGTGGGCCACAACTCTCATAGACAAGCCCTTAATTTAACAGCTCATTCTCGCTGCTTCATTTAAATAAAGATTCCAAAGGAAACTGTAATCCTACTGATTTGCAAATTGAACTGTTTTGTAGATGTTATTTAAACAGTGCCACTACGACTGTCTTTCATGAGAAACATGGTACAGTGAGAGAGATCAAAGATTCATAAGGAAGCTCTTTTTTTTGAAAGCCGATGCTCCTGGCTTCTTTAACTAATTGAAAAATTTTCTTTACAAGAACAGACCTTCAAGCACTGTGGCTGCTGCCACGAGCCTTATCATTACAGAGTTGTTACTTCCTCCTTTAAGGGACTGAGCTGGAGATTAATGGAAGCCTGTGCTGGCACTTTAGGATGAACTTTGTTATTTTCAGTGCACTAAACAAATCCTAACACACAGGTGATTATCAAAGGCCTCAGATAGAAAATAAATGGGTGCCTCTCCTTTTTTTTTTTTTTGAGCTCAGGGGCAGTGCTTCATAATTTCATGGGATGTCACAGGACTGAACTACATTATCTCCTAACTGGGGATGATTTTAATGATGATAAAAGGGAAGAAGAGTAACACTGGCTTGATTTTTGAGGTGAAAGCTGTGCATGGGGGAGTTGCTCCTGGGACTGCCTGGTCTGCTAAGGGACCAAGGCAAGGGATACTCAGGTTCTGGCTTTGGCACAATTTTCCCATGAGAAAGGTGTTCAAAAAAGCTCTCATAAGAGAGCTACCACTGTTGTGCTTGAGTGTTGTGAATGAAAGGTAACATCCCTCTCACTCTACCACTGTTGACTTCACCATAAGACAGTAATTAAATTGAATGTCTTTAAGCATGTGGCTTATTTTTTTTTTCTGAATTAGGAGTCACACTGGAGCCTCGATGCTCCCTGAGAGATGTGTGTAGCTGAGCCAAGTCTATCAGTCCCCAAACGTGTCTAGTGATTTTCTAAAATGAGAAAAGGGGTGGTAAATGTTGCTTTTTCTTTTTTTCTTTTTTTAACAGAAAGCCAGTTTATACATGGCCTGTGTATTTTAAGGGTACAATGGGATATTTATGAAGCAATGGTTTGACTTGGGTTATAACCATGGAATCCTTTTGGCTTCAGCAGAACGCAGCCCGTGGATATCAGCGTGGATATACGTTAAACTATTGGAACCCATCAGGATTTATGGATCATATGCTGCCATCTGAAGTCAGAAAGAGTCCATGGTCAGGAGTGAGAGCCTGATTTGGCATAAAATATGAGCAGCTTTCACTGGCACTTGGGCTGGATCAGACAATAGCTCTATTTTTGAGTGCTGTCACTGCTCAGCAAAGAAGCACCAGCTTAGGTGCTAAAACCTGCCTGTTCCATTTGATAGTGTGTAAATAGTCCAAGCCTTTGCACTTAGCAAACTCCAGGATTTACCCTCCAAGGTGTGACATTCTCAGAACTTACTGAGAAAAACAAAACAAAACAAAACAAAAAACAGAGAAAAATATTCTGAGGTTAAAATGGAAGCTTGTTATTATTATTAATTTAAACTTAAATTTTCCATGTCTGAACTGGTATTTTTGAGGCTGCTTTTGGGAAGAGCTGCTCACAGCACAGCAGTCCCGGGCTGCATTTTTCTGAATTCAGCTTTGCATCACTGATGCATTCAAGCCTTTTAAAGTAGAGCAGCACAGGATTGCTCTGTACTGCTCTGTGAGCAGGTTTCTGAGCCCTTTCCCCCTCTTTTAGGGGGGATTTAAGCTAAATTGGCCTCCTTCATTACCATCAGGTGAACGGTTTTTGAACTCCAGGCAAGAGTGAGCTCCATAACTAGAAATATTCTCACTCTGCTCCTGCCAGTGGGGAGGCAGGTGTGAGAAAACCCACGTTTAACCCTCCCTGGTTTGCTTAGTTGCACCAGAGAACTTGATTAAGCAAGTACAGGGTTCACTGGAATTTGTGGGTTGTGCAATAGAAACTTGAGCAGTTTTCTCTGTAGTGGCACTTCTTTTTTTTTTTTTTTTTTTCCTGGGAACAAAAGTGCGACATTAATAGCTGTGCTCAACAGAAAACTTGTGAGTGGGCCTCTCTGGCAAGAAAGAGCCACAGAGATTGCATTACATTGTGTGCCAGTGAGGAAGGTATATGCAGAAATAAGTTTATATTCCATAAGTTTATCTATTTATATCACCTCCTACATGAAGCTACTTGGGCCAAACTCCCCTGCAGAGGCAGTCCTGGGCACCTCGCTATGCACATGGAGAGGCAGAGCAGCCATCAAGGGCAGAACATCTTTTTAATTCAGCATATCCTTATTTTCTTCTAGCTAACAAAGTAACTCAGGAGCATGGGGTAGTAAATGAAAACAGACGCTTGAGTCAGGCAGAGTAGCTGGGATTTTTTTTTTTTCTTCTCTCTCCCCCCTGTGCTGTGACTGTAATTTTCCAACCCAACTAAAGATTGGAAACTTAAGCAAGGAATCGTAATTGTAGCAAAGGAGGAAAAAAACATAACAGGCAAATTCCTGCCCTTCCTCCTTTGGGGAGTTCAGGGGTGTGGGGATGGTTGAGCTGGACCCACCTTCTGCTCCAGCACCTCACATGGGGACCGGAATCCCCGGGCTCAGCCCAACCAGACCCGGCTCAGCAGCTCCTCTGAGCTGTTTAACCTCTTG
The DNA here is from genome assembly GCA_035041135.1 of Platyrinchus mystaceus. Lineage (NCBI taxonomy): Eukaryota > Metazoa > Chordata > Aves > Passeriformes > Tyrannidae > Platyrinchus > Platyrinchus mystaceus. The sequence goes on from JAWWLV010000183.1 coordinate 2,792,415, forward strand.
GTCCCCAAAGCTGCCAGAGGGGCCAAGAGCTAAGCTAAGCTCACTCTGCTCAGGAAGGGCTTTAAGATGCTCATTAGAAAGGTGTGATCATCCACGCAGACAGCACAGGGCTGGGCTCAGCAGATGTCTTTCCCCAGTTGCCAGAATACCAGCCTGCATGACAAGGAATCCAAACTCACCTTCTTCCTGGATTTATTATCTGAGTAATTAACAATGCAGCACAAATCCTGACTCAGTCCTTCCTCCCAAGCTTGTTTCCCTCTCTATAACCTTATGTGCCCTGCATGGTGCTGATAAGATTGACACGTTAAATGAGTAGAAATAACACATCTGCTGGAAATCCACTGAGGGCCTGAGATATCAAGGGATCTCTTTCCTGGCCGTGGTGACTAATGCTCATCAGTTCCTAAATGAAAGGCCTGCCTGTCTGGCAGTGCTGGTTCCTTGCAAGTGGAGGCAGAGGTTGACCATCCTCCAATTCTAATCCCTGTCCCTTCCTTCACCTCCAAGTCCTACTGCTCATGGGACTGTGTAATCACAGCGTTCCCTGCTCCTTACCTACGTGTGCCAAGACAGAAAAACCTTCATAAGATTCTCATTTGCCTCCTAAGTTTCTGCCAGCAGAGGTTTGTTTTTCAGATAAATGGTTGCTATACAGCTCATTCTCACAAATTACCACTCCTGACTTCCTGGTTGGCTGGGAATGGGTGGAGGATCCGAACTAAACTGATAATAAGATGCCAGTGGGTGGATGTGGAGGCAACATCTGTACCTCTGATCTCATGTGCTGATCTCGTGTACTGGCAGGGCCGTGCATGACACTTTGTTATTCCAGAAGTATCTCAAGGACATAAAATTCCAACAGCTGGAACCTGGTCTGGAGCGTCTGTGTTGTAAAAGTTCTCTCTCCTGCAGCTCTGCTGGGGCTGTCTGGCATTAACAGGACAGGAAAAAATGCCCTTATTTTTTCTTGAATTAACTTAGAAGGCAGCATGGGTGTGTGTCATGCATTAAAAAGTTATATATATATATGCATATAAGTTCTATATTTTACTTCAGCTAGAGGGTTATAGACCATTACCTGAGAGTGAGACAAACAAGAATTTCCTTTATGAGGATGAAAGACTATTCCACCTGGAACAAAAGCACTGCCAAAAAGGAAAACACACTATTGGCCACATGAGTTAGATGGCCACCATCCATGAGTATGGTTCAATTGCTCTGCACTATTCCAGCACCTGGAAAAGCAGCTTGTCAATCTTCCTCGAGCCTAAAAGGAAGGAAAAAACCCTTTGAGTGCCCACAAGCAGTAAACAGCCTGGATTTCTGAAATAGAAACCTTGACAAAAGCTCCTTGTATTTATGCAAGGTGAAAATGCAATAGCTGTAATGCATTTGTATTTTAGTAATGCATTTGTGTTTTAGTAATGCTTTTTGTGCCTCATGGCTCAATATTTACTACAAAAATCACTTTGGTTGAAAGCTGGGAGATTGACTGGGCACACAAAAGTAACAGTACAGGGGGTGTGTGAATAGAAATGGGAACAGAAGAGTTACAGAGGGATCTGAGGTGGTCTGGTGGCATTAAAGGTTTGAATTATCTGGATGTTGCCGCAGTGACATTTCTACCCCCCCCTCCCCCCCCCCAAAAAAAAGCCCTAAATGTGAGTACATAAAGGAATTAGTGAAATAAAGAAGATGATCTAAAGAAACATCTTTTGCTTCTGATGTCCTTTAAACCCTCACTGACTTCAGCTTCTTCTCTTCAGCTTCCCTAACCAGTCTCCTGCACTCTGTAATTTGGAAAACAATGATGTCATTGGAAGCATTAACAGCAATAGTCATCGTGCTGCAGTTCAGACAAGCTGTTATGCTTTTTGTACAGGCAGAGGCTTTAACCAGGAATTTCCACCTTTTTTTTTCCCCTTTTTTTTTCAATTTTTTTTATTATTATTATTTTTCCATATTGTGGAGGGATGGCTTCACAGGGGCTGTCAGAAATGACGCCTTGCCAAGGTTCCTCTTGTACCTTGGAGATCCAGGATAGCAAGTGATGGGTGGGAAGAAGAAGGGAAAAGTGCCTCCAAGGGGAAAAGCTGGGTTTTCCAGCTACTTCTCACTAGGGAAAAAGGGTTTTTCATGTTGAGAGGTGACTGTGCTCATGGCATGAGCAGCTGGGAGGGATGTGTCTGGCTTTCCAAGATGGGAATTACAAAGCTGCCTTGACCCAAGCCCCCAGTATCTTCTGGCAGGAAAGGGAAGAAGCTATTAATAGGAAAATACTGAACTCTCTGCAAATACTTTACTCTTCTGAGGTGCCAGTGACAGATATTACATGGGATTTCGTGCATGAGGTGGTGGTTTTGTGATGGGAAAAAAAGGGAGAGATATTTAAATACAGGTCACTCTGTGAAAAAAAGCTTGAGAGGATTGAACTACATCAGTTTTCCAAGGCCTTGCTATCCCTTAACATTGAGTTTTGGTAATAAATTCTCCCAACCCACGTTGGAAGGGGCACCTAAGTGCCCAGGAGGGACTGAGGACTAACCAAATGTGAGCAGCTGGAATTTGCTAGTGCAAGGGTTAAACCAGGAGAGAACCCGCACCCCATCATTCCTAAACATGCAATTATGATTAAAAATGTGCTTGTCCTTAACAGTCCAAGACACCAAAATTCTTTGTTCTTAATTCACCATGAATTTAGCACAAATAAAGAGCCCCATGGTAACACAGAGAGATTCTGGGAGATGGGGTTTTTAGCACTCTTAGGTGCTCACATTTTCTTCCCATCAGCTGAATCACAGATGCTTTTTCTGCAGCAACCTTGTTTACCTCCATTCCTCATTCCTGTCTTATTTTGTTCAAATGTCAACAAAATTATAACCACTACAGTCACAACAAACTGTGATCTTGTGCACCAAATCAAAGAATGAAGTCTGACTCCATGCACAGAGTAAAGGTCTGAGACCACATCGTGCTTTAGTTGCACAATCTATGTTCTCAAAAAATGCTTTAATATCCTTTTTAATTTTTTTATTGTGCGTCTTTTTTCTTTCTCTTTTTCCCCTTTCTTTCCTTTTTTTTTTTTTCCCATATAATTAACATGGAAGTGACTCTTTTGTTTGAATAGTATTTGGCTTTTAGAACAAAAAAAAATGGATACACTACCCTGCTGTGACATAAAAGAGTCGAACTGGTATTTAAACGAGGACAATTTCTGCAGACCTTTTTGACTATTAGATGAGATGCAGTTTAATTTTCATTGCTCTAAATTAGTCCTGGAGAAGGAGGAGACCCTCCTTTAAAGGCAAGGCTGATAATGAAACTCTGGGACTGATTCTGGGCTGGTATTAACGCAGACTGATTCTGCCACAAAGAGCTACCTTGGCTGAGGAGCTGCCCCCTGGTCTGTAAAAGACTCTGCTTTGGTTCTCTAGGCTATAATAGAAAAAGCAGAAAACCTCATAAGCCAGGAGTGAGTCCAAAGAAATTATATAAATCATTAGGAGTGGAATGAATTGTTTCCTGTGACCTGCAGACAGCCAAGAGCATGGTGCTGGGGCTCTGCCAGCGCCGTGACGTCCCCACGCCTGACAGGTACCTGCTGTCCACGCAGGAGAAACATAGGGGAGCTGAGGCAAAGCTGGGGAAAACACCCAGAAAGGTAAAGACATGAATATGTGGCATTTATCCTGCTCTGAAGCAGAATTAGCCTCTTTGATTAAATTATGCTGGGAGCCTTTGTTCCATCTGTGCTCAAACATGAGGTGGTCAGTGCTGCTTGCAATGGCCGGTCCCTCCTGTCCCATGAGGGACAATGTCACCTGTTTCATGGTGACATTACATTGTTCCCTGCAGGAACAAGGCACCAGGAAGGATTAGGATCTGGAAGTGCCCCACATTTGCAGCTGTACTATTGTGATGTGCATTTATAGGTTCCTGCGGCCTCATGAATTCGTACATTTTATCACAGCGAAGCAGCTTTTCCATTCCAGGTAGTAGATAATAAATAACTCCTACATCAAATAGTACAGGGAAATATTGAGTAGAAACTGCAAAAGAGTATCAGTTAAATCACAGAATCAAAGTTTTTAGATGTCAACAAACAAGCAGAAAGTCTACATTATGTAGTGGTCAGAAAAAAAATTGCTGTAAGGAATGTATCAGTTCCTCTTGAGCTGTCCATCTACATCAGATCAATAGCCCTTCCAAGCATGGGACATTCAGGCTTTCAGCTTGAGAAATTGAAGTTCTCAAAATAAGTCAGGGTTGTAACACAAGTCCATCATTGTGTGTCACAGAAATGAAATGAGTTGTCTCCTGTTCGATTGATGACTGACAGAAAGCTGGGAGGAAGAAAGGGGAAAATAAACGAGACACGGGTTTGGGTTTGGTTTTTTTTTGAAAAGTTGTTACGAACACTTCTGTCAAAAAAAGTTTTCACTGAGGGATCTGCTTTCATTTTCCTGGACATGCCTAGTTCCCATTACTGATAACAGGAGTTAGATGGTGAGGGGCAGGAGGGGGGATGTGCTGAGCACTGCGGTGCTGCTGTTCAGAGGGAGCTCATGATGTAAGGGAAAAATGTAGATCAAGCAGTTCTTTCAAGAAAAATATGGCCAGGGAATATATAACCAGTAGCTTCTGGTACTTTTAATTTAGCACTTGGTAGTGACAAATGAGTAAATAGGCAGATATTTGGCCCACTGAAATACATAGAGTTGAGTATAGCAGGAAGAAGCCCACATCTGAATCCAGTTGCATGTTCAAACCATTAGCATGGATGTAAGCAGCAAGTCTGGGAAGTTATTGCACATTTACAGTCCCAATAGGAACCAGGTACAAAATTTGGCTGGAGGTGTAAGTTCAGGCTTCAATCTATCTTAAAACAGGGAGGTTGAAGTCGACAGATCCAGGGCTGGTCCTGCAGATGTTCCACTGACATTCAAAACAGCCATGCTGAAATTAATACAGCTTCTCCTGTCAGCTCTGCTCTGGGAAATAAAGCACATGAAGAATGATCTGCAAATTTTTTAGTTTTATCGGTTAAAAAGGCCCCTACAGTGCTTACAAACAGGCTAACAAAATCAATGCCTGATGCAGTTACTAGCTGAGCAGCTTGTTGATGTTAAAGGAAATAACTTTGTTATCCAAAGTACAAGTGCTCCTCTATTATCCAGGTTTTCAAAGTGATTGAGCCTGAAATGTATTCTACCAGTGGATATAGATACCCCTGCTACCTTGGAGACCAGGCAGTTTCAATACATTAAATATAGAAACTACAGTTTCCATTGCCCAGAGCGAGAAAAATGGAGACTGAAGCAATGGTTGTGCTGGGAGACACTGAAACTGGGGTTCTAAACTTCTCAAAAAGTTGTGGTTCCTTGTTTTCATGTTTTTTTTTTCATGGAAAGAGTAAGTTTGGGCTGTTGTAGGGTAGTGGGAACAACCTGCTTGCTGGAGCAGGATGCTGAAAGGGAAGGGATATGTTGTTTGAATTCCGCATTCTGGGGCCTTCAAAGATGTTGTTGAACTTCTTTGAGCCTCCCTTTGTTGGTCTGTAGGGTGGGAATTAGGAGTCTCATCTTGAGCTGCAGCAGGACCTGTCTGTGGAGCAATGATGCAGCTGAATCCAACCAGGTTTTAAGCAGATGGTGTATAAAGTTCCCATCAGTAGATGTGTAGGCAATACCTGTCAACATTAGGGATGCTAAAAAAAGGGTATAGATTTTTTCTTGCATGGAAAAAGGGTGTTGTAAAATTTGAAGTGCACCTAGAAATTATAATGTTCAAAATAGATTAAAAAAAGTCCAGATAATATAAAAAAAATATATATAAAATAATCTTAAGGTCAGAAAAATCGATATGGCAAAGATTTGATGGATCATGTGTACCAAAACACGGTTAACATATAAGTGAAATAATAACTTTACACATATCTTCAGGAGTTATACTGTATATGACTGTGATCAGACAGGGTGAAGCATAGTTTACTACATACATTTAATTAGATAAAATGAAAATAAACTGATTAAAATTGAATCAGCCGAAAAACCTGTTCAGTTTTTTAGTTTTAGAATTAGAACCAAGTAAATACAAGTTTTTTCAGAAAAAAGTTTAGTGAAATAAACCCCTGTTTTGAGTTTTCACCACATATTTCAATCATTAATATTTTTATCATATTATTTTTTACAAATGTGTTTGAATGACATTTCAGGCTTCCAATATTTCAAATGAAGAAATCAAAAGGGTTGATTATGGAAGTAGTCATACATTATGCTTTTATTTTTTTTCAAATGTTGCTCTTGCTACTCCTCCTCTTCCAGAAAAGAAATTATGAACTGTGGGTTGGCAAAGAATTTTACTGCTATCAAATCTGTAGGTTTACTGGTATCATTTGAAGGAAAACTACTTAAGAGGAGCTAGAGAGACTTCTTGGGAAGAGCAGGCAATCCTTCATCTTGGGTAAAACGACTTTTCTAGATTTTTTTGATTTTTTTTTTTTGATTGTTGGATTTTCACTCCATTTTATCTATAATTCTACTGTAACTTTAAAAACATATTTCACATTCCTGCAGAGTTGTTATATGAGATTCATGTATTTTTATAATATATATTTTAAAAAGGACTTTTAACTGAGCAGAAGCACATTGCAGATATATTGTCAACTGTCATTGAAAAGACGTTTTTTCTTCATTTGCTTCGTTTTCCCCATGTGAAGCCATACAAGAAATAATGCCTTCTGGGGCATTACACAGAAAAAAAAAAGAGATAAACAATTGGAAGGGCCTTCAATCTTGTCATTCCCTTGTGGAACAGAGTGATAGTCGACCACTGTGAGGGACAGCTCAATGCTCCCAGGACAATTAACTCCTTCCACCAAGGTCCAGCCTAAATTATACCTGGGAGAGTTTCACAGCTTTGCACGTGGATGTAACTAACAACAAAATAAAACAAGTTTCTTGCACTTTTTTGCAGTCCTTACAGCAGCTCTGAAGTGGGATACTTGAGGTCTCGTTATCCCCTAGTTGGTACCTTGCAGGGTGATTTCTGCCCGTGCAGGACGGGTGCAAACGCTGCACTCAACGGAGAATTAAACCATTATGTCTAAAGAGAAAGATGTATTCATGGTTTTCTCATGCTTGCCATGATCTGCTGCTTATTTCTGAGCTGTTCAGCTGCAGATTTTCTGCAGTCGACTTCAGACACCGCAGAAGAACAGCTGGGGAATCAGTGAAGCAGCAGAGCAGAGTGGTTACAATAGGAATATTAAAAAAAAAACAAACCCAAACAAAACCCCAAGCTTATTGAAAGAAAACTGTCCGAGGCAGCCCCATGGTGCCCTTTCACACTGAGACACTGTCCCAGGGAACCCCCTGGGAAATGGCAAGACATATTTTTCCCTGATAACAATGTAAAAAAAAAAAAAAAAAAAAAGAAAAAGAAAAAAGGCACAAAAAGTGCACAGGGCATCTCGCTGTGCCGCGCTGCTTTAGGAGAGCGGTACGGTGAGACCGCGAGCTTTTAATGGCACTGGGATGGTTCCTGGATGTAAATAAATAAATAAATTAATAATAAATAAGAGCCTAGCACAAAAAAAAAATAAGTAAAAAAGTCTAGTGCCTCATGGAGGACTTGTTTGTTAACTCCTGATGAGATGCTGTGTACAGTCATGCTGCCCTGAGGAGTTCATAATACCAGAGCCGGAGCCTCCAACATTTCCTAAGTACTGCTGTGAATGGCCTTGTGGGACTGCAGTAATTGAGGTAACTGTGTTACTTCTGGACTAGATCATGCAACTCTTACATCAGGCATTAAGCACTTAGGAGAGTAGCCCCATTCACTTTACTGATGGCTTTTAAATGGGAAAATGTATTGTAATCACAAAGTTACCTACCCTTGAAAACTCAGGGTACTCAGGACAGAATGGAGAAATCTAAGGAGGTTCACATAGAAAACAACCAACAAATGAACTATACATAAACCTAATCTTTCCTCTTCTGGTGACTTTTCTCCCATTTCCAATCAAGCCCAGTTTTGCCAGTGACTGTCAAAATGTCCTGAATGTGAGTAGGTTTAGCTCCAAAAAATAGTTGCGGGTTCCAGCTAATCCAGCCCCCTAAAATATTATCCTCCATGGTGGACATGCCTCCAAAACACCTCCTGTTTGACAAAAAAAAAAAAATTGCAGAGATGCCTGGACCCCTGAGGTTCCCCAGGACTGCTCCATCCTGAGCAGGGGCCTGTTTCCCATATTAAAAGTCAGCTTCTTGGCAGAGGAGTGCTGAGCGTGGAAATCCATTAGCCTTGCCCTGTGTGCTGCTGAAATCCCAGCCCCTTGTCACACGTTATCCTGGCCATTCTCCTTGGAAAAAAAATCATTCACAGCAATGGTGCCACCAGCCTTGTAGCCTTGCACACTCTTGTAATAAATAAATAATGTCATTTGTAATATTTTTTTTTAAGGACTGAGAGGTTTTCTGGGCAGATTTCACCTCTAAATGTGGCTGTGTTTAATCAAACTCCCCAATATATTCCAGATGTGCATCTGGGTAGTGCCTCAAGAAAGGTGAGCCACTGTGCAGAGAGAAGGGCAATCTGTGCTTGCAGACAAACCCAGCAGAAGTTCATCAAGCTCTTTAGCTTTGGGAAGAACCCTGAGTTTAATTGCTCTCCTTACTGCCTTCAGTGTTTGCTCAGTCTAGAACAATCTTTGGAAAGAAAGGTAAAATATTTACAAATGCTTTCAAGATATTTTTAAAAATAGTTTCAAGATATTTTTACAAATATGTTCATTAAACTCTTAATTTGAAAATATTAGTATTTATATAATATATTATATAAATATTTTAATTTTTGATCTATATGTCTTATTTACCCAATAAGGTATCATCATAAAATTATAGAATGGGTTAGAAGGGACCTTAAAGATCATCTCTTTCCACCCCCTGCCATGAACAGGGACACCTTCCACTAGCCCAGGTTGCTCCAAGCCCTGTCCAACCTGGCCTGGAACACTTCTAGGGATGGGGCAGCCACAGCTTCTCAGGGCAGCCTGTGTCAGGACCTCAGTACTCTCACAGCCAAGAATTTCTTCTTAATCTCTAGTCTAAACCTTCTCCCTTTCAGTTTGAAGCCATTGCCCTTCCCACAGTCCTCACCATGGTCACTGTTCTGAATGGCTCTCTATGCTTTTGGATCCCTGTATCCCTGTGGTGGGATGTAGAAGAGACATCTTTGGCAGGTTTTTTTGGACCCATGTGTACTTATTCATATTAATCTTCTGGTATAATCTGGTTTTAAATGATTTTTTGCAACTGTTAGATGATGGCACCTTTAGTGCCAATTGCAATTCTGTGTTCCTCCATGAGTACTTTACTGATTCCAAATAGTTCTGCATAATGATAAATAAATAATGGTTGTAATTTTATCAGGAGATGTAAGATTATCATCTAGATCACTTGCAGGGCCAATGGAGAGAGAGGAGACCCCTCACAAAATCATTTATTATGTCACCTTTTTCAAGAATTTATTCATTTCTTTAGAAAATCTGAAAGTTGTTCTTGACAAACATCTGTGGTTTCATATCCAAGGTTCTGCTTCTTTTTTTTCCTGGAGTCACCAGAACTGAGGACAGACTTGAGCTGGAGGTCCTTTCACCTTAGCTAGTTGTACTGTCTCCATCCTTGGATGTTCTCAGGACCTGAGTGGATCAAGCCCTCAGAAATCACCTCAGATCCCAGAGCTGTCCCTGCTGGGGCAGAAGGTCTGACCAGAGATCTTCTAGAGCTCCTTCCCACCTGAATTTCTCTGCAATATTATGATTTTTCCACTTGCCTGAGCCAGAACTGTTTCTTAGCTGAGCAGTTGAAACTTAATGCTTTGTTTACTGGGCAGAATATGAGTCAAGAACGTGCTGGATTCTGGACCCTTAAATCTTGCAGTGCACTGCAAATTATTCATGTGAGGGCCAAGTATGGACTGTCCTGCTGATACATTTCTGGCCATTGTGCTTAAGGCTCCTTTGAGTATATATCAGTGTAAAATACTTAATTCTTTTGTAGCAACCTCTTTTTCTGGAAGACCTATCGTCCTCCAGCGGATCAATTCGTCTACGGAATGTAATCTATATTTACTTTGCAGTAGGTACTGCAGCTCTCAACTCTGCTTTTAGCTGATTCAGCTCCAATTCAGCTTGCTTTGACCTCAGAAATATTCCCTGCTAACTGTCCTCCTGTTCACTCCAATTTGTACTGCCTAAATGCCTTACTGCTGAGTGTCCCTCTGGCCATTTTGAAAGGTGTTTCATCACACTACAATAAACGTGAAATACTGATGCACTCAAAACAGCAGAAAAGGAGGGGAAAAAAAGCAGCTGGATATCGACATGGGACTGGACAGGGGCATTTATTACACTTTGCTTTCATACCATTGTCTACCTTTGGCAAAGGAAGAGTCTCTGGGTCCCCGGTGGGCCAAGGCGGTCGATACTACACAGGAGTTAAATTAGACCTCAAGTCAAGCACATATCTACCTTGGCTGGGATACCTCCAACCTAAAGTCCCTGGAAAATTTACATTTTTCCACTAAGTTAACCAATAACAGAGTGAAATGAGTGAGAAAAAAGCAGCTGTCTAGCCTGCATCTTGCTTCATTATCAAATGGATGTTGTCCAAACAGCAGCTAAGGCACCTTATGAGGAAGACAAACAGGCTGATGTAGGAGCTGTGGCCAGTGTTTACCAGGCACATTAAGTGAAAACAACTAAAAAAAAAAAGTTAGTAGGCATGTAATGACATTTTTGAAAGGTTTCTGTCATGCCCCTTGTTATTCTGAAGGTGCTTTTCCCCCCTCTCTCTTCTTATATTTCCAGTATCTAAACTGGATTTACTGTTTTTGTGTACACACAAAGCTTTTACTAATATTAGTGTTTATATGTTCATTTGCCAGTGCAGAACATACTTGTTCCATTTGGAACCCTAATTCAAAGGTCCAAAATAAACAGATTGCAGGTTGTTTTGGTGTCTTTATATTGTACCCTCAGTGCTGAAGGCTCCAAGCACATCCAGAACTGCAGGTGTAAGTCTGTGGAATCAGAACAGTGATTTTCAAAATGACACCATCTTTGGGAGGAAAACAGGTTAAGGTGATTTAGAGCCTTGATGGCTGGAGAGAGGGGTCATATTTATATGACCTCTGGGTGACCACCTTCTGGGTGGACAAATCCCTCCAAAAATGTTCAGAAAATAATTTTGTTCTTCAAAACAACCTCCATAAGTGACCTGCATTTCATAGAATCATAGAACGGTTTGAGTTGGAAGGGACCTCAAAGATTATTATCTTGTTCCAAGCCCCTGCCATGGGCAGGGGACTTTAGATTACTGACCTGTCTAAGACAACTAAAAAATTGTAACCACATACAAATAAGTAGTAATTTCATTGATGATGATAGCCTTGAATTGGAAAAAGAAAAAGGCAAACCAAACAAACAACAAGAAACCCTGAGTGATCAACAAACTCCTCTCCACCAAATAAGTCTTTCGTGCAAAGGAGAACTATACTTTTTTTTTTTTTATATTATTTCATCCAGTGAGAAGGCATTTTATTTATTAGGAATGAATGCAGGGTGCAGATATATAACCTGTGCAAACTCTGTTGCTTTATATTTTTAATAATTTGAAATATATTCCTCATCTGTCAACTCTCTACTTTAAGCTCAGGCATTGCAAACAACCGCGTCTCCATCTCTGAAAAAGCTTTGCTTGGTTTATTTCCAAAAGAGCTCTTCCCTACCTATTTGCTGGTGGGGAAAATTATTTTGAAATATGAAACAGGTAAAACCTTAACCTGCCAGATGTCTTCTCCATGTAAGCAATTTAAATTCAATTTGTGGCAGAAAATACAGGCAACTTCTGGATCAATAGGCTGCATTCAGCTGAGCTGACACACAACACCTGATCCACCGCCAACCTGGCCGGGCTCTTATTCCTCATACCTGAGGGACTTTCCCTGGCTTTTATCATGAGGTAAAATCTCCTAGGATTACAGGTACTTAAAGCTAATTAGGTCTGCTCTGTTCCCCTCCGTTTGAATGGCCCGTGTTTCTGCAGGAGCCGGTTTACTTTTGCGTTTCGGGGGGATAATTGTGGTGGCACACGCCAGCCAGGCGAGCGATAGCCCTGCACAAACACCCACCCGGCCCCTCGCGGGAGAGGAGGGTGATGAGATAATCGCTGCAACAAAAGCTGCTGCGGGTTCACCTTGCTCACTTTTGTCAGATATCTGCCTCTCAAGCTGTAATTATGTGATTAGAAAGAAGAGGCTGCAAACAAACAGGACTTTAGTCCTCCCCGGACACGGGGAGTGAGGCGTGTCGGTCCCCAAAGCTCCTCCAGGAATACCTGCACCTCGCTGGCACGTGGAAGGCTCTGGGATGTGTGATGTGCATGCACATCAATCCTCCTCTCAGCGCTCACAGCACACAAGTTATTAGCACGGAAATCATTTTCCGTTCACATACGTTTAACCAGGGCTCAGAATGAAATTTAATCATTGCTCAGATTTGTAATAATTATTATTATATGTAGGGTTAAGTGCTGGAAAAATGGAGCTTTTATTTGCCATTTAACAATTCCCCCTTCTATCTGTGAGCTCTGATTCTCCCATTATTGTGTTTCCTACAAATATCCCAGATACTTATAAATATTCTATTGCAATGAATTTTATATGACCCTTCAGTTCTAACAGCGGAAGCTGCATTTTGAACTTAACCTAAAATCCAGTGCAGTAAAGCCAATTTTTAAATGTAACCTTTCCACCAAGTGGTAAAGACAGTCATAAAGTCACTTATTATTGCTCAAGTCCCTCTTGACATATAATTAATCCTTCTCAACCCCCATCCAAAAATCCAGAGGCAGCAAATTTGCCCTTCCTGAATTCACAATTCATAGAGGCAGAGCGTTATCCAGCACTCCCTGACTGGGTGCACACACTGCAGGAAAGGCAGCACAGATGAACATTTAGGAGACACTCATCTCTCACTGTGTGTCAGCAGGAGGGGAAAAATAACAATGACTGAGACAGAATCTCAGGATCTCTCAGAATGACTCAAAAATGTGTGGATGTGGCACTTGAGGACACGGTTTAGTGGTGAATATGGTGGTGGTGCTGAGCTGATGGTTGGACTTAGTGACCTTAGAGGTCTTTTCCAACCTCAGTGATTCCATGATTCAGATATGGATGGACAGTTTCCTTTCTTTGCATCATTATGGGAAGTCCTGATTGTCCAGACTTCTTAAACTTCACAGAGAAGTTGGGAAAAGGAACTTTTGGAGTTGGTCTAGTTCAGTCTCACACTTCAAGCAAGAGACCTTTACCTGTCTGAGTGTGAAAAACCTCCACATGTAAATCTCTTTGAACTTTAGAAAATAAACCAATAAGTCCTTTTTGAGACTATGACATTTTCCAATAAATGATGCCATTATCCTGAGGAAACATGAAGTGGTAGCTCTGAGAACAAAGATGATGTCAAAATGGGCTAAAATTAAGTTATGAAGAAGACACAGCATTTAACCTGGTCTTTGACCTTTGTGTGCACTCAGAAGGAAACACAAGAGCTTTCCAAAACCAGAACTCGTGCTGCTTTAGGGAGGCTCGTTGCAGCCCTTAGAGCAGCCTTACAAATTGATGCTATGTCTTCCAGCATCAACCAAAAATTGTTAAGTGCCATGTTTGTCTCCTGCTTTTTTTAACCAGCCCAAACCAAAACTGTGAATTTCCAAAGGGTGAAGAAGAGGGTAAGGATTAGAAATAGGCTATTAAAAAAAAAAAAAAAACAACAAAAAAACAACAAACCAACCAAAACAAAACAGCAAAAAACTCTCCACCATCATAACCATATTTCCAAGCTCTGAAAATAATTTTATATGGTATTATTGCCATCAGTCATTACATGTCCCTCTGTATATCTTTAGAAACCGGTAATCATTGTAGGAACTAGATATTGATATCACTTGAAAATATGCTTGAATAGACTGCAAATTGGGCATATTGAGAATAATGTAGTCCTCTCCTGTGTTTCCTTTCACAATAATCCTTTGCTATATGGCACTATCCAAACCCTTTATTGAATATAAAATTATTGAGTGTGTCACTGTTGTTTCCACAAAATTATGAATCTGCTGTGCAATATCCTTGTGATGAATCATCCTGTTTTATTGACCAGCAATGCTAAAGTATAGAAGGATTAAGATGGAAACCTTCCCATAAATTAACACCACAAATCAGGGTATTTTTGGCGTAGCTGGGAATTTACAAATCTGGAAATTATCAAAGTGGGGGACACTCAGCACAGAAAGGTCCCTGGGGACAAGGGTACACACTTCTTCCTCATGGAAACTGGCCTGAATGACTTGATGGTTTTCACTTACTATCATCTCAGACCTTAGTTTTCCAGGGTGTCATTCAGACTTCCAATCACAGAATCATTAAATGGTTTGGGTTGGAAGGGACCTCAAAGAAACTCTTATTCCAACTCCCTGCCATAGGGACACCCTCTGCTGTTCCAGGTTGCTCCAAGCCCCCTGATCCAACCTGATCTTGGACACTTCCATGGATAGGACTGGTGCCAAGTCTTTATTCCTCTCATGGTTCCCTGACAGGTTGACTGCACACCTTCCAAACTGCATCAAGTGAGGCAGGAGCTCTACACGTGGAAGCTGTGTTAGTTACACAGACCTGAAAGCCCCGTGGAAATTAACATGTGATCTTGTAATGATTTGCCATATCATAACACATATGCCCTGATCCAGCAAATCACTTAAGAAAGTGCTTAATTTCAGCCTGTCATTTCAAATCAAGCTTCAAGATCAACCTTGATGCTGTAATGACATAACTGAATTAGCCTGGAGCCTTAATGTAGCCTTCTTTGTATGATTTCCTTTATTATTGCAAAATAAGCAAGGGGTAAGAATAATTTTGGAAGTTGTGTCATGTGGTACCGTTCTGAATTGGCCACAAGTCTTGGGCAGAACTGGAAAATTTGGAGCTGTGGCACAGCTGAGCTTATGAATGGTGGGAAAAGGGGTAAAGGTTTTAAAGTGATGGAGGGTATTTGTAGATTAGATATCAGGAAGAGATTCTTGGCTG
Organism: Platyrinchus mystaceus; assembly: GCA_035041135.1. Lineage (NCBI taxonomy): Eukaryota > Metazoa > Chordata > Aves > Passeriformes > Tyrannidae > Platyrinchus > Platyrinchus mystaceus. The sequence continues at coordinate 2,807,562 of JAWWLV010000183.1, forward strand.
TGATGGGGGTGAGGCCCTGGTACAGGTTGTCCAGAGAAGCTGTGGCTGCCCCATCCCTGGAAGTGTCCAAGGCCAGGTTGGACAGGGTTTGGAGCAACCTGGGCAGGTGGAAGGTGTCCCTGCCCATGGCAAAGGTTTGGAATGAGGTGAGCTTTATGGTCCCTTCCAAACCAAACCAGGCTGGGACTCTATGGCTATAAAGCAACTGCACTATTTGTCTGTGTGGAGCTGCTGGTGGGACTGAGACTCTTCACCAATGGTATTTTAAGAAGTTTGCAGTAGGAGATTTACCAACACTGTGTTTGTGAGCTGTGCTGTGCCAGGTGCTCTCTGGAATGCCACTTGTGCAGCACGTGGTGCCTCCTCCCTATCCCAACAGCTGCTTTCTGGTGGAGAAACTGGCAGGTTGTCTGCAGATAACAAATAAATGAGCATCAGTCCCAGGCTGACCTGGGACAACTTCAACCTCAGAGTAAGGCTATGTAGACACAACCTTGTGATGGTCTCTTCTGGGTTGAGATTGGGAGGGAAATATTCCTTACTGGCTAGAAGCCTCATCACCCCTTGCTCTGTCTGTCTTGTCTTTGCTCTTACCTTCCTGTGGCAACCTTGACTTTCCCTTTTTATTCCCAGTTCCTCAAGTCCTTCACTATACAACTTTTATCTCCTCTTTTTTTTTTTCCTCCATCTCCTCATTCCTCTCCAAGCAGGGCAGTCTGCTCCATAAGCTCAGCTCAGCCTCTGGAGCCAGAGCATGAGGTTTTTCTGGCAGCCCCCAGCAATGGCACCAGTTGTGGCAGGTGAATGAAACGTTCCCTACATGGGAAACCTTTTGTGAATCTCACTGCAAATTCTCTGTGTATTTGAAGGGCTGTGGCTTGGTCATACTTGGGTGAATTCTTAGTGGAATGGTAAAATTTGTCTTGGCACTGAGAATGTTGTCTCTGCAGCATCCAAAGTCCTGAGTAAAAGCAGAGGGGCACCAGGATTTTTTAAAAAAAATAATTAAACCTGGTTTTTAGTGTTAAAAAATATTTTAGGAAGAGGAGTTGTTATTAGACCAATTAAAATTAACAATAAATTAAAGAAACAGGCTTTGGGCATGTTATCCTCCCTCACTTTTCAACTTCTGTCTAACTCTGTTGGGCACCCACCACAGCAACAGCCCTATCACTGCTTTAATATTCTAACATGCAAAAATAATATTTTAAACTATATTCCTAGTAAATATAAACATATTAAACTTATTTTCCTTGCCATCAATCCGAAAAATAGCTCAATTTTTTTTTATGCTGAATTTTTCCAAAAAAAATTAGCCCTGACATAATCATGAGGATTCAGCCAGAGCAATTACAAGCCTGTGGAATCATAAGTGACAGAACCCAGGGTTTTATACTGGAAGGCATCAGCCATCCCTACTTACACACACAGGGAGAAAGAGGAAAAAAAAAAAGAAGGAAATGAGAGGCAGAGGGAACATATGTTGTAGACAATCCTGCCTCCCGTAAAACTGCTGTTGAGTCAAGTAACCTGTTTAAAAACAACGTATTCCTCTAACTACAGCCACCTGGCTTGTAATTATAGTCCTCATTAGAAACTGCTACAGGTCTTGAGTGATTAGTTATTGTTTATAAACTGTTCAACTGTAGACCACCTGTTTTCAGATGGTGCTGCACCTTCTCCTTGCCTCGCTGCATCGTGTCTATTAATAGAAAAGCACCTGTTTCCTGACAGTGCAAAACCAGAGATAAACGTGTATCTCTAAGCAGCTGGGGGAAAGGTCTTTGTGAAGGACAACCAGATATATTTGTTGCTATTAAGCTGTCTCTAGTCACAGTTAGAGCATTTGATGAAAGTTGCCCTGCCTCGTGCCTCTGGTGTCCGTGTGGACTCCCCGGCATCTGATGTGGAGCTCCTGGAGAACATTTATAATTAGCCCTCAAGAGATTGGGAAATCCGGAGAAATAAAACATGAGATTTGAATCCTGGCACTAATTGTTAAAAGAGTTAAATGCTCCCTGCATGCAAAGCACCCAAGACAAAAGGGAAGGTGAGTGGCCAGGATGTGCAGATGCAGGAGGTGAGGCATGAATGCCGTGTTCCTTAAACAAACACAAGGATCACTGCAGCCCCATTGGCAAAGGCAAAGAGGAGGCACTGATTTTCTTAAGGCAATTCAGTCATGTGGACAGCAAACTCATGCTACAGTTAAAATATTTAGAGCCAAATTCTGCTCTGAGTCATGCTGGATTCAGCTGATTTATTCCCAATCCTAAACACTGTGGCTGAGAGCAGAATTTGGCCCCTAGACCTCTAAATTGTCGTTATCCCATCATTAGTTTTCATTTATGTCCATGACTGGCAGATGATTTATATATATATATATATATATATTTTAGGAGTGGGTTGTCTACCTGGTTTTGAACTAAAACTGGGCTCTGTCTCCAAGACTGTCAGTCTGGGAGAGTGGACACATGAGCAGAGAGGCAGAGCTGGAGGCACAAAGCTGGAGCAAGCAGAGGAGCCGGCTGTGCACTCGGAGATGGAGGCAGCAGGCTATGCCATGTGAGGGGCACACCAACACTTGCTTGGGCAAGGGGAATTGGGACCATTTTGTAGTGAGATGAAGTCAGTTTTAGGGATTGCACTGTGTGTTTGCAGCACTTTAAATCCCAGGTGATGCAGAGGGCGGTGGGAGCTGCCATCTTCTAACATGATGTTGGGGGATGCAACATTCCCTGCCTTTCCCTGCTCTGTTTTGAGCATTGTGGTCATGCATTAATCCTTATCCAGCATAATATTTACTGTGGTGGTTTGCAGTGGGCCTCCCCCATTATCCAGCATTTTATTGAAGAATGTCCAGGCTCCCTTTGCATGGCTTTCCTCTCCTTATGAACCAAAAAGCTGCCTCTGGATGGGACCTTTAAGTATTCTCCAGAAAAACAGTAATTATTTCTCTGATTAACATTTTTGGGGTTGGCTGATCATCCTTAAGGGAAAGTTATTGCTCATATGCAGTTGGTTTTGCTTACTCATTTATTGGATAACTGATAGTTTCCAATGTGAGATGGCACTTCATGAAAAATTAGGGGATAACACAGTCTGAACATTAAGCCAGGAAAGTTTTCTGTGTTCAGTGGCATGATGAACAACCCAGTCATCACCCTGTGTTCCCACACAGCAAATGTTAGGCACCTGTGCATAGCAGTGAATCATCTTATCAGTTGTTTATTCATGGCTGAACATGTTCCCAGACCTATTTCTCAGTGTTTGACCGTCCCCAGTGCTCCTTTGCTCACTGCTCTTCCTCAGGAACCAAAGAAAACTTTGTGTGAAAAAGGCATGACTGAAGTCACCAGAATTGTGCAGCTAAACCGAGATGAACATATTTATCTGCTCAATATTTAATTGATATCCATGCTCCCCATCATTATTTCAAAGATCCTGTAAAACTTCACCTCCAGCAGAGCCTCAGGATGGGCAGCATCAAACCTGTCCACCCAGAGTCAGAATCCTGAAATCACAGAATTTGCTGAGTTGGAAGGAACCCACAAGGATCATTGAGTCCAACTCTCAAGTGAATGCTCCATATGGGGACCAAACCTGTGACCAGTCCTCCAAGTGCACTGAGCCACCAAAGGATTTACATAAATTTGGCAGAAAGAATGGCAAATAACTTGGTATCTTAGAAATTCAACAGCGGGACTGAGGTTTTTCTGGGTACAGGATCCTCACAGTCCATCCTTTTGTTGTTTTTTTCAGCTGTGGTGGAAACCTGTAGGCTGTGAAAAGCTGTCAGTGGGGTTACACAGCCTTTTGCAGGCAGATGTCAATGAGGCACTTTGAGAGGTATTATATATATAAATATATTGCTGTCTACAACAACCTGAAAGGAGTTTGCAGGGAGGTGGGGGTCCAGCCTCTTCTCCCAGGAAACCAGCGACAGGACGAGGAGAGACTGACACAAGTTGTGCCAGTGGAGGTTCAGGTTGGATATTAGGAAAAATTTCTTCACTGAAAAAAATGGCCAAACGATTGTCAGGGGAGGTTTATTGGATTTTTGGAAAAGGTTTTTCACCCAGAGGGTGGTTGGGCACTGAACACAGTTGGGCAGTGGTCACAGCACCAAGGCTGCCAGAGCTCCAGGAGGGTTTGGACAATGCTCTCAGGTACATGGTGTGATTCTTGGGGTTTTCCTGTGAAAGGCCAGAAGTTAGACCTTGATGATCCTTGTGTCTTCCTCCTAACTCAGGATATTCTGTGATTCTGTGTTTCTATGACTGGTATATTCCATTCCTGGAAGGGTTCAGAAAATGGGCAGACGTGGCACTTCATGATATAGTTTGGTGGTCACGACGGTATTCAATCGAAGGTTGGACTTGATGATCTTGGAGGTCCTTTCCAACCTTAATAATTCTATGATTACACATTTTTAAATTAATTTGGGCTCACCACTGCTGTCTCTACTGTCTTCTTTTTGCATCTGCTGTGAGATCCTGAAGGAGTGGCTCAGACACGGCATCAGCAAGGAAGTCTGAGCTGGGTGAGGAATTATCAGGCTCTGCAATTAGGCTCTGAGCTACATGGGAAGCCATCTGAAACAGCTGGCAGGACACACCAAGAGCCCTACAGGGCTGAGCTACCTACCTCCTGCCCACAGGCTGACTCCACCTTGAAGGGGATTTCACTGGCAAAATCCTAAGCACTTTCAAAGTTCCTATTTTTGAAGTGAACTACTAGATTGGTCTATGCTGAAAAATAGAAAGACAGGTCATCTGCTTTTTTCAGAGTAGTACTAATTTCTTTATGTAAAAATAATCACATTCAAACCTTGCCTAAAAAACCCACACCCCATCTCCCCCAATAATGCTCTGAATGTAGTTCTGAAGCATAAATGCATTTTAGATTCTGAGAGGTTTTATCAATTTCCTCTTCAAAATATGGGAAACAGCTGTTGCAATGACAGCATCATTGTTTGAAACAGCAGCAAAAAATAAATAAATAGCAATAGTTATCTCTTTATTGTCCTACTGCAGCTTTTCTGCTAATATTTGTGTTGGTATTTATATAGTTCAATATCTAGCAGTGAGAGTGTGCAAAACCCAAAACCCAACAAAAGGCTGCAGGGTTGCAGAGCAGCACAGAGGGGTCTCTTTTTAAAGTGACTAACCCAGTTGATTTCAATACGAGTTTGGAAACTAATCAAAAGTTCTCTGTGGTGAAGAGCTGGCAGTGGGGTCTGCAGGAAGCACAGATCTTCCTTGCCCAGTGGGTTACCTCATGTTTGGAGAAATCAGAACTTTTCGGAGCTGGCTCAACCTCTCTCTTTGAAACCTGTCGCTTGCTGTTTCTTTTTTAAAGGTGTTAAAGAAATATGACTGTAATAACAACTGACAAAAATCTCTGGGCTTGAACTGAAGTGGGAAATCACAGAGGTTACTTATTTCCTCATGCTTTTACCATTTGTTCTCTTTTCTCGAGGAAGTTGAAAGACCTGAGGTTCAAACTTAATAAGGCCCCATGCGGTTCCTAAGAGTATTTACAACATGCAAAAAATAAGCCAGCACATTTCTTATATTTAAATTTGTTTTCAGTCATCTAAGCCATTACACAGTATGCCATCCTGAAACCTTTTGTAACAAGCAGTAAATGTTTCTCAGACAAGGGAAAGAATGATGTGTTCAACTACTCCAGCTGCTTGAGCCCGGGAAAACGACAAAACATCAGTGAGGCTGCACTCCCCACATCCCAGTTTGTTTCAACATCATGGAAATGGAGCTGCCTCCAGTCCATGACTTGTGCTGCAGATGTGTGTGTGGGGAGGCAGTCTGTGGGATGCCCCTCTGGGGTGGCAGAAGCTTCCTTTGACAGCTGAAGCTTTGTGGTATTGTGGAACGGACAACGGAGTGGGGTTTTATTAACCACAATTGCTTAAAATTTTCAAGGCTCTGCCCTAAAAGGAACCCTTTGGTTCAGTGGGAAGCTTTCCATTTCTAATGAGATTAATTCCTCCAAGTACTGGTTGTGTAACACCTGCTCTAGACACCATCAGGAGTTCAGTTTTAATTCTGGTCCATGGCTGAGAGTTTGGTGTGTCATGGAGCAAACCAGCTCAGATCCTGGTGGTTCTCTGGATGCAGTAGCAGGGAGGCAAAGCCAGTTTGTCAGCACAGGGCTTCGTGTGTGTGATAACCAAGGAAGCCAAAGGGAGCTCTTGGAACATGTCCTCACATATCCCAAATAAACACTGTTACAGAAGCCTTCCCAGTCAATCCGTCTTTCGAATCTCTTCTCGTTCTGGAGAGACTTTATCATAAGCAATCAAGCATGGAAGGAATGTCTGAAGGCCTCAGCGACACTCATTAGTGTTTTTTGGATGGGATATTGGGGAAAACTAGTTTGGTTTTGTTTAAATTCCTTTTGCAAACAAACGTTAGCACCTACAAACACCAAATATACCCATGTCAATCAGATGGAACGCAGATGAGACATTTCGTCCAGTGCTCTACTGAGTCACTGTAAAAATAACCCCACCAAGAACAGCTGACCAGCACTCACTTTCATGTCAGTCTTTTCTCCTTTTATTTTCCTTTAAAAAAGAAAGAAAAAAAACCTAAAAATCACATTTTAATGGAAACGCGCAGCTCGAGGAGGGTTTTTAGACGGCAGATCCAAGTCGTTATGAAAAGAACCCAAATATGTGGACACATATTTGCCATGGAAACCTTGGAAACAACATCAATATGAATCATATTGAAACTGAGTGGGCACAGAGTGGCGTGAGGGGTCCTGCTTGCCAGCCTGAGCTGAAGGAGAGCCGCTCACCATCCACCCAGGACACTCAACAGGGATCGTGCCACGGGGCTCACCGCGGCCAAGGTCACACTGACACAGACGTGGCATCTGCTGGACACGAAACAGGGCGTTACGAGGCAAAATGTGCTTGTCCTCAGCTGCTGTGCTGCCAACAGTGATTATTTCTTCTCGTAATATCGTGTTTTCTAATCTACCAAGAGAACCTCCAGCCACTGGGCAGTCACACAGCTGCAACAGGGCCATGTGTAAGAGAAATCCTTTGAGAAGCATAAAGAAACATCCTAAAATAGCTTCTAACAGACATTTTTTGCCACTTCTTTTTCTGGATTTCTCTCCTCTTCTTCTTCTACGTTGACCAAGATGGGTTCTGAATAAGTTTGACTGCTTTTTAGCTTGCAGGGGTTTTCCTCAAGAACAGAGCTGAGAAATTCTTGCAAGAATTTCTTTAGTGGCTATGTGTATTGCTTTTTTATCTGAGTAGGCTATTGAATTTCTCATTTTTATTATTCTAGAGAAAAAAAAAACAAAACAAAAAATTCTTCACTCTTTGCACATCTTCCTTCAGTCAACCACCTTTGTCCTTTTTTTTCATTGTATATTCATTTAAATATCTTGGTGTCTAAGGGAGAGCCATTCAGCTTGAGACTGCTGTCTGAAAGTCACCTGGCAAGAATTTCAGCTAAAGAGCTGAAGACTCAGATTAGCATCCAAAGTATTGCATCTTCTATCACTCATATGACTACCTGTGGATACAGATTCTCCAGACATGGTGAGATTCCAGAGTGGGAACTGATTTTTAAAGTGCCTCGATATGCTTTGATATTTCTCATCTCAGTTCTTCCCAGTAATGAACAATATTGGCCAGAACAATGAGTGCATGGGGATCCATGGAACTGCAGGTATTAGACACTCAATAGAAACAATCCCTGCATGGCTTCAGGGTGCAACCACCAGATTGTTTATTCTTTCAGATATCCAAGTCTAAAAACTTACTTGATGTTTTTTTATTGTTCCCTCGGTTGGTAAATAACAAGGGGTTAGAGAGAGATGAAAACTTGTCCCGAAATCCAAGCATAGATTAAAAATAGAAGGTTCCAGATCCCAAGACTTTGACTAAACTACTGTCCTTGTTCAGTCTGAGGTTCAGGATGGGCTGTGACTGCCTAAACACCAGAAATTCTGTAGCAAGAGGATAAATATCTTGTAAGTTTTCAACAGAGCTATATTCTATTTAATTTTCTCACTGAAATTATAAAGACTTTTGGACTCCACTGTTTAACTACTCACTAGTTTTAAAAAGGATTTTGCTTTCTTGGTACCCTTATACTGTGAGAATGCGAGTGGAAACAGCATGAAAAAGAGGCCATTCTTATTCTGTAATTACAATGTACCAAACAGTGAATATAATCTTAGCAAATGTCCTTTATCCTTCCACTTGGTTTTGTTTTTCATTTTTTTTTTCCCCAGAAATCCAGATTTTAACTACCTATAAGAGGGACAGTCTCTGGTTTTCAGTTTCTCCGAGTTTGGGTCTGAACCATGGCATGGTGGTCTTCCCACCAGGAAAGGACATTCAGATAAATAATCCTTTTAAAAGACATTTCAGAGAGAAAGAATAACCTCCACCACCAAAGGAGGAGCTGAAAAACCCCTCAGGTTGTGAGGATAAGACATCTAATTGAAGAAAGTATAAGTTCTGAACTGCTATAAGCTTCTGTGTGTGTGATAAATTTACTTTGAAGTCCCTTTAAGCATATCCAAATAGGCATTAAAACTGGAATCATGTGAATTTCAGGATTTATAAGTAAAGTCAGTGTTCATTTAAAACACATAAACACAGGGAGGTAAACAGAAATTAAACAGAAATCAGTTTTGGACATGTGCTTTACTGCATCAGCTGCTTCAGACTCTCCTGGTGGTTAAAACCAGGATATCTAACTTTGCATTTATTCCAACAGTTCCTCATGGGTGATGTGGTGCAAAGCCTTGGTTGGTCACTGTGCAGTGGAACACACCAAAATTCCCTATGAAAATGTTTTTTATGCCCTTCAAAGAGTATTTATGTGAAACATTTTACTCTGTTTAAATATTTTTAAATGGAGAAAAGTTACCTTAATTAATTTTAGAAAATACTGCTTCTTACTGTCTCTAGAGATGGATTTGAATTCTTCTTCTGTTGAGCTGTTACCAAAAAAACTTATCCCTTTCTGGAAGATCTTGGAGCCCAAAAGCTGCTCAGGCCATGCTCTCTCTGTATGGAAGAATGCCATTTCTTACAAATTATATATTCATTTTTACAGGCCGTGGTCTTTATGGAGACTTTTCCCAGTTATGCCCCAAATTATCTGGCCCATTAAAAAAAATTCCCATCAGACATTCCTTCCTTGTCTCCATGAGATTATATGGTGCATGCTGAAGGTGCTCACATTTCTGATTGGTTTATTAATTTGTGTTTATTGTAGGTACTCTGGTATAATGTTTTATCTTAATTAGTATTTTTATGCCCACTGGATTAAGTACGTCTGTGGGCAGGTTTTTATGCTGCGTGTCTTCCCTCTGCTGCTGAGGTTTAGTGTTTTACTTCCAGAAGGAAAATTTATAATCAATTTAAAGGTAATTACAGGCATATTTTGCTTCAAAAACAGACTATATTGCATTAGCATGAGATGATACTTTAAGTTCAAATCCAGAAGTTCTTAGCCTGATAAGCCTCCTGTTGATCTAAGTGTGCTACCAACCTGCCCTAAATTAGGATAACCCTGCCTTCTTAGAATAAAGTCTAAACTTTATTTTTCCTCATGGAAATAAATCTTCTTCTTGGGCTTTCACTGAACAAAGAAATTCATCCACTTCTTTTTAAAAAGAGATATTTTGTTAATATATGACTAGTAATTGCAAAAATATGTCTTTCCAGATTAATTCTTTTGCATTTTAGATGTGGGCCAAGATTCTTTTGCTCCTTTTCATACTCAAAGAAGTATTTTATTTCTTGAGTAAGACATTTAAAATCAGGTCCAATAGGTGTAGCAGAGC
>JAWWLV010000183.1:2820071-2831713 GCA_035041135.1 Platyrinchus mystaceus
GTGTGCACACAGGCCTGAGCCCAGCGACACACAGAGCAGAGGCACACGGGGTGTATGGATTTCTACATGAATTTGACATTGATTTCTGGGGTAAACAAATGGTTTTAAGTCTTTACTTGCCCAAAGCTAGATCATAATATTCTGCATTTCAAAGTGTCCAAGTACCTTTAAAGTGATGGCTGCAGAGCCCCCCAAGGCACAAAGCAGATAAAACCTTCTTTTAAAAGTATTTTGCTCACCTTTGTAAAAAAAGGAACTTGGGGTTTATTGAGTGCAGGAAAGGCTCATTCCCATAGTAACCAATGCACGGCTGATATTGATCAGCAGACTCAAAGGCAGAACCTACTGACAGGAATAAAGAGAAACTATTCCTTATCCTCATATGTATTCTTCCTGGAGTTCTGGAGGTAACCGATACCACAGGCGTGGAGCGCTCTCCGGGACCCGCCGTGCTCTTGGTTGTGTCAGTAACACACACCAGGGCTCCTTATCCAGAAGAAAAGCTCTGAGTCTGACTGATTTTTTTTTTTTACTAGATCCTGCAGCCTTTTCTCTGGCAAAACTCCCTGTGATTTTAGAAGGACTTTCCCTGAGCAAGACTGTGCAGAATTGGTCTCTTTGCCCTGAAGGAGCGCGGCCAGCCTTTAAAATATCTTCACTGTATTTTCTACCTCAATTAATGAGACCTTATAGGTATTTAAATACCCCCTTCTTCACTCACCATACTTGTGGCAGGTGTGAGATCTGATAAATTAACATTTGCAATCATGCCTGATCGCTCTTTAATGATTTCATTAGGTGTTAAATATAAGGCTTAGCATCCTTTTTATGTTAGACATTCCTTTTTGAACTGCACGGCTTCACAGAGAAGATCTTTGAAACCAAGAGCTCATGAATTATTAGCATTCAGTACAATGCATATACATACCTTAAATCCTCATCATGATTAGATCATTCCCAGAATTGACAAGTCTATAAAAATGAAGAAAGGGGACCTGTGAGAGCTGTGCAAGGAGAGATATTTTGTAGAACATGATATCACATAATAAAGAATAAATTCTCTCAAATCTGATAGTTTTACAAGGTTTTACATACTCCTAGGCAGGTAATAATCTTCCTTAGTTTTTTTTTATTTTTCCTGGACCTGCAAGGAGCTTTAACATTTTTTTCCTGACAAAACTGTTAGATAACAACTGAGCCAAAATTAAATAACCCCAAAAGTCTTCCTCTCTAATCCCTTCTGTGCATGCTTAATGTTTCATTCTCCCACTTCAATTATGCCATCTGCATTATGTCTTTCGCTCCCCACTCGGAAAGTTGTTAAAATGAAAAGCCTCATCCAGAGTGCCACAGCTCCATTATGCAGGTCTATACCTGTGCTGGCAGCATGCTCTTCTTCTCACCTCAGATTGCCTTTTGCCTGGGAAAGAGATCCCTGTGGTGCATATCAAACTGGAAACTGAAATGAAATTAAGTTGGCATGCAGGAGGTGGAGTAGGTTATGATAAACGTGCAGGGGAGATTCTTGGAAGGGTTTTTGACTCAGTTCTTTGGGCCAAAAAAACATCAAGCTCAAAGCCCACTCGTGTAGATTGAAATCCTAGCTCAAAAAAATCAATAGCAAGGTTTGATTCTGGATGCCTGTGGTTTCCACAGGTGCTGGGAACACACAGCTGTCACTGCCCCCAAATGCACATTCAGATGTCAAATTACAGGCACTGATTTCCAACAGTTGGGTTCAGACCTCTTCATTTCCTGTTGCAATCCATCTCTGCACAAGGTGTCATCAAGGGTTTTCCTAAGATCTCAGCTGAGCGTTTCTGAGAGAGCATATTGGATTTCCACTGGAATCAATTCCCTCAAACTGATAATGAGTAACACCAGGCTTTTAGAAATTCTGGGAAAATTCTTGACTTTTGGAGGACCAGCTCAGAAAAATTCACTGATGAGTTTATGGTTATTTGAAGAAGGTGATATACTCATTCAGAATTAGGTAAAGAGCAAGTTTTGGAAAGATGTTTTACATTTGCACCTTTTACAGCCACAAATGTAGGCAGTAGTTTGTCCTCTGCTTCATATCTTTTCATTAAAACCTGTTTTCAGTTTGTTTCTAGCTTACAACTGTAACACATAATATCTCAGCCCGACACTCCATATGATTTGAAAATTTTCAGATAAAGAAAACCCATACATAATATATATTTATAAACATACATATACTTCAGGTTAAATCATGCACCGGAATGCAGAACAGTTTTTCCCTGACTGACTTACAGAGCTGTGCTCTGGAGATGATTTTTATGTTTCCTTTAAAATGGCTGCAACATTCAACACACAAAACTGACTGTCGTTTACGGCGCCCGCAGTTGCCACGTTTCCGGCTAAAGGGGTTTAGTTTTCAAGACTTCGGGATGTTTCTGAAACCCTGGCTGGATATTTCCCTTCCAGCACATTATCAGGACGTTCTCCTTCCACCACATTATCAGGACAGACCCATTACCCTCTGAGCAGTGATCTGGGCACAACAGGACCATCTAGAGCGTTTGCACGACCGTCAGGAAGGTTCTTGAGAAGGATGTGCTGACACAAAATACTGTCCTGGGGACCTTCAGTGCCATTATCTTTAAATGATCCATAGTCATTAGGAAGGTCTCCTGGCACTACTAGCATGAGTTTCTTAGAGGAAAAGAAGTCTCCTGTGTAATCCAGTGCTATCATTTAAAGCTCGCTTTCACTTTTGGAGCCCTGAGAAGTTTTAAGTTAGAATGGCTTCATTTGAAGCATCCTGCAGTTGTAGCTGTCAACTCCCTCCCCTTTTCAGAATGGATTGAAAAACCATCAGAAAAGTTCTTGCAATTCCAAAAAGTGTTGGGGGTGCTCATATTTTACCACGGACAGCTCAGGAGCAAAATTAGAGCAAAATCTGAGTGTTACTTTTCTCTTATGAATATTTTAAATAATAATTTTTCACTGTACTCTGTCAAAAAAAATCTCTTTGGATACAGAAGCAAAAAGAAACTGTGATCGAGAAGAACACAGAGAGCACAGTTATTAGACTACTGGCACTTAGTATAAAATAGAAATCCAGTGGCCTATAATTTCCCAGCAGACAGTAAAGGCCTTTCAGCTCTCCCAGAGACACGGCCAGCGAAGCACAAATACCACAGATAAATCCATCAGAGCTGTGCGTGGCAGGGACACTTATTGCAGCCACAGGTGGATTTGCAGAGCTGTGCTGGAGATTCTGCAGGGGAGAAAGAAAGGGGATAAGGGACTCTGGGGAATGCAACTGCCCAGCTCCCAAACTGGTTAAATTTGATGGCATAACATCGGGAGTTGGAGCATGAACTGGGATGGGTCTGTGATCAACCTGGTCTAGTGGAAGGTGCTCCTGCCCATGGAAGGGGGTTGGAACAAAATGATCTTTAAAGGAGTCCCTTTCAACCCAAACCCAAAATAGATTTTATGAGGCATCTCACAAGACACAGCAGGGAAATTGTTCTGAGTATATTCAGCTACCAACATTAAGTGGGAGGGAAGTGTGTCTTTCCCCACCAGCAAGGAACTAAGGCCACAATGAAAAGTAGTTCCTGAACAGCTTATGGATCAAAATTTTGCCTTGTTGGGAGAAATTTGTTTCTCCCAACATCCATGGTGGTTAGACCAAATATGACCTTTTTCTTTGCATTCTTTAGAGTCTTTAGTATCATACAGCAACTTATCAACCCGTAGGTTCATCTGGGATTTTAGAAAACCTCACAGGAAATAGATCATGCAAGATCACAGCAAAGAAAGGCAAATTATTTTCTCTTCACTCTGCTTGAAAGCTAATTTTCAAGTCCATCCTCTCATGTGCTTTACGGGAGATTAAAATGAAATTAGTTCAGGAAGGATACTGCTCAAGATCATTTTAAGATTTTCCAAAGCTCACCAGCTTGTTGACCTGTAAACCACCTTTAGCTGGACAGATGGTAAGTAACAAATTGATCTCAGCCAATAAAAATCTGTCAGAACAATCTGCTGTTGGCAGGTGTCAGATAATTATCTCAATGAATAGATAAGCAAAGTAATAAGCAAATTAGAAGCGTCCATTGCAAATAACAGGAGGAATTTTATTTATTTGTTGCAGGCAGGCCCTTGATCATCTGCTGAAATAACACCCAAAACCTTGTCTGGTATCATGGGAAACTCACTGAAAAGTTGTCTGGACTGAGGGTGGTGTTACCAACACTAAGTTTTTTGTTTTGCAGCTCTGTGATTCCTCTCTAGTTCTTCAAGTTTCTGAAAAAACCTCAGCTGAGATGTGGCAGAAGTGTATGTCAGAGCAGCTGTGTGATATATTGTTGTAGTTGCAGTTATTTTTTATATGAACAAGCTGTCAGAAGCCCATTTGCAAACCTGGACCTCACTGCCCTGGGCACACTAATAAAAAGATGATCCCTGTCCCAAAACTCTCGCCCTGAAATACAAGACAAGAAAATATAAATGGGGTGTTGATGGGCCAAAGAGAAAAGTGCTTAGAAAGGCATTCCTGGAGAATGCTCCCCAGTGCTACAGCAGGATTGTGGATAGACACAAGCAAGGTCTTGGTAGTTCTGGGAAAGGGCTGGACTTGATGATCTTATAGGTCTTTTCCAACCTAAATGATTCCCTGTGATTCCAAGACCACCATCAAGGCCAGACTAGAGAGGATCTTGAGAAGGTTTGGTAAGAGTTGGTGATTCCAGTTTGGTTGGGACTGATCTTCCACCCTGGACACGTGAATTGCTGGAGTCTAAACCAACCAGGTGCAGCCAGGTGGGAGCAGCATGGTGTGAGTGCTACAGTTTGGGAGACCACAGAGAGGAAATTTGGGAGTGTTTGCATTGGCATTTGGGAATATTTAACGTCTTTGGTTGTTTTAATATTGGTATCAATGTGAATGCATACGTAGTGCAAGGAATTGGATAGGAAAATGGGATAGTTTCTTTTTTTGCCTTTGGAAATGTCCCTTTGGTACCTCCTGGGTTTGGGTGTGACATTCTCAGACACAGAATCTCTCCAAGGAAACCTGAAAATATTCGTTCCAGCTGACAAGAGGTACATTACAAAGTCAGGATTCTCCAACCTGCGCATGCTGGAACTATTTCCTTTTTTGTTAAACTTGCTTAAAAGCCATTTTCAAATCTCAGTTCATTTCTGTAAGTCCTCACACAGCCAAATCTAGTGAGTGGAGGGGCAGCAGGAGCTGTGGCCACGAGTGCTGGGTCTGTGAACTGAAGTGTTTGCCTGAGTGTGCACTGCACTCAGCTGTATAAGTCCTAGACTGAGTGCATATCCTGCTTCTTGAGGAAAAAATTAGGGCTGGGTTCCAAAAAGCCACCCATTAAAAAATGAAAATAAAAAATTAACTCAGAGACCAACTCCTGGATGGTCTCTCTCTCAGACTTGGAGGCCGGTGCAGGATGAATAAGGCTCCTCTGCGGCCCCTGCCCTGTGGATCATGTGCAGGTCTAGCAAGTGCTGGAGGCAAATAATGACCTGCAAGGCCTGTTTCCCACGTCCAGAGCCACGTGCACACCTCACACAACCTGTGCACACCTGAACATTCTGTTGTAAGAGCTCTTAATTGATCTGTGATATCCAAATGCAAATTTCCGTTGCCCTGCCTGATACCGAGAGGAGACTAGAATTTTAAATATTTATCTTAATTACACTCATTAATGAGGTCAACTTCTTGTAGACACTCCTGTAAGAGAACTTTGATGGTAGCATAACTTGCATTTCTGAGTTCTGCCAAGAGGAAAGGCCAGATTCATTCCTCTTCTTGGTTTCTTTTTTTTTGCTGAAGCTTTACCTTGCATAAACATGGATCATTAAATCTTTGCTTTTATGGCAACGACCCCCAAGGACTGCTGGGTTTCAGGTGAAAGAGGCCCTTCAGCAAAGGGAGCTGAGGTTGTCTACCCCAAGTTAACACAGCACATTTTGAGCTGCAGCCATCAGGGAACAGCTTCCAGAGGCATCAGCAGGTGCTGTTTCCATAATTTACCCTGGCAGGTGACTTTCTAAAACAACACAGAACACCAGACTTTCATGTAGAACTTATTGCTGAGCAAGAGATGAAAGTCTCAGAAATCAAAGCCACAAAGAATATTTCAGATCAAACCCCAGCTTAAATGGTGATGTGAGTTTACCTTTTAGTTGTGTGTTTTATCTGACTTTGCAAGGCTGTACTCAGCCCATGCTCCCTGGCTCAGGTTGTGTCTGCTCCCTCGTGTTCCCTCAGGGTTTGGTTTGCTTTCTCAGGGTTGGGTCAGGACCAAAAATGCACCTTTTTATGAGTAACCAAGTCAGGATGAGTCAGTCCCTTCTGCAGTTTCCCCAGTCTTGGCAGGGTCAGGGGAAGAGATGATCATCACAGAATCATTTAGGGGTGGATCATGGCTCTTCCCAACATTTTGCCAAAGAATAGGGAAAAAAGGAGACTTCCCCATCAGCCTGTACACCACCAGGGAGAGGATTTGCTGTTGTCTGTTAATATGGGCCCAGGAAGAGGTGGCCAAGGATGTGATACCTGTACATGAGGGAATGTACCTGCAGTGCCCATCTGCAGTTCAGAGATTCATTACCCATCCCGTTCTTCCCCTGCTCCCCATGGATATCCTTCCATGGATATCCTATCCATTCACACTTCAGCCAGAGGTTCTAACTGCATGAGAATTATCCCATCTAAATGAAAATTAATTGCTCTTAACTTAGCCATTTTGTTCTTATTATTCTTGATGATGCAAGGCGAGAGTGGAAGGAGTGACACTTCAGCCTGAGCCAAGCAACCAGGGTTCAGGTGGCCATGGGAATTTGGGATTTGAATGTTCTGGTTTCCCAGAGGTTAACTTCTAAAAATGAATACTAAATTTGACCAACTTTGGGGTTTTTTTTCCTCTAATAAATACAAACCTATATCAACATAGACGCCTTATGTACTCTGGTTTCAAGGGGGCTTAGAAATCCATGATTCCTCAACATTTTTAATATATTTTTATATTTTATTTTTTAACATCCTCCTATCTGTTGTGTCTTTCTTCAGTCTGTTGGACTTGATGATCTTGGAGGTCTTTACCAACCTTAATGATTCCATAATTTTATGGGCTTTTTTTACAGTGAGATCCCAGGGCCAGGCTCAGTAAATTATCAGTAATTAGAGCCATCATGTCTTGGCATTTTTCATTTTTCTTGGCATTTTCAAGGCACTTCTTTTTCTGGATAGATGGTGGAAAGAAAATTTTGTGACTCCTTCTTGAAGTACAAACAAACAAAAAAGAGCTGAGAACAGTTGCTTAAAAATAATAAATGGAGAACCACAACTGGGGATAGGCACAGCTTTGTTTCAATGTTGAACCTGTTTCTTCTTTCTCAAAAGACAAGGGTAATTCAGAAATAAGCTCTTTATAAAGCCTAGTTTTAAGATGTGTATCTGGCCCATGCCATGTAGCTGAAATGCTTTATTTGGGAGAGCTGGACCATTCTATCCCCATAATTTTTAGCCTCAGAGAACAAGCATTTTCACAGCTCCTAATTGACAACCTCTGGTAAACAAAAATCAAGTTGTAACTCAGTGCATTGACTATCCCTTTAGTGTTTGGAATAATCTGTCAGTGACCCTCATTTCTTTTTTTTTTTTTTTCAGAACTGAGTTCTTAGGGGAAGGTCACTTCAGTAGAAATGATAACAAAAATTGACACACAAAATCAAAATATTCTGATATGTGTCTCTGTGTAGTGAGGGCAATGCCATCTCACAGGCAATTCCAAAAATAATGTTTAAACAAAAAGTCCAAAGCTCCTTTCAACTTGCTGCAGATTTTACTGCATAATCTTAATAAACCCTCTTCATCTGCTCCTGTTGAAATGGGAGCTTTCAAGCAATGTAAACCTAGCAAAAAGCCTTTCTATTTTTTTATTTCCTTCTTTCCTTACCAGCACTGCTATTATCACATGGTGTGTTCCACATGATAAGCCATTCATTAAAGCATCACCTACTGTTTTTTTCCTCCTCAGTACCAGCTAGAACATGATCTGTCTCTGCAGGAAGACATTGGACCTCTGACCTCTTTTGTAGCTATTCCAGGCAAATATAATAAACAGGGTTCACCGAGTTTGTGTAAATCTCTGATTATGTTTACTGTGAAATCCAAGTGTTCATCTCAGGCAGAAAAATTAAGGCTGATTTTCAAATATTATGTACAAACTCTAGCTACTAAGCATTCCATAATGAGCACTTTGGCAATTTAAAGCAAATTAGGGTTCCCACTAGGCAGAAAAGATATACAGTATAGTCAAGTAAAGATTGTATGGTGTTTGATGAAAAATAGGCACACAGAAAAACATGATACAGTCTTCTGGCTCCAGATGAATTAGGAGATCCTGTGCTAGTGCACTTCATTACTGAAACTTTGCATCCTTCCTCACTTCTGAAGGCTTAGATTCAGTTTGCTAATGATTTCTACTGTAGTTTGAGTAAACACCACCCTGCAGAACCACCTGTTGTGGCAAGACATGCCCTTCTGCCGTGAAAATAGATGGGGTATTTAGGATATTGCAATGCAAAAGGGCAGTTGAGATATTGGTTAATCTTCCTTGCCTAGTGGAATTCAGCTCTGTTGGGGTGTTCTGGCAGCCCTCATGAGGTGAGACCTGGTGGAAAATGCTGAAAATGCCAAATTTCCCTCAGTAGCAGCAGGAACTGCTGTATGATGGATCTTTGCTGAGGACAGAAGAGATCTCAGCACAAAGCAATGTATTACATCCTTCCAGGTGACAATATTTCACAGAGACATCATCTGGGGCAATGAGGGAAGAGATCTGGGCCATTAATCTCAGCACCAACAAGGTGTTCAACTCAGTCCAGTCAAGAGGAAAAAGGACTTTTATTTGTGCCTGGGAGTCCAGAAATGGGATGGAAATGGGTGGTGCTGCTGAGAACCTGACCTGTTTTGTGCAATGAAAACCTACACAGGTGGAGAATTTCTCCATTCCATTCTAGCATTTCTGAATTCCTGGATTAAATTTACCCCATTTGGGATTAATTCTTCACAGGTTGGGTATTAGGTTTATATCTACCAACTGATTGTGTTGCCTTACAGCAACAGATCTATCAGCATTCTTCTCAGTGTAAGGTGGAAGAAAATAAAAACAACCCAAAATCAAATAAAAGAGCCCAAATGATTTAAATATCTGGAATAAAACAAGAAACCTCACATATTCTTCAAAAGCATCAAAGTGAGAGATCATCTGGCTTCTCTTGTTTATTATTTTTACCTAAGAAAATGTGCTTTTTCTTGAAATTCAATGAAGATAAATGTGTAAAAAATATAAAATTACCATTTTTGCTAAAGAAATAGAAACTTGGAACATCTGAAAGCGTTGTTGGAATGGCAATCTTTACATGCAGATTTGTTTAACATTGCTATTTATTTTCTTGGAGCAAGACTCACAGAACAGTCAGGTTCTGCTGTCCTCTAAGACAGTGACAGAGTAAGATTTTTAATATCTTATTCTCTTTTCACCCTGGCTAAAATCTGCTCCTGGTTGGTGAGTGTAGCTGCAATTCAGCAGGTTGTTCTCTAAATTCTTAAATTCCCATTCACTTTGATTTAATTTCGCCTGTTCTCTTCCTTCAAGAGTGACTAAACAACCAGAATATCCAAATTCACGCAATTCATTGTTTTCTCTTTCCCAGTGGAATTGCTACGCAGCATTACTGATTTAACCTTTTAAGTGGCTTTAAAAAAATTTACCTGAGAGAAGCTGAACAAGAAAGTGTGAGCTTAGAACCTGAGCAAAAGCACCTGATGAAAGTAGACAATTTAATTTCCTTTGTGAATTTTGAGGAGAAGTGTTGGTCAGAATGTTGCTAAGGTTGAAGTTCTTTGTGCTGTAGAAGGAGAAAGAGAGGAAAAATGGGATTTGAACAGTTTTGTGATGCATATAGGGGAGCTATCTGATTTCCTCAGGAACTGTGGTAAGTGAAATGAGTTACCAGTACCTCATGAAGTCATTTCAACAGGTTTGGGCTTTTGAGGGGGTTGCTTTTTCACAGGTCAGCTAAAGCTTTTTGAAATTTCCACAGAGCATTGTTAGAAAAGAAGATGATCCATTATTTAGTGCAGAGATAGGCCCAGAGTCTGCTTCCACCCCCTTTAAGGATTCAGTAGAGGGGTAAACCCCGTAAGTGTTGTTTTGTGTGAGTAAGGGTGGGAGAAGCTGAATCATTATTAATTGCAAATTGATCAGTTGCTTTTTCCTTTTCTCCATAAATTATTCATGAACAGATCCAAACTTCTGTGAATATATTCAGTATTCACCTAACAGTTGGGATGAACAACTTTCAGAAACTAGTGATTGACAGTGAACCTTCTGGTACACTATTTAAACAATATTGATTCCTGGGCTTGCTAATATGTTTGTCTTTATCATAAAACTCGAGCAGACCCTCTCTGTTGGCAAATGCACAGAAAAAACTGGTTGGGTGACCTCCCCACCCTGGATAAAACACATTGTGCTTCATCACACTGGAACATCTGCCCTCAAAAATTACACTGAAGTACATAAAGATCATAATCATAGAACCATAGAATGGTTTGGGTTTGAAGGGACCTTAAAGCTCATCTTTTTCCACCCCTTGCCATGGACAGGGACATTTTCCACTAGACCAGGTTGCTCCAAGTCCCATCCAACCTGGCCTTGAACGCTTCCAGGGATGAACAGTGATGCTTGAGCAAGTTAGCACCTCACATACCATTTATGACCCTGCTGTGAAGGGTAAAGTTACCCTCTTCTAGTCTCATTGTAAAACAGGAGCATTAAACAGTAAATTACTTGGTCTCTACTTTTTAGTCTTTTCAAATCTCTATGTACTTCACAAATGCTTGTCCCTTCACCAGGAAACATCAATTCAGTCAGCACAGAAAACTCACTGACTCACTCCAGGAATGAAACACTGACTCAAATTCTTGTCTACTACGGTGACTTGCAGTAAAGACAATTTTGTCTCTAAATTTAACTTTGCAGAATTTTATGCAGGTCTTCAATGTTGGGTTTTGTAGTTTGTTTTTTTTTAGCTCGCCACCTTTCAGATCCTAATACTGGTTCAGAAGCATAATGTGAAAAAAAATAAAAAAATGAAGCAGAGCCCCCACACTCAAACAAAACCTCCAGTTCTTGGTGTTGTGTTGACTCGAGTCATGCTGGAATTGTCAGAGTTATGGACAGAAAATTTCCACAGAAAACTGGAGTGTCAACACAAAATGAAGGTTATAACAAGTGGATTGATATGTTTCCCTAAAAAAAGAGGGAAATAAAACTCCCAGGAACTGGATTCCACCTCTATACTGAGACCATAACTAGCTGAAGGCACAAGAGCTGTTCATTTTATGGAAAGATCATTTGTGTAAGGATATAGAGTAGGGCTCTGAGGACACAGCCAAGCACTCCAGAGTGGACTGAGGTATTAGGTGCTTCTGCAACACGGTGGGAAATGTGCTCCCACCCTCCTCGGTGGAATGACTTGCAGCATATGCAGCTTCAAACCTGCCTTTTGTCTCCCAGATAATTACAGAAATAATGAGTAGTGTTTAATAATGTTGATTGAGTAGGATGTTC